>QJPP01007604.1:0-515774 GCA_003996215.1 Jaltomata sinuosa | reverse complement strand
ACCTCTACTCCGCCGTATACCCCTCTTCTGGCACACGCAGCCCGAAGCCCCTGGCCCGGATGGCAAGGTCCATGGAGGTCCCAGACCCCATACTAAAACTCAGTATCAAAACATGTCATCCGGAAGCAAGTCCGGTATCAAGATAGAGACCCAGTCTCGAATATGCATGCCCAGACCCTTTCCAGGACTAAAGTAGTAGGAAAATATCTCCAAAAAAAACCCCTCCAAGGGTGCCCGGGCATAACCGGTTCTAAACAGTAGAAAGTCATCTCAGGTGCTCTGTCCGACCGAGGCTAAAAATCATTTCAAGTTGCAAGAAAACTCAACTAGCACCCCGGCCCTGCCGAGTCTAGCGTAGTAATAAAACTGGTGTTTTAAAACATAATTTTACTTCCTTTTACCCAGGAATATTCACAAGTTAAATCAAACCATTTCCAAATTATTTCCATAAAAAAGGGGCCCCCTGGGCCATGCAAGGTTTAGAAAATGGTGCCAGTAGTCCCGAAGCCCAAACCGTAGTAAAACCTGTATAAAACCTCTTTTTATGCATGAAAATGGTATGATCAAACACAATAGCTGCCCAGCAGCTCACAATCAACCTATCGACCCTGCACAGGCCCACAGCTACTCAGCAAGCATAACCAGCCTAGAAGGGTAATTCTATTCCCGGGACTCGCGGACATTCCCAAAATCCCACCTTCTATGTTCCAGAGTCAACAAGGCCTCACAGGACCACAAGGGTAAATAAAATATATCGGCAAATACTACAAGCAACGGAGGAACAAAAGTAGGCGGACATGAATAAAACGGTCAAGGTCTGTGGTGCCAACCTAATAAACCAACCCAAGGATGCCCATTAATACAATTTTATTCTATATATGCGGAGTCTAGGGAAAATAAACCGTAACCTACCTGTCGTCCAATGACAAGCTTGAATCTCTTCAAAAAGAAGCTCCAAAACGAAATCAAACTTGAACTCGGGCTTGAATAACTTGACGTAGATAATTGATTGTTTTCCCGAAATTAAACACAACGCCAAAATATATCTAGTTCCACCTAATTCTCTCCATATACATATGTAGAAGGTAACCTTTGCTGCTGCAACAGCTCTTTCTAAAATATAGAAATGGAAAGGGACTTAATATGCTGCCAAACTTTGGAAGTTTGGCAGATGTTCATATATAAATATGTTGGATTTGCCAACCAACATTTGAAAGAAAAGTCCAATGGACTTGTTGATTCCCCACGTAACTAGCACTACTGCCACCCTATTAATTGGTGTCCCTCCCCTTTTACTTACACGTATAAGGGGAGGTGGCCATATAGAAAGAATTCTTTTACCCCGTTATATATATTCGGGTATTGCATAGGTTCGTGGTAAAATAAATATAACATTTTAAATATACCATAATTCATAGAAAATTATTTCAATCAAAACCTACTATATTATAATAATAATTTCCAACATAACTAAATTTACTATCTCCGTTAAAATATTACAATGTATAAAAACCTTATAAAATAAATACATATACAATTATATCGTATCAAAAATATTTTCCATAAACCTTTAAAATATTTTGAAAAGGTAATAATAATATAATTTTCTACCACATTCAACTTTTAAATTAAATTTTTTCAAGTACGCACGATTTCGATAGTCAAGAACCCTCTTGGAATCCTCCCTTATGTTTTCTCACTATTTCAGAACTGAAATGGCATTTTAAAACGTGAAGTTGAGGCTTAAATCGAGTTTGACCTGACCCGGTTCGCGATCCGGTTCGCAACCCATTTTCTGTCAGACAGTCCGCGGTAAAACAGTCATAACTTTTTACTCCGAGATCAGTTGGACGTGAGGTTTTGATTATTTGAAACTAGACTCATAGACATTCGATTTGGTATTTCGGGGGACTTCTAACTCTTTATATATTGAGAGAAAAGCTCCGATACATTTTACCCAATTTTCAGAAAATTTATTAAAGAACTTACGATAACTTTTGCCGACTTGCTTGACTTCAAAACTTATAATGCGACCAAAAAAATGGACCCAACACCGAAATATTAGTCCTGACGAGCCTGAAGTGACTTGGGGCCGCTACAAACAAGCTCTAACGGTTCAAGGAAAACGTATACGTGGAAATAACCGGAAGGGTCATTACAAGTTGATTTATCTAAATCATACAAAAGAGATCTATGGTTGTTAGACATCGACAAACTGTGCAGGTCTAAAAGCGTTGAGCTTCTATTTGAAGTATTATGGCATCTTTAGGAGCAAATTTATGATGTCTGAGGTACATTCTAGTTTTAAATGTTATTATATGTCATGAATGGTTGTGTGAGGGCTGATAAGATACGACAAGCTTTTAGTGACCATGGGAGGCACATAGCATGGTTTTTTTTTGACTTTTTAGCAGGTGTAGGATATTCTGATTATATAAGAGACCCTAATATAAATTCAAGAGATTCCTAGACTTAAACACGCGTATTATTCACATTCAAGGATGAATGTTCCTAAGGGGGGAAAGATGTAACACCCCGTGCTTTAAAAGTTAATGACTTATCTTGTGTCGAAGGCTTACGAATCAAAAACTGAGAATTTTATCATAATTCCTTCTTGGTCAAAGACATCCAATTTAAATTGAGAATTTTATAGAATATATTATGTGCATTTTACTACAGACTTACACAATACCTGAGTGTATGCGTACCTGACATAAACACATCAAAGCAAGAATGAGTGTCCTACAATATTTTATTGTTAAAAGTATGTGCTAAAGAGGATTAGTATATAGCAGCAATATGTGGAGATAAGAATAGATCATTAAATTCTCCAACTTATCCCATGGTAGTCACGTGATGATGTTGCTAGAAGGATGTATTGACTTTAGTAAATATTAATTAATTAGTGGTGGAAACTAATGAATTTGTAGACAAATAATATTTATATCATCTCATAGTTGACTATTCTTCTTATTAAGTACATAAGTAGAACTTTATATATTCCATTTTCAGAGAGAAAATGGGAGCTATATAACGAAAAGAGACCATTTCTATGTGGAAGCAAAAAATAACAATTATAGAAAGTCATAGAGGTTGATAACAACTTTGGTATTGTTGACCCTTCCATGTTGTGTCCAAATTTAAAGTTCAGTTAGTCAATTCAAAGTATTAACTCCATCCATAAAAAGGAGGAAGTCGAGGTATGTCTCCGTCTCTTCTATTTTGCAAGAACCACGTTATATTTTAGTTAAATATTCTGGAAAGAACTCATGTGATGGTATTTGAAAGCTGAGATTTTGCGTTTATAAAATTGTTTGGACAGTATAAAGTGAGGGATATTATGAAGTATGGGAGGAGTTAGTAAATTGACCCCATAGAAAGGTCATGGAATGATTTTGGAAAGCGGGAAAGAGAAGGGTGTACCAATATACCATTTATTAATTGAATTTGTCGAGCTATGCCGATTGGACCAGCTTAAGAGTTGTGATTTTGAGTTCAATTTTGTTAAAGAATAAATTGGTTGAGTCAAGTGGTACAGAACACCTTCCTTGTTGAGTATGGTTTCCAAGATTAATAAGACAACCTTTTAGATGTGACTCTTGTTTGAATCTCATCATCTATAGATACATGACTTATACTTGGAGAAAAATCATATGGTTCATACATAAAATTAGCTGGAAGAACTACTCAGTTTGTGCCAATAGCGGTTGTATTATTTGAAGCTATTAAAAGAGTGACAGTAATTACTCCATAATAATTACACTATATTATTGTCCTCAGTTTAAGAATATCATTGCATGACGATGCTCTGTCTGTTGGTAAATTCTCTTACATTAGATAGGGTTAGTAATATTAACCTTATGTGAAGGTCATACGATCATTTGTGAAGCGGAGGAAAGGAAGATAAGAATTTTGATCAACGGACGTCGGTGGCCCAATAGAGGAAATGTTGAAGTAAGGTATAAAAAGGTTATTCCCTTATCTTCAGGGCATGATTCTTTGATTTCAAGAGTTCTATGTCTAGTATACTATTGAAGAATGTCTCATGAAGATTCTAGATTATATTGTTCTGATCTACCTAGAAATAGTTATCCCTTGTTGGGAACTCATATCCAATTAGTATTGATGTCATGCCTAATCAAAAAGTTAAGAAATGGATAAATGCTAGTCATAAGGATAACTGATATGCGATGCAAGAATAAACTCGAGAATATCAAGGGATTAGATATAAGACAAGGTCTAAGCGACTGATAAGAATAGAGAAGCTACAAAGTTAGTGATTACTCTTGAATAGCAGTTGTTACGAAGGGAGTTAGTCATGCAACTCAAAGTAAGTGGTACAGAAGTTAAGCTTGTCATGTTTGGTACTAAAGTTAAAAGAGGTTGCTACGTGATAAATATGATATTGTGGTTAGAAGTAGAGAATGTACATGTATGTTAAGGATATTCCTTCTTTTGGCAAGTTTCCTTAAAGCATAAAGAACAATAAAGCTAGTTGATGTAGTCCAAATTACTTGAAGCCTTATTTGATTTGGTTAGCTGCTTAAATTGATACAGTCATCCCTCATAGGGATTCGTATTCTATTGATGGGGACCCTGTGTTTAGATACAACTTAGAAATTATTTGTATTGGTCGCTTATAACTATATGGCTTATGTTTGACCCATTTGATTATTGATTTTACTTTCGGAGCTATTATAGTTTGCTGTAGAGATATGATTAGTGCCCTAGGGGCTATGTGCATGTTGACTAAGGGGGTATTAAGATGATGTGAAACCTACGGTCTATTTCAATAGTCAACGAGGACATAGTAAAGCCTATGGGGTAATTTGATTGCCTAAGGGGCTATAATGAAACCTGTTCACTCACAGGCTATAATGTTTGCCTAAAGGGGCTATATTGAGGCTTCATACCAAAGAGTTGCCTTCCGGGCTAATATTAAGCCAATGGGTTATTATGGCTATGTATAGGGTTATTGTGAGACCTATTCACTTACAAGCTACTTGATTACCTAAGAGGGCTACATGTCGATGCCTATGGGGCTATATTTACACCAAAGAGGACTATGTGATGCCTATAGTGCTATGTTGATGCCTAAGATGGCTATAGGATGCCTATGGGCCTATTATGATATATAAAGTGCCTAATGGGCTACTGGACATAACAATTGCCTTCGAGGCTATATAAAGAATGCCTAAAAAGGCTATTATGAAATACAACATGCCTAATGGGATACTAGACATAAAAAGCTATATGTAAAGTGCTTGAGGGGCTATTGAGATATAATGACTGCCTACGGGGCTAGGGGAGTACCAATAGGGGTATATAGACTGAATTGGCACCTCTCAGGCTTATGGGGGCTTGGGTGGGTGGTATTCTTTTCTATTTGTACCTACCGCGCTTATGGGGGCCAGTAAGGTTATTATTTGATTATTATTGTATGATCTATGTAAGGAATAGTTAAGTTGTATTATGATGATTGTTGACCTTCTTTCCCATGTACCTCGTTATTTTATGATATAAGTTACAACGACTCCGGTAAGCAAACTTATCAATTTGTTATGGTTTGTAAGGCAAAGACGAGAACAAGTAAGTATGTTCTGGGTAACCTCTAACTCCCTACTGGAGTATTTATAGTACTTATGATATCAGTCTTAACTATTTATAAATTCAGGAGCAGGTAAGTATGCTCTGATTATCTTTGACTCTCCTATTTGATTACTTATAATGTTTATGATATTAGCTTTAGTTTCAGCTCCTATTAGCCTTACATACTCAGTACATTATTTTGTACTGATGCCCCATTGCCTGGGAGCACTGCATTCATGCATACAGGTCCCGAGCAACAATCAGACATACCTTCTAATAGTACAATCGAGTTTTCAGTGGATTGGATGACTCCTTTATCTTCCAGGGGTCACTAGAGTCTCAAACGTTTGCATGTTTTGCTATCCGTAGCTTTTGGGTAGGCCAGGGCATTGTCCCTCCAAGTAATCTATTCATTGAGGCTTGCAAGCTAATCTGTTGGATTGTATATTTGGATTGTAGTCAGTTGGGCCTTTTTGTTATTGTTGATAGTTCAATAGCCTGTTGGCCTTGCTTATATTGCATAGAGTTTATGTTTTTCTAGATATCATTATGACCTCGATGGTCCAAACAGGACTTGCATGCTACATATTTATTTCTTTAAATGATCTATTATGAGTAGTTATTTTATTTATAAAGCTGTTGATAGGGGACTTGCCGGCCGAGGGCTTATTTGTAAGCCAAGATACACTTGTTTGTTTTCTTGATTGCTTATGGATGCCATGCACCATTGGCCAAATGGTTTAGCAGGATCGGCTTAGACCTAAGTTTTGGCATTAGGTGCCAGTTGTGCACCTCGAGTTTGGGGCGTGACATTTCACCCATCCCATGGCTTTCCCACTATTAATTAACCTAAGACTATCATTTTTACGAACATATTAAGTAAATTATGGTGAATATATCATATATGAACAATTAGACAAGACCCAAGAGTTTCTACACCCTAGAATCCTCTATTACCTTGGATTCTACCTTTTTAGGTGAGGCCAAACCTTTCCCCAAACCTAGGGCTGGGCATTCGGTTATTCTATTCAGTTTTTATAAGTTTGGTTTGGTTTTTTTGGTTTTTGGTTATGCGAAAGGGGGTACCAATAAATGAACCGAATTAAATTCGGTTCGGTTTGGTTTTTTCAATTTCAGTTTCGTTTAGTTTCGGTTAATCAAATTCGGTTATTTTGGTTTTGGGCCAGCTGAATGGGTAAATTGAAGCAGGTTACTTCTTCTTTCCATATCATTTTTATTTGTGTGATCGATTTTGAAATTAAAAAAAACCATATTTACTATTCTTAAAGAAAAAATTAATTAATTTCCTGATTTTCTTCTTCTTCGGAGAGACGATACTGGTCGGAGAGATGGCTAACGCTGGTCGGAGAGATGTTTTCGCCGCTCGTTATTTGTTCAATTGTCGTTGTCGCTCGCTGTGGCTATGAGAGATGATGGACTGATGACTTTATGAGTGACGAGAGAGAGTAGAGACAGCAGGCTGTTGGAAAAATGAGAAATGACTTTACGAGCTTAGGCCTTAGGGTATTAGTTATTTAGTTTGGGGCTTTGGGCTTAGATAATGGTTTGTGCTTAGTCTTAGATAATATAATTTTCACCAATTAATATTTATAAATATTTTGGTTTTTTGGTTAAATTGAATAACTGGGAGTGAAAACAAAAAACCGAACCGAATACCGAATTATTAAAAATAAATAAATCGAAACCAAACCAAAAAACTGAAAAATCAAAAAACTGAATTAGTTCAGTTCAGTGTAGTTTTAGTTTTTTTGGTATTTATGCCCACCCCTACCCAAACCCATAGTTAATGATTCTAATGTCCGGGAATCGAAGTACTGTAGTAGGGGAGTAAAATCCTTATCTTTAGAAAGAATTTTTTTATGGAAAACTGATATAGAATCGCCCAAATCGCCTTTTTCCTTACCCAAAATGTTCTTGAGAATCCCTGAATGTTTTTGGGGATGTTTCGGCATTTACAATGACTTACTACTCTATAGCGGTCCCCACATCACTATAGTAGCACTGTCGTAGCAGAACCCTCCCGCTATGGCGGTGTTGACCGCCTTGACTTCTGCTATAATTTTTTTTCTGCTATAGAAGTAATATATATAGCATGGTGTAGTAGTTGACACATAATAGAACCTCTGGAAATCCCCTAAAATTTCCCATTTTACAACACACTTCTAGTCATGACATTTTGAATCAACACTTTCACATCAACTTCGATATTGGAAGTTCTACTCGCCTGAATTCACTTCCAAAAAGTCGTTTGAAATCCTTAATGCCTTAGCTAATGGATAAAATATCTCAACCTAAGATAGTTTTCCCAATCCTTTCCTGGATTGCCCTATACCATACCTCGCTCAAAAATCATCCGATATTAGCCTAACCCAAAATTTCCAACTCACAAACTCGAAAGTTATCCGACCCAAAAATTTGCATGAATGGTTTACCCATAATAATGGAGCAGGTCATTACAGAGGGTCTATTCCGAGGATTTTTTATTTTCCCTTGTTGCTGGTGCAATAGTTGCTGGTGAAGCCAAGTAACTACCTTTTCTTCTTTGTGTTTATGAGCCTTTTGTCGCATTCGTAGAGAAAGATTATGTCTCACCTTTGTGTTTGTGATGGAGGGCATGCATTTATGAAGGCTTAATTTTTGGTCAGGGTCCAGTTTGTTATTTTATTATTGTGAATATGACTGGTCCATCACGAACGCGATGGATCTAGGTCGAGAACTTTTGCAAATGCAACGATGTTCCTGCATTTGCAAAGAAGAAATATCTAGCATTGATTATAAAACCCATTTAAAACATATACCCCATATCTTAATTTTTAGAGCATTGAAACTCAATATGGGGAAGATCAAAAAGGGATTTTTGAGATTCCATCATGGGTAAGCTTCTTAAACTATTTTTACGAATTCCCTAATGATTATTTCATGATTTAAACTTTAAATTTATGTTTTCTAACTTTTAATTTTGGGGTCTTTCCAGTAAAGTTAGAGAATGGTGTTTTGATGATTTCAAACTATATATTAATTCCATTTTTGATAAAATCTCATATTTAAACTCTGTAAGCTTTGGGCAAAATTGATTTTCCAATAAGATTCTAGTTTTTCCTTGTTGGCTTGTGGTTGACTTTTTGGGCCCTAATTACAACCTTAGCAATATAGGTGTCATTGGACTCGTGTTAATGTGTAGAACTTATTATTTGTAGATTTGTTGCATTTCGAGGCTATTTGTAAAGGTAAGGCTCAGGTGTGATTAAGTATAGTTTTGTTGTTTGGCTTTGAGGTAGGTAATGGCTTAATTTTCTTCATACTTTTCTTAGGTAAGGACTTATTGTGTAAATCATGCTATATGTTTGGTGACTTAGTAATTATAATAGTAAAGGAGTTGATTTGTGTTATTGTGATATCTGGATTAGGATTTGTACTGTGTTAATAATATGATTATTGTGGATTTGTGCACAAATAAGATGAATTATTATTGTGAAACCCATGTGGGGATTTGTGTTAGTTACGATAGTATATAAAATAGTTATTATTGTGATGCTCATGTGGGTGCTTGTATTGATGATTTATTTGTAATTTGAGTAGATTGACTGATATATTGCATTGTTGGGTTGTTCCATACATTATTAACACATATCAGGGTCTGTATTTATGATGATTATGCATACTCGCTTATTTTATGAATTATTAGATTTGACTGTTGGAACGACTGATTTTTGAAAGAAAATGAACTACTTTCATATAAATTTGATCCGATGGGACATTTAGAACAAAGACCCAATTTATATAAATTTGATCTAATACGACATTTTGAATAGATACTAGGGATATTGATATTGATTGCGTCTGATGCGGAAATTTTGGGTGAGGTATATGAACTTCAGAGTCACTTATAGTTCACACCTCTAAAATAATAAATGATGGGTTAGGTGTATATTGGTAGGCATTGACCATTGCATATTATTTCATTTCATTGTATTTATTTTTCTGATTGAGGTGGTGATTGAGATATCTATAATATTGATGTCATATTGATTAGGACTTGTTATTTAAGTATTCTTTACTCTTTATTGTTTTCTACTTGATCTTAGTCAGCCTATAATACCTACTGACTACAAGTGGATTATATTCACTCCTACTTTTTTTCATCCTTTGAATGCAGATCTTAGTTTGAGTGGCCCCCACGGTAAGAGATCATATGCGATAGCAATATCGATGTTGTGGTGAGCTTCTACCTTCAGAGATTGACCACCTTCATATATCATTATATTCTGTCTATTATTTTTTTAAACAGTGTTGCTTTTACCTATTTTTTGTCAGTCAGATTTAGAATCGCTCTTGTATAATCATGATAGTTGAGTCTTGGGATGTTTTGGGATTCTGTTATATTCCTTTGTATCTACTATCATTGAATTATGTATATTTACGATCAGTGTTCATGTTTCTTTGAGTTTTGGGATATTTTTTATTTTCTTTATCATGCCTTTTGATTTATTCGAGTCTTCAAGTTAGGCTTACCCCCCATAGTAGGGTGGGGTAGGTTCCATCACAACCCTTGATATTTTGGTTTGTGACTAGTTAGTATCAGAGCGCTAGGTTCACAAGTCTCATGAGTATAAGAACAAGTGTCTAGTACAGTCTCACGGATTGATTCATTGATATCTATATTTATTTTTGTGAGACTGTGGGACATTCTTAGGAAAGTTCTATTCTTTGACTCCTTATTGTGTGACTTGTTCACTCCTTGAATTCTAAACTTATGTTTTGTTCTCTTAATTGATGGTGAGAACGAGGTCATCAACTACTGATGATGGTGTGCCTGCACCCACTGCAGAGGATCCTATTATGGGTCGAGGCAGTGGTGGAGGTAGTGCTCGAGGTGTAACTCCAGCTAGGGTACATGCCGGGGAAATATATCCGGAGCTGCAGGTTGAGTTTGATGATGCATCCTATCAGCTTAAGGGTGTAGGACCAACCAATGTTCTTCAGGGTTTTATTGCTACTCTTATGCTACAGGATACCATGGCTTGACTCTTGAGTTATTTAGAGGGTATGGCTTATACAAAAGCTGTACCTGTCACTTATGATGGATCACAGACTAGAGATTGGGTTCATCTTCTTGAGAGGGTACCAATTAACAGTTTTGATACTCTTAGAGCACAACCTGCTGCTGTTGTGGTTCTCGCATTGAATCTTTACCAGTGAGACTTATTACCCCATCTGTTGTAACTAGACCACTGATGATAGTGGATGAGCAAAAGATGTTTGATAGGTTTGTAAGATTGGGTCCTCCGAAGTTCCGTGGTTCACCTGAGAAGGATGCTTATGCCTTTCTTGTTATCTATTAGGAGAGGTTGCATAATCTCAGTTAGGTCAAGTCACATGGCACATATTAAACTACCTTTTTATTGGTTAGACAATGAAGTAGTAGTGGAGGCTTATCTTGGTTATAGGCTAACGAGTTCACCTACCATGACATAGACATAGTTTTATGAGACTTTTCTTTAGAAGTATGTATCTCACAGTTTGAGAGAGAGATTGAGAGATGAGTTTGATGCTTTGTAGCAGGGTTTGATAATTGTTACCGACTATGAGAATCATTTGCATGACCTATCTAGGCATACCTTGATGAGTATTTCCATAGAGGGAGAGCAGGTCAAGAAATTCGTAAAGGGGTTGACTACTTCTCTTCAGTTTGTGACAACACAATTAATGACTTTTGGGAGCACTTTCTAGCAGATAGTGGATCACGCTCGAATGATTGATGGAATTTGTCATTGGGACTAAGAGGGTAGCAATAAGAGGTTTTGCAGATAGGGTGGTTTTAGTGGATCATCATGTCGAGGTAGGGAATTCTCAAGTAGAGGTTCTTATTTTCAGCATAGTAGGCCTGTTCAGGTAGCATTACAGGGTTCTGATAGTGGTTATTCAGGTTCTTCTAGTTTGGTTAGTCATGGTTTGGGTCAGCTATCCAGAGGTTCTCATTTCAGGTCCTCTGGTCTTAGTGGATATTTTAGTCCTTTGAGGCAAGCATATTGTTCATCTCTTGGTAGGAGGTGTTTTTATTGTGGTAATCTGGGTCATTTTTCAAGGGATTTCCCAAAGCATAGGGAGTATCATCTACAACTAAGTTATCAGATACAAACTTATCGAACACCAGCACTACTGGCTAGATGAGGTACACAAAGTTGGAGATGTGTCTCTCAGGGTGCTTGGGATGGAGCCCGGGAGGATCATGGTTGTGGTCATGGAGTTGCTTAGTCGATAGGCAGATGTGGTCAGTGTTATGTGTTCCTAAGTAGACCTGAGGCATAGGACTCTGCTTCAGTTATAACATGTATCATCCCAGTTTTCCATTGACCTGCTTCAGTATTATTTGACCCTCGTTCTACTTATTCATATGTGTTTACATATATTTCATCAGTTTTTGACATGATGTGTGAGTCCCTTTATATGCCTATTCCTATCTTTACCCAGTGGGTGATTCTTTAGTGGTGGATCTGATGTACCCATCCTGTGTTGTGACTCTTTTGTGGTATGATACCTGGATAAAATATATTATTCCCGATATGTATATTTTGATGTCATTTTGGGTATGGATTGACTCTCTCCACATCATGTTGTTGTGGACTGTCGAGCCAAGAGGGTTACTTTAGTTATGTCGTTTGTACATGTAAAAATATCCAAAGAGGTGAGAGTATGTATGTCCCTAATATTTAACTAATCAAAAGAAGAATTAAAATAATAAAGTAATTACAACTCTTGACTCTTTTTTAACCAAGAAGGGGACCAAATTATTTAAGGTGCTCTAGTGTTATACTTTATTCCATTTAAGAATACACATACCATTTTAATCACCCAAGAATTAGTTTTGAACTTACAGAAGTAGAAAATAAATCAAAGGGTGAACTTATTTTAGCATTCGAAAGCATAATATATGAAGGGAAAATGACAATATCCACACAACCAATCATCTAGCACATAATCACAAAATATAAATCCCTATAATGGTGATGTTTATGGTATTTATTACTGGCCAAATGGAGAAGTGCAAATGTTCAATGAGAATGATAATATTTTAACAAAAGTTGTAGATTTTCATTGCAACTTCAAACAACTCATTGTCACACAACCGAAGTTCCAATGAATTAAGAGACAAAATTACTTGTTAACAAGATCTCTTAGTCTCATAAAGGTGTAGGCCTAGACGATAGGTTCCAATAGAAAGGCTTCACAAAAGATGGTTCTACAGATTATATCTTACTCTCTAAGTCCTTAAACAACCTCTAGACATGGTGGTTAATCAAAGTGTTTAAAGAAAGAAGATCACATAGTCTTGGTATTTCATTTGAGGCATGGGATGAAGTAATAAATAGTAGACAGAGTGAAAATCCAGGAAAATAATGTTATACATAAGATATATTTTAAAACAAAGATCAATGAATTGGACAAAAGTGTACCAGTTCACATCCAGGAAAATAGAATAAACGAACAAAGAAAAGAAAACCTAATGCTAGACATCTGACGAGTAAAGACAAAGAGACTAACCTTATCACATAAAATGCCAAAATTAATAAAGAAGACAAGAAGACCTTTTTTTGAATCAAACCTCCACGAACATATTACTAACTTCACGAGCAAAGAACAATTTGCAAAGGGATACAATTAACCATATTATACCTCCAATTTCAGTGGAAGAAACACAATAAAAAAAACAGAGAACTACATCTTAGTAAAACAGGGGAGAACAAATGTCGCTGAATTGTAATAACAATAATGACAAATATGTGATCACTTGATTGTAATCTAAGACGAAAAAATAATGTAATAATAATAGTTATTCAGCTGAGAGGTTCAAGAGAGCACACATAAGTAAAAAATGAATTGAGGAGTGATAAATATGATTATAAGGTATAATAATAGTGAATTGCGTGTAAAATAAAGATGAAAACTCAGTGATTATTTGGTTGAAGACCCGAGCTTCCCCATCCTTCAAAGCAGGCTCAAGAACACTTCGAGATTTAGATGAATAATACCCAAAAGGGAATTACATATCTTTTTCCCAAAATCCTCACTGCCCCCCTCCCACACCCTCAAGGAATTGGTGTACAAATAAGTATCAAGGGCTAATATAGACGTTAGGGGAAGATGGTTTAAAATGGAAAATAATTATTGATTTGTGATGATTTTTGAGAATAACAATATTCTTCATATGAATGGAAAATTAGTGAGGAGGATTTATCTAAATATAAAGATTTGACAAAATTTGAATTTGAAATTTGTGCTTAGTAAAAATTCTTACCAAAAATACATAAAATTAGTAACTACTAAGTTACCGAGTAAAAGAAGTAATAATAATAACAATAATAATAATAATAATAAAATAGTAATAATAATAATATTATTAAAATAATACAAATAACATGGGTTAGCACAAAATTTGATAAAAGTAAGTAGTTTTTGACCTAGAGAATAAAATAAAATTTAAAATATGTAAATTGAAAGAAAGGAGGGGCAAAATTGGATGTCAATAATAATTAGTAACTTTTTTTAATAATGCATCCTCGGCTTAACATCTACAATTAGACTCAAGGATGATTAGAAATGTGGACTCGTTAATTCCAAAAATATTTTCTTAGCCTAACTTTCTTACTTAAAAATATTAGAGACTCATTTCGCTTGTCAAACTCAATACTACTTCTCTAGTGACAATCAAAATATGATTTTTTGAACGTCTTATCGTATGTTGTTGCTCACATAGCTTAGCTACTACTTGGATTTTCTCAAATACAAATGATATGTGAGAAATATTACCTCAAAACAATAGCAAAAACACCTAAAAATGAGCTTAATTCTCCTTGAAGAATCCATCAAATCTGAAGCAAAGAGGAAAAAAGAAGTAACACAATCTCTACGAACTTTGTAAGGGTTGAATCATGTTTTAATCTTGTAGATTTTGGCTTGGATGGTAGGGGAACCTTTAGAGAGTTTTTAGAGGGGTTTTCGTCTGGTTCGGGTGAGAGAAATGGGTTAAAATAAATTGTAAAAGATCAATATATGATCTAAATAACTTCACCAACTTAGGGGTCCCACATCCACCTGGTTGCTTGTGAAATGTCACCACTCGATTTCTCAGGTCATGATGGCACCTACAATGCTTCAATAGGTGAACCAATCCCCATAGCTCGAAACGGTTAGTATTGAAACACTAGCTAAGTAAGCACGCACAAGGAGCATAATAAGCCAAAAAAGATAAAAAAAAGCAAGCGGAAGGAAAGCAATCTCTCTCTCTCTCTCTCTCTATATATATATATATATATATATATCAACCTACGACCTGGTATCAAAAGTACAAAAACCAGTACTAAGTATATACAGTACAAGAGAGTGCGAAAGTAAAATATACAAGTGCCTCTGAATAAACAAATGATTCAACTGCTAAAAGAAGAGATATAGCTAAGACCCGATTGCCAGGAGCTCACCCTATATCTCAGATGTCAAGATCATCACAAGTCTCCACATTAACGATGATAGCTCACACTAGGATCTGCATCACGAAGATGCAGAAGTGTAGTATGAGCACCAATTGCAAGGCAACGGGTACCTAGTAGGCATCATAGGCAAACTGAGCATATATAAAATATAATAGCAGTATATAGCAGATAAGAAAGAAGAAGTCACAAGCAAACAAAGGTAAGCACACTACAACACCCCAGAATTTAGACCAACTTTAAAAACCTAGAACTCAGCAAAATATAAGAAAATTCTATCTCCAGTCAAGCCCCACAGGCTGACCCACGGACTAACCCACGGGCATCGTGGACACAATGGCCCGTCAGGGGTCCCTCTGGGAAGGGCCTAGAGGCTCAGTCCAAGATGGCTTCAACCAAATATGGGACCCGATGGGCGGTCAGGCAGCCTGTGAGAAGGAGCAAGCGCCCCTGTCCCAGCCACCCTTGCCACAACGGGCAAATTGCCTTGGGCATTGCTAAAGCGACATGCCATAGGTTTGCCCGTGAGAATGGTCCAGGGGGCCAGTCCAGTCTGCCCCATCCCGATGCCTTGGCCGATGGGCCATGACAGGTCCAACGCCCATCGGGAGGCCTGTCCGGCGGTGATTTTTCCAAAATTTAAGTTTTAAGTTTGGGACATTCTGGTATTTTCCCAATTCTTTTAACTCCGATCCTATGTCTTCTTGGGAGTATTAAATGTTTTTTACTCTATTTCCTCTCATTACTCCTAAATTGAATCGACACTTAGCAACATCCGACAAGAACAAAAGTGTTTTCTCTCAAGAACAAGGCGGAGGGATTCCTCCTAGTTCAACCCTAAAATCCAAAGGAATAACCATAGAATATTCCTCTAGGTATGTGATATTTCACTAGTGGGTTCCTTTCACTAACTAGATCCCTAGAACTCAGTCAGTTTCTTCAGTTGCTCCATGAATACTCAGACCTAGGTTTATAAACCCTAGAGATTTCCTTGTATTCATATGCTATAACTTATATGATGCTTAGTTCATGTTCTTGGAGAATTAGTATAGTTTCATGTATAGAACTCAGAAATCCTAGCTTGTGTTAACTTCAGTATTTCATGAATTATACTTGCTAGGCTGATCAACCAGACAATCATGCTTTAAAATTCGAATTCCATATCTTTCAATATATGTATGTTCCATTCTCAGATTATATCAGTATTTTGAGCCTTCCAGTATTACAGTTTCATGTTAGCTTGTATTAAGTTGGGAATATAGTTAGTACTAATTGGACAAGGGGATGAAGGCTCAGTTGTCAGTTTTGCCTAAGACCTATAGTAGCAGTCCCCAAGTCCCAAAACTACAACGCTACTGTAGGTATGAAAGGGGTCAGCTACCAGATTAGGCTGGTCACCTTTTTCCCTAGAGGACATTAGCTTAGTGAATCCATGTCAGACTTGTTCATACCATTGGCAAGGTATGAACACCCTTCCATCCAGGGTTACAAGTTGGCCCCACAGTTAGCTCAGCTTGGGGTATGTCAGTTAATAGTATCTCCCACATTCAGAATCATATTGGGTTGACCATGTACTCAGTATCTAGTTCAGTATTCAGTTCAACAGATTGTATATTTATGTTAGTACTAGGTCATTGCTTCCAGCTAGTTTTCAGTGTATGCTTTTATATATATATATATATATATATATATATATATATATATATATATAGATATTCATATTTTGTTATCATGTTGTTCATCTTAGCCCTTATCTCACATGCTCAGTACATTCAAAGTACTAACGCATACTTTTGTGCTGCATCATTTTATGATGTAGGTTTAGGCGCTCAATATCCAGATCAAGCTTAGATCAACTTCCAGTCCTACTCAGTAGCTTCAGCGGTGAGTCCTCTTAGTTTGAGGATGATGGACATACTTTACCTTTCAGTCTTATTATTTCAGTTTTTAGATTGTTAGTTAGCTGGGGCATATCCCAGTAACTCATATCAGTTAGAGGCTTTCAGACATAGACTAGATTCAGTTTGAGTTGGTAGTGTTGTTTTCATTCATCACTATACTCTTTATATATTTTGTATTCATACATGTTTTTGGGCTCTTCCCAATTTTAGTTATTAAACTATTTTCATCTTCCGCACAGTATAAGTTTTTAACTTGAAATTATTTAGACATGCCAGACCAAGGGTTAGATTGGGGTCACTTGTGACTCTAAGCATCGTGTTACGTCTAGGGGGTAGCCAAGGGCTATTACAAACTTGGTATCAGAGCATCAGGTTTAAGTGTCCTAGGGTATCTAAAAGCCATATCAAGTACAGCCTTCTTTATGGGTGTGAAGCGCACACACTTATTGGGGAGGATCTATGAGACATCATTAGAAAAAACCTCCTTTCTTTCTTTTACAGCTCATTCTTTAGAGTATGGACTCTATTTAATCTCCTTCTAACTCATGATCTTCACATTTTAGAAAATGCCTCCCAGAAGAGCTAATACTAGGAATCAGCTAGCAGCTCCAGCAGACCCATTGAACGAGCAAGTCACGCAAGCCAAATTCTGGGCTTCTTTCCAAGTTCTTTCTAAGGACATGACCGCCCAAGTCAATCAGCAGGTTTCATCACAAGCTCTTCCTCAGACTAACACTGTTACAGCAATAATTCGGGACTTCACTCGAATTAGCCCTCCATGATTTCATAGGTCTAAATCAGAAGAGGATATGCAAGAGTTTCTCGATGACATAAAGAAGGTAACAGACATTATGGGTGTCACCCCAGTCGAGGGTGATGATTTAGCCGCCTATTAGTTAAAGGGAGTAGCCTACACTTGGTTCCAGAAGTGGAAAGAATCTTGTGGTACTAATGCAGGCCCAATGAGTTAGAACCTTTTCAAGATTACTTTTCTGGACCATTTTTCCCACTTGAGCTCAAGGAAGCGAAGGTCTAGGAATTTATTAACTTGAAGCAGAATGACATAAGTGTGAAGGATTATGCTCTCAAGTTCACACAACTATCCAAGTATTCTGCAATGATAGTAGTCGACTCTAGAGCTCGTATGAGCAAGTTCATGTCTTATGTGTCTGATGATGTAGTTAAGAAATGTAAGCCGCCATGCTCATTAAGGAAATAGATATCTCCAGATTGGTTACTTATGCTCAATATATTGAGGAGGAGAAAATCTAAGTAAAGGGAAGGAGACAGTAAGAGAGCTAGGACATGTGACTTTAGCTACTGTCAACAGAGGTTAGAGGGTGGTAACTGCTCTCAGTTCCATCATAAGACTTTAGCTCCACCTCTATCTTCTTCTAGTGCCCCAATGCCAAAGTTCAATAAAGATCGATAGGATAGAGCGTTTGGCTCTAAGTTCCAAGGTACAGTTACTAGCGGGCGCACTCATCCATTATGTAAGAAGTGTGGTAGAAACCACTAGGGTAAGTGCATGAAAAGTAGTGGGTATTGCTTTGGGTTTGGTAAGGCAGTCCACATGAGGAGAGATTGTCCAACAGCTTCTCAAAAGGGAAAGGATGTTCGCCCACAAAATTAGGCCAGCTCTGCAGCAGATCCATCAGGTTGCCCCACTCAGCAGGGTGCCTCATCTGGTATAGGTGGTGGTCATTTCCAGAACAGGTTGTATGCTCTTCAGGCTCGACAGGACTAGAAGGACTCTCTCGATGTGGTCATGGGTATGTTACGAGTCTTTAATACTGATATTATGCATTGTTAGATCAAGGGATACACTTTCTTTTGTAACTCCATATATAGCAGTAAAATTTTGGGTCAGTCCAGAAATCCTCCCAGAACCCTTCTCAGTGTCTATTCCAGTTGGTGACCCAGTTATAACTAGAATGGTATGCAAAAATTACTCTGTCATAGTCTCCGATAAGGTCACTTCAGCAGATCTTGTAGAGTTAGAAATGATTGATTTTGACATCATTTTAGGCATGGATTGGTTACATTCCTGTTATGCCTCCGTCAATTGTAGAACTAGCATTGTTCGGTTTCAGTTTCCAAATGAGCCAGTCTTATAATGGAAGGGTAGTAGCTCAATACTTGTAGGTCGATTCATCTCTTACCTTAAGGCTAGAAAAATGATTTCCAAAGGGTATATCCACCATCTTGTTTGAGTTAAGGATTCAAACTCCTAGACTCCAACTCTTGAGTCAGTTCCAGTGGTGAATGAATTCCCAGAAGTGTTTCCAGAAGATCTTCCTAGAGTTCCTCCCGAATGGGAAATTGACTTCAGAATAGATCTCCTTCTAGACACCCAGCCTATTTTGATTCCTCCTTATAGAATGGCTCCAACAAAGCTTAAGGATTTGAAAGAACAGTTGAAAGACCTTCTAGATAAGGGTTTCATCAAACCCAACATCTTTTCATAGGGTGCTCCAGTTTTGTTCGTGCATAAGAAAGATGGTTCTCGCAGGATGTGCATTAACTACCGTTAGTTGAACAAAGTCACAATCAAGAATAAGTATCCCATCCCTAAGATTGATGACTTGTTCGACCAACTTCAGGGTGCTAGTTGCTTTTCTAAGATAGACCTCAGATCCGGCTATCATCAGCTCATAGTCAGAGGCAGTGACATCTGAAAGATAGCCTTTAGAACTTGGTATGGTCACTATAAATTTGTTATTATGTATTTTGGACTAACCAATGCTCCTGCAGCTTTTATGGACTTAATGAACAGGGTGTTCAAACTATATTTGGACTTGTTCATCATCGTCTTCATTGATGATATCCTTGTTTATTCTCGGAATGAGTATGAGCATGCGACTCATCTGAGGGTTGTTCTTCATACTCTCAGGGATCGCCAGTAAATCGCTAAGTTTAGCAAATGTGAATTCTGGTTGTATTTTGTCGCTTTCCTTGGTCATGTGGTATCCAGCAAAGGGATCATAATGGATTCTCAGAAAATTGAGAAAGTAAAGCACTGGCCCAGACCCACCTCTCCGAATGATATCAGAAGTTTCTTGGGTTTGGCCGGTTACTACAGGAGGTTTGTTGAAGGATTTTCATCCATAGCTGCCACATTGACCAAGTTAACTCAGAATAAGGTCAAGTTCCAGTGGTCAAACGAGTGTGAGAAACACTTTTTAGGACTGAAGACCAGGTTGACTACAACTCCCGTTTTGACTCTATCAGAGAGTTTATATGGCTATGTGGTTCACTGTGATGCATCTGGGGTCGGCCTAGGTTGCATTTTGATGCAGCAAGGTAAGGTCATAACTTATGATTACCGAAATCTTAAGGCCCATGAGAATAACTACCCTACTAATGACCTCAAGCTTGCAGCAATTGTATTTGCCCTAAAGATTTGGAGACACCACTTGTATGGTGTTCATGTTGATGTGTTAACAGATCATAAAAGCCTCTAGTATGTGTTCACCCAAAAAGAGTTGAATCTTCGTCAGAGAAGGTCACTCGAATTCCTCAATGACTATGACATGAATGTACTCTACCATGGGTAGCGTATCACATGTTGAGGAAGAGAAGAAAGAATTAGCCAGAGATGTTCATCGGCTTGATCGATTAGGAGTATGCCTTATGGACACATCAACTGGTGGTGTAATAGTCCAAAATGGGTCAGAATCTTCATTGGTAGTGGCGGTTAAAGAGAAACAGGACAGTGATCCCATATTATTTCAGTTGAAGGGTGCAGTCCTTCAGTAGAGAGTAAAGGTTTTCTCCCGAGGGGGAGATGGTATGCTTCGTTACCAGGTTCACTTATGTGTTCCTAATGTGGGTGAGTTGAGGTAGTAGATCCTTATAGAAGCCCATAATTCTAGATATTCTATTCATCCAGGTGCCACTAAGATGTATCGTGATCTACGGGAAGTCTATTGGTAGAACGACATGAAGAGGGACATCACAGATTTTATGGCTAAGTGTCCTAACTATCGGCAGGTTAAAGTAGAACATCATAAGCTAGGAGGTGTGATTCAGGGTATTAACATTCCCACTTGGAAGTGGGAGTTGATCACATGGATTTCATTACAGGTTTACCTCGTACTCACAGACAACATGACTCTATTTGGGTGATTATGGACATAATGATCAAATCAGCCCATTTCCTAGCAGTAAAGACTACAGATTCCACAAAGGAGTATGCAAGACTCAAGTCAGGTTGCATATGGTTCCCTTGTCTATTATCTCAGATCCAAGTCCTCAGTTTACCTCTCTTTTCTAGAGATCATTTCAGAAAGGTCTTGGTACTCAGGTGAATCTCAGTACAACATTTCATCCGCAGATGGATTGTCAGGCAGAGCATACCATTCAGACCTTAGAGGACATGTTGAGAGCTTGTGTGATCTATTTCAAAGGTAGTTGGGATGATCACCTGCCTATCAAAGAGTTCTCCTATAATAACAACTTCCATTCCAGTTTCCATATGGCCCCATATAAGGCACTTTATGGGCATAGATGTAGGTCACCGGTTGGTTGGTTAGAAGTAGGTGAAGCAGACTTGATTGGGCCAGATTCGATTTATGAGTCTATGGAGAAAGTTTAGCTCATCAGGGATAGACTAAGGACAACTCAGAATCGTCACAAGTCCTATGCAGTTATGAGGAGAATGGACTTAGAGTTTGAAATTAATGATTGGGTTTTCCTGAAGGTGTCACCCATGAAGGGGGTTATGAGATTTTTCAAGAAAGGGAGGCTCAGTCCCAGGTATGTAGGTCCTTAAAAAATCCTGAAGAGGGTTGGCAATGTGGCTTATGAGTTAGCGTTTCCAGCAGAACTAGCAACGGTTCATCCAGTCTTCCACATTTCCTTATTGAAGAAGTGTGTGGGTGATCCGACATAGATAGTACCTTTAGAGAGTGTGCCTGTGAAGGATAGCCTCACCTATGAGGAGGTCCCAGTTGAGATTCTTGACCATCAAGTTCGTATGTTGAGAAATAAAGAGGTCGCTTCAGTACAGGTTTTGTGGAGGAATCAGTCTGTAGAGGGAGCTACTTGGGAAGCAGAAGCAGTCATGATGGACAAGTACCATTACCTCTTTCCTTCCAATTCAGTTTCAGGTTGAGGTAATAGTTCCTCTCCAGTCTCTCAGTTTCCTCTTATGCATGTCTGTCTCAGAATCATGTTTTTCCAGCTATTCCAGTATTTCCAGCATCCTTACACGTATTAGAACTAGACCCATTCAGATTTCAGCTTCTAGTATTCAGTTGGTAGGGATTGCAACTCTTTCCCTCCAAACTTAACTTAGTTAGTCTTCATTCAAGGATTAATGATACCTAGGGAGAGATATTGTAACACCCCAGAATTTAGACCAGCTTTAAAAACCCAGAACTCAGCAAAACTTAAGAAAATTCCATCTCCAGTCAAGCTCCATGGGCTGACCCACAGGCGTCGTGGACATAACTCCCCATCAGGGTGTAATGACCCTTCCGGTTATTTCCAAATATTCATTTTCCTTGAACCGTTAGAGCTTGTTTGTAGTGGCCCCAAGTCATTTAAGGCTTGTCGGGACCGGTATTTCGGCGCCGGGTCCATTTGTTCGATCGTAAGTTTCTTTGATAAATTTTCTGAACTTTGGGTCAAATGTCTCAGGGCTTTTCTCTCAATATAAAAAGATTTAGATGTCCCCCGAAATACCAAATGGAAGGTCTACTAGTCTAGTTTCCAACGCACAATACCTCACGTCCAACTGATCTTGGAGTAAAAAATTATGACTGTTTTACCGCGGACTGTCTGGCAGAAATCGGGTTGCGAACCGGATTGCGAATCGGGTCTGGTCAAACTCGATTTAAGCCTCAACTTCACGTTTTAAAATGCCATTTCAGTTCTGAAACAGTGAGAAAACATAAGGGAGGATTCCAAGAGAGTTCTTGAGTATCAAAATCGTGCGATGGTGAATTGCGAACCTAAATATAAGAATTTTATTAGCATCGCACATATATTTAGAAATATTTTATTTTAAAGTATATTTTTTTATTACTTCTTTTTAAAGTATTTTAAAGGTTTATGAAAAATATTTTTGATACGATATAATTGTATATGTATCTATTTTATAAGGTTTTTATACATTGTAATATTTTAACGGAGATAGCGAATTTAGTTATGTTGAAAATTATTATTATAATATAGTAGGTTTTATTTGAAATGATTTTCTATTAATTATGGTATATTTAAAAAGTTATATATATTTTACCATGAATTTATGCAATACCCGAATATTTATATAACGAGATAAAAATTATATGGTGGCACCACCACTTCCACGTGGAAGTGGTGGAGAAGTGGACAATTAATGTTTGTTGATGTGGTGGCCATCACTTAGAAGATAATATCAATTAATTCTATGTCATGCTTGATTGAAAATTTGAAAATCATCACTTATTTTATATATATACACACACGGATATCATAGACCTTGACCGCTTTATTCATGTCCTCCTACTTTTGTTCCTCCGTTGTTGGGGACTACTTCAGACTGAGGGTGAGCTCTTGGTGATCGGAGCTTAGCTTTAGTTTATCTTTTGCTTCATGTACTCTATTACCATTCCGAGACATATGTATATATTGTTTTGGATCGTTTGCACTCCATGTATGTAGTTTCGGCTCTATACTATGATACCAGGTCTTGGGGTTTGGTTTAGTTTCCGCATATATTTATATTTATAGTCCTTTTATCTGTTCTCTTTGTCTTGTTCTTTTATTTGTTAGATAGTAGCCCATTACTAACTGTTCTGGGCTACAGGGATTGGTTCACCTACCGGGGGTTGTAGGTGCCATCACGATTGAGAAATTGGGTCGTGACAACTTGGTATCAGAGCTTTAAGTTCATCGGTGTCATCGGTATAGGAACCAATGTCTAGTAGAGTCCTGCGGATCGGGGCGGAGACGTCCGTACTCAATCTTTGGGAGGCTACAGTGACATTTTAGGAATTTGACTCTTTCATTGCTTCTGTGTCGTGCGTAGAACCCTTGAAGTTTCTGGAGATCTCATTTATTCTACTTCATTCTTCCACAGATCGTTCGTACGAGATCATCGGCATCATGCGGAGATGAGCCTCCAGCTCCAGCACCAGCTCCAGCACCAGCTCCAGCGCCAGCTCCAGCGCCAGCTCCAGCGCCAGCTCCAGTACCATCTCCAGTGCCCACTTATGTGCTAGCTCCAGCCGCAACTCAGTCTCCAGATATTCGGGGATTACTATTATAGCTTTTGGGTGTGATTGGAGAGCGGCCTTCTGAGGTAGCGCAGACATCCGCTCAGGGGGAAGCCCTGGGTGCACAGAGCTCAGGAGCGCAGCCGGATACTATGGCTCCCCGTGCGAAGGTCATTCCGGTTCCATCTGTTGCACAGCCTCTTTCTCCTCGCCCAGTTATGACAGAGTTAGATCAGAAGGTGTTGGGTAGGTTTTTGAGGTTAGCACCTCCGAGGTTTGCTGGAACTTCTGGATAGGATCCATATGACTTTATTACTACCTGTGAGGAGATGTTGCATCATTTGGGTTTGTTGGAGACTCACAGGGTTGGTTATACTACCTATCAGTTGGAGGGCCCAGCGAAGTTATGGTGGAGGACCCAGGTTGCTTGTAGACCACCGTCGTCACCTCCTTTGACCTGGTCTGAGTTTTATGAGGCCTTTATGGCCAAGTTCCTACCTCAGAGTGATCGTGAGCGTCGTAGGGAGCAGTTTACTCACCTTATGCAGGGATCTACGACTCTCTCAAAGTATGAGACTCGTTTTCATCAGCTAGCACCGTTCGGAGCTATGATCATTCCTACCGAGGTAGATAGGATTCGCAGATTTGTATGTGGTTTGAGGCCAGAGACCAGGCAGCCAGCTGAGATATTGATTGCCAATGGTCGGTCCTTCCAGGCTATTGTAGACTATGCCCGCACTGTGGAGGACTTACATCGACATGATCGGGGGCCCAAAGATAAGAGGCCTCGATATCAGGGTGTCTATAGTGGTTCCAGATATGGCGGTAGAGATCCTGGCTAGTGGAGACGGAGTTATCAGCCACAGCAGCACCAGGGTCAGTCAAGCCGACCGGTTCAGGCTTCCCTTCAGACTTTCGGTAGTACCTAGTTCGAGCAGGGTCAGATCAGCCATCAGGGCTATGGCGGCCAGTCTTCGAGGGGTATAGTTTCTGGGGCATCAGGTCGCGGTGGTCATATGGAATCTTCTGGTTCATCTCGACTGAGTAGGCCGTCAGGGGCTTGTTTTACTTGTGGTGCGATTGGTCATTTTGCTAGAGATTGCCCTCAGTAAGGTACAGTTCAGTTGGCCGAGCCTTTACGGGCAATTCAGCCCCCGGCTATAGGGGGTGGTCGTCAGAGTAGAGGTGGTGCTCCACGCGGTAGAGCAGGTGATAGGGATGGCGGTCAGGCAGGTGGAGGTCGTCGTTAGTTTTACGCGGTCCCTAGGAGACCAGAGGCAGAGGCCTCAGATACTGTGATTACAGGTACGATTTCTGTGTGCCATCAGTCTGCCATGGCTTTATTTGATCCTGGATCCACTTGTTCATATGTATCTGCCTACTTTGTGCCTTGCTTGGGGTTGGCTAGTGAGCCATTATCTGTTCCTGTTTCTGCTTCAACCCCAGTAGGAGATTCTTTAGTAGTGGATCGGATTGTGAGATCCTATATGTTATCTGTTGGTGATTCAGAGACTTAGGGTGATTTGATGATTCTTGATATGCTAGATTTTGATGTGATACTGGGCATGGACTGGTTATCCCCTCACCATGTGGTTTTGGATTGTTATGCCAAGACCATTACCATAGTTCTGCCCGGTGTATCCCCGTTTATGTGGCAGGGTTCTGTTAGCCATGCACCATCTGGGATCATATCTTGTCTTCGAGCTAGGAAGTTGATTTCCCGTGGGTGTTTAGCTTATCTAGCATATGTCCGAGATGTTAGTGCTGACCCTACTTCTCCTGAGTCCGTTCATGTGGTTAGAGACTTCCTCGATGTGTTTCCTACCGACCTTCCAGGCCTTCCACGTGAGAGAGATATTGATTTCGCTATTGAGCTAGAGCCGGGCACTAGGCCCATTTCTATTTCTCCTTACCGTATGGCTCCTGCTGATTTGAGGGAGCTTAAGGAGCAGCTCCAGGATCTGTTAGCTAAGGGGTTTATTAGACCTAGTGTGTCACCTTGGGGTGCTCCTGTTCTTTTCGTGAAGAAGAAGGATGGGTCGATGCGCATGTGTATTGATTATCGGCAGCTGAATAGGGTGACAGTAAATAATAGGTATCCGATGCCGAGGATTGATGATTTGTTTGACCAGCTTCAGGGTTCAGTCGTGTTTTCGAAGATTGATTTGATGTCTGGCTACCATCAGTTAAGGATTAGGGCGGAGAACATCCCTAAGACAGCATTCAGGACACGTTATGGCCATTATGAGTTCCTGGTGATGTCTTTTGGGTTGACTAATGCCCCCGCAGTCTTTATGAACCTGATGCACATGGTTCTTGGCCCGTATTTGGACTCATTGTGATAGTTTTTATTGACGACATCTTAGTATACTCACATAGTAGAGATGAGCATGAGCAGCACTTGAGGGTTATACTCCAGACTTTGAGAGATCATCGGCTTTATGCCTAGTTCTCAAAGTGCAAGGTTTGGCTTGAGTCAGTTGCATTCCTAGGGCACGTGGTGTCTAAGGATGGGATTAGGATGCATCCGGGAAAGATTTCAGCGGTTTGTGAGTGGCCTAGACCTACTACTGTTACTGAGGTTCGCAGCTTTATTGGGTTAGCAGGTTACTACAGACGGTTCGTTGAGGGATTTTCTTCTATAGCAGCACCCTTGACTATTCAGACTAGGAAGGATGTCCCATTTCAGTGGTCAGATCAGTGTGAGGATAGTCTCCAGAGGCTTAAGGCCTTATTGACTTCAGCTCCAGTTTTGACTTTGTCGGTTGAGTGTCAGAGCTTCTCCGTGTATTGTGATGCTTCTGGGGTTGGTCTTGGTTGTGTGTTGATGCAGCAGGGTTGAGTAATAGCATATGCATCGAGGCAGCTGAAGGTTCACGAGTGCAACTACCCCACTCATGACTTAGAGTTAGCGGCGGTAGTTTTCGCGCTCAAGATCTGGAAGCATTACCTATATGGAGTTCACTGTGAGATCTTCACCGATCACCGTAGTCTTCAGTATATCACGAGTCAGTGGGAGTTGAACTCGAGACAGAGGAGATGGGTCGAGTTACTGAAGGACTATGACTTCACTATTCTGTATCATCCGGGCAAGGCAAACATGGTAGCGGATGCCTTGAGCCGGAAGGCAGTGAGTATGGGTAGCCTAGCTTCTCTTTCAGTTTCAGAGCGACCATTGGCCTGGGACATCCAGTCCTTGGCTAACCGTTTGGTTAGGCTTGACTTGTCGGATCCTAGCAGAGTTCTCGCCAGTGTCGAGGTTTGTTCTACTTTGATTGATCAGATTCAGAACCGTCAGTTTGAGGATAAGCAGTTGTGTAACCTTCGTGATCGGGTTGTACAGGGTGAGACCAGTCAGGCTACTCTAGATTCAGATGGGGTTCTGAGGTTTGATAGTCGCCTTTGTGTTCCTAGGATTAGTGATTTGATTCAGTTGATACTTCATGAGGCACATTGTACTAGATACTCCATTCACCCTGGCACAACAAAGATGTATAGAGACTTGAGGCAGCTTTACTGGTGGAGTGGTATGATGCGGGATATAGCGGATTTCGTATCTCGGTGCTTGAACTGTCAGTAGGTTAAGTTCGACCACATGAGACCTGGTGGTTTGATGCAGCGACTTCCCATTCCTGAATGGAAGTGGGAAGGGATTACTATGGACTTTGTTGTTGGTTTACCCCGTACTTCTCATGGGTTTGATTCCATATGGGTGATTGTTGATAGGCTGAATAAGTCAGCACATTTCTTGCCGGTTCATACTTCTTATGGTGCAGAGAGGTTAGCTCAGATCTACCTTCGTGAGATTGTTCGGTTCCATGGGGTCCCAGCTTCTATCATTTCAGACCGCGGCACTCAGTTCACATCTCAGTTCTGGAGGGCTATTCAGCGAGATTTGGGTACAGAGGTTCATCTTAGTACCGCTTTCCACACTCAGACAGATGGCCAGTCCGAGAGGACCATTCAGATTCTGGAGGACATGCTTCGGGCCTGTGTTCTTGACTTTAGAGGTTCTTGGGATCAGTTTGTTCCCTTGGCAGAGTTTGCTTATAATAACAGCTTCCATTCGAGTATCGGCATGGCACCTTTTGAGGCCTTGTATGGCAGGAGTTGAAGATCACCGGTAGGTTGGTTTGATAGTTTTAGTGCTGGGCCACAGAGCACAAATTTGCTTCGATATTCCTTAGACCCGGGACATACTTCGGGCAGCTCAGAGCAGGCAGAAGAGTTATGCTGATCGTAGGCTTCGAGCCTTGGAGTTTAGTGTCGGTGACTTGGTGTTTCTCCGTGTATCTTCCATGAAGGGCGTGATGAGATTTGGTAAGCGGGGCAAGCTTAGACTCAGGTACATTGGGCCGTTCGAGATTCTTCAGAGGGTTGGTAGCGTTGCCTATCAGCTAGCCTTGCCTCCGATGTTTTCAGCTATACATCCTGTATTTCATGTTTCGATGTTGCATAGGTATGTCCCAGATGAGTCTCATGTGTTGCAGTGGGATTCAGTTCAATTGGGTGAGGGTTTAGCCTGTGTTGGGGAGCCGGCATCTATTTTGGCAAGAGATGTTAGGAGATTGAGGTCTCGAGAGATCCCGATTGTTAAGGTTAAGTGGAGGCACCGTCCAGTCGAGGAGGCTACCTGGGAGACCAAGAGAGATATGCGGGCCCAGTATCCGCAGCTGTTTGAGCCTTCAGGTACCCCCTTGACCTTGACATTCGAGGACGAAAGTCCTTTTTAGTAGTGGATGATGTAATGACCCTTCCGGTTATTTCCACATATTTATTTTCCTTGAACCGTTAGAGCTTGTTTGTAGTGCCCCAAGTCATTTAAGTCTTGTCGGGACCGGTATTTCAGCGCCGGGTCCATTTGTTCGATCGTAAGTTTCTTTGATAAATTTTCTGAACTTTGGGTCAAATGTCTCAGGGCTTTTCTCTCAATATATAAAGATTTAGAAGTCCCCCGAAATTCCAAATCGAAGGTCTACGAGTCTAGTTTCCAACGCACAAAACATCACGTCCAACTGATCTTGGAGTAAAAAGTTATGACTGTTTTACCGCGGACTGTCTGGCAGAAACCGGGTTGCGAATCGGGTCGGGTCAAACTCGATTTAATCCTCAACTTCACGTTTTAAAATACCGTTTCAGTTCTGACACAGTGAGAAAATATAAGGGAGGATTCCAAGAGAGTTCTTGAGTATCAAAATCGTTCGATGGTGAATTGCGAACCTAAATATAAGAATTTTATTAGCATCGCGCGTATATTTGGAAATATTTTATTTTAAAGTATATTTTTTATTACTTCTTTTTAAAGTATTTTAAAGGTTTATGAAAAATATTTTTGATACGATATAATTGTATATGTATCTATTTTATAAGGTTTTTATACATTGTAATATTTTAACGGAGATAGCGAATTTAGTTATGTTGAAAATTATTATTATAATATAGTAGGTTTTATATGAAATGATTTTCTATTAATTATGGTATATTTAAAAATTTATATATATTTTACTACGAATTTATGCAATACCCGAATATTTATATAACGAGATAAAAATTATATGGTGGCACCACCACTTCCACGTGGAAGTGGTGGAGAAGTGGACAATTAATGTTTGTTGATGTGGTGGCCATCACTTAGAAGATAATATCAATTAATTCTATGTCATGCTTGATTGAAAAGTTGAAAATCATCACTTATTTTATATATATACACACACAGATATCACAGACCTTGACCGCTTTATCCATGTCCTCCTACTTTTGTTCCTTCGTTGTTTGTAGTACTTGCCGATATATTTTATTTACCCTTGTGGTCCTGTGAGACCTTGTTGACTCTGGAACATAGAAGGTGGGATTTTTGGAATGTCCGCGAGTCCCGGGCATAGAATTATCCTTCTAGGCTGGTTATGCTTGCTGAGTAGCTGTGGGCCTGTGCAGGGTCGATAGGTTGATTGTGAGCTGCTGGGCAGCTATTGTGTGTAATCATACTATTTCCATGCATATAAAGAGGTTTTATCCATGTTTTACTATGGTTTTGGCTTCGGGCCTACTGGCACTATTTTTTAAACCTTGCATGGCCCCGGGGGCCTGGTTTTGATGGAAATGATTTTGAAATGGTTTGATTTAACTTGTGAATATTCCTGGGTAAAAGAAAGTAAAATTATGATTTAAATCACCAGGTTTACAATTAACGCTAGACTCGGCAGGGCCGGGGTGCTAGTTGAGTTTTCTTGCTACTTGAGATGATTTTATCCTCGGTCGGACCGAGCACCTGAGATGACTTTCTACTGTTTAGACTCGGTTATGCCCGGGCACCCTTGGAGGGGTTTTTTTTGAGATATTTTTCTACTACTTTAGTCCTGGATAGGGTCTGGGCATGCATATTCGAGACTGGGTCTCTATCTTTATACCGGACTTGCTTCCGGACGACATGTTTTGATACTGAGTTTTAGTATGGGGTCTGGGACCTCCATGGACCTTGCCATCCGGGCCAGGGGTTGCGGGATGCGTGTGTCGGAGGAAGGGTATACGGTGGAGTAGAGGTATACAGGCAGTGTCCTTCCATGGAACCTACCTGCTGGGCCGGATCAGCGCCGGAGGAGGTACATACAGAGATACCATTTCACTTGAGATCTTCATGCATCATATCATTCATTGTTTGAGGCTCCACCCTTGTTTGTTGTTTGTTGATTGTACGCTCCGGTAGTATGGGATGCCGGAGGATTTATTTTCACTTGTTTGTGTTCCTCGGTTGTATGGGCGGCCGGGGGACTGTTGGTAGACTTTTGCTATTTACTTACAAAATTGTTCTCTATTATGGATAAGTATGAGATTGGTTACTGCTAGACTGTTAGTTTCTGGATTGAGATTGATATGATTAGTTGAGCTTGATTTATGTCTCTAAACATGTCTATCATTACTCTTCTCTCTTCTTCTTACACTTGAGGTTACCGGTATACCGTCCATTTCGTAAACTTATTTTGTATACACTATTGTTGCAAGGACCTCACGTGCGTTGTTTCTTACTTTCACCTGTGCCTATGGTGTGTATATTCTGCTTACTAGCCTCATATGTGGTTCTGTTGATTTCCCTCTGGGCTAGTTCCTGTGTACCTTTCGTTGATTTCTATGACTGCTTACTTCTATTCTATCTATTACTACGCTTTTATCTTATATGTGCCCAGTTGGCCTATGATACCTACTGGGTACCTTATGCTTCTAATTTGGTGCTCACCCCTACCCCCTTGCATCTTTGGGTGCAGATCCTAGCGTGGGCCATCACCGTTAGATCGTTGTGATTCGTGCTTGGAGATCTGTTGGGGACTACTTCAGACTGAGGGTGAGCTCTTGGTGATCGGAGCTTAGCTTTAGTTTATCTTTTGCTTCATGTACTCTATTACCATTCAGAGACATCTGTATATATTGTTTTGGGTCGTTTGCACTCCATGTATGTAGTTTCGGCTCTATACTATGATACCAGGTCTTGGGGTTTGGTTTAGTTTCCGCATATGTATATATTTATAGTCCTTTTATTTGTTCTCTTCGTCTTGTTCTTTTATTTGTTAGATAGTAGCCCATTACTAACTGTTCTGGGCTACAGGGATTGGTTCACCTACCGGGGGTTGTAGGTGCCATCACGACCGAGAAATTGGGTCATGACACAGGGGTCCTCGTGAGAAGGGCCCAGAGGCTCAGTCAAAGCCATCTCCAGCCAAATGGAGGGCCCGACGGGCGTCGAAGGTTCGACTGGCCATTGGACAGCCCGTGAGAAGGAGCCAGCGCCCCTGTCCCAGCCTTCCTTCCCCAATGGGCAAATTGCCACGGGCGTCACTCAAGCGATGGGCCATGGGTCTGCCCGTGGGAATTGTTTAGGGGGCCAGCCCAGTATGCCCCATCCCGATACCTTGGCCGATGGGCCGTCGCAGGTCCGACGCTTATCGGGCAGCCTGTCTGGCGATGATTTTTCCAAAATTTCCAATTTTTAGTTGGGGACATTCCGATCTTTTCCCAATTCTTTTAACTCCGATACTAAGTCGTTTTGGGAGTAATTAAAGGGGTTTTACTCTATTTACCCTTATTACTCCTAAATTTAATTGACAATTAGCAACATCAGATAAGAACCGAAGCGTTTTCTCTCAAAAACAAGGCAGAGGGCTTCCTCCTAGTTCAACCCCCAAATCCAAAGGTTTAACCATAAAATCTTTCTCCAGGGATGTGGGATTTAAATAGTGGGTTCCTTTCACTCAATATGTTCGTAGAACTCAGTCAGTTTCTTCAGTTTCTCAATGATTATTCAGATCTGGGTTTATAAACCCTAGAGATTTCCTTGCTATTAATATGCTATAACTTATATGATGCTTAGTTCATGTTCTTGGAGAATCAATATAGTTTCATAAATAGAACTCAGAAACCCTACCTTATGTTAACTTCAGTATTTCATGAATTAATATAGCTAGGCAGATCAGTCAGACAATCATGCTTCGGAATTCGAATGCCATATCTTTCAGTATTTCTATGTTGCATTGTCAGATTATATCAGTATTTTGAGCTATCAAGTATTACAGTTGCATGTTTGCTTGTATTCAGTTGGGAGTAGACTTAGTACTGAGCGAACGAGGGGATGAAGGCTCAGCTATCAGTTTAGGCTGAGACTTTTAGTAGCAGTCCCTAAGTCCTAGAACTACGGCGCCACCGTAGCTAAGAAAGTGGTCAGTTGCCATATTAGGCTGGTCACCATTGTCCCTAGAGGACATCAGTTTAGTGGATCCACGTCAGACTTGTTCATACCTTTGGCAAGGTATGAACACCCTTCCATCCAGGGTTACAGGTTGGCCCCAGAGTTAGCTCAGCTTGGGGTATGTCGGTTAATAGTATGTCCCACATTCAGATTCATATTGCATTGACCATGTACTCAGTACTAGTTCAGTATTCAGTTCAACAGATTGTATATTCATGTTAGTACTTGGTTATTGCATCCAACTAGTTTTCAGTCTATGCTTCAGTATATATATATATATATATATTCATGTTCTGTTATCATATTGTTCAGCTTAGCCCTTATCCCACATGCTCAGTACATTTAAAGTACTGACGCATACTTTTGTGCTATATCATTTTATGATGTAGGTTCAGGCACTCAGCATCCAGATCGCGCTTAGATTGACTTCCAGTCCTTCTTAGCAACTTCATTGGTGAGTCCACTTAGTTTGAGGATGATGGACATGCTTTACCTTTCAGTCTTATTATTTCAGTTTTCAGATTGTTAGAGTTAGCTGGGGCATGTCCCAGTAACTTATATCAGTTAGTATCTTTTAGACATAGACTAGATTCAGTTTGAGTTGGTAGTGTTGTTTTCAGTCATCACTATACTCTATATATATTTTGTATTCAGACATGCTTTTGGCTCTTTCCCATTTTACTTAATAAACTATTTTCAGCTTACGCACAATATAAGTTTTTAACTTGAAATTGTTTAGACATGCCAGACCATGGGTTAGCTTGGGGTCACTTGTGACTCTAAGCACCGTGTTACGTCTAAGGGGTAGCCTCGGGGCGTGGCACACACAGAATCTAGCAACATATAGAAGGAATTGCGAATAGATGTATATTATGCTAGCCACAAAAGATAGGGAAAATGTCTCAAAATACACATAAACTATGGTCAGAATTGTTGTTACACACTCTAACTTTGCGGAGGTCCTATGACCCCCCTGGACTATTTTTTAGTGTAATATTTAGGGTATTATCAGCTTAGCTTGACCACTAAATCACTCAAACTAAAGTAAGTACTTTCACACGCTATCAAAAAGAGGGGTCCATTCTCATTAATGTTAATTTATCTTCCATTAACCCTAGAATTTTCTTAAAACTCTCTAACTTTATCTTCATGATTATTGATCAAATAACACAAATCATTCCAATTTCATGTGATTTTTACTTTCAATCTACTATTTTAAAGTTGCTGCTTATATGTGTGTTCACTTGTATGTCCATCTATGTTAATAATACCCACAATATTATACTATAAAATAGTCCAGGGGCGTCATAGGACCCCCACAAAGTTAGAGTGTGTAACAGCAATTTCAGCCATAGTTTAGGTGTGTCTTGAGTTATTTTCCCCAAAAGATATATCACAGAACACAGGTGAAAGAGTAGAGAATGCACCTGAATCCTTTCAACAACAATATATACCATGAGTTTAACGCACATGGTGATATACCGGTAACCTCAAATAAAAGGGAAAAGAGGAAAGCAATTAAACATAAGCCATGCTAACAATACAACTCACAAGTTAAGGATGATCGAAAAGTAACCAACCAGTAACTACAATAAGAACGAGTAAACTAATCTAACTACAATCCCAATGGATGCCCATACACCCGAGGAATACATATAAGTGAAAACTAATCCTTCGGCATCCCATACTACCGGAGCATAGACTCAGCAAACAACAAACAAGGGTGAAACCATGCAAAACAATGTATGATATGATATGAAGTGCCGGTAGTACGGTATGCACCTCCTTAGGCACCCGTAAGTGCAACAGGCAGGACCTATAAAAGGCTTCCCTCGTATATCTCTACTCCCCTGTATACCCTTCCTCTAGCATTCTTGGCCCATAGCCCCTAGTTCAGATCGACAAGATCCATGGAGGTCTTCGAGACCACATACAAACTCTCTATATCTTCATATGCATGCCCGAAGTCTATTCAAGTATGAAATCAGTAATAAAGTCATGTATAGCTCTCTGGCCCACCCTAGCCTAGTATTGTCTCTAAATCAGTAGTAAAATCATGTCTAGCACTCTTGCCCAGCCAAGTCTAGTATCATCTCAAAATCAGTAGAAAAATCATCATATAATCTCTTTTACTCCAAGAAGACCTATACAACTAGTTTTAAATCCATTCATAACCATTTATAACTGAATATAGGCCCTCGGGGCCATGCAAGGTTTAAATAACTGGTAATAGTCAGGCTCGTAACCATGTTGTAGTAATAAATCAATGCAAAAAAGCCCTTTGAACGATAATGATGATATTATCAAATACAACCAACAACTCACAATCAACCTACCGTCCTTACACAGGCTCAATCTACTCTACAACATAAATAACTAGCTCATAATTGTGAATTAATTTCTGGGATGCATGGACACTTCTCAAATATCCCACCATTTATGATCTAATGGCGTATACTAAAGCCACATGGGACCGCACGGGTAATACTACAAAACTAGCTAAAATAATAAAGAAAATGAAGTAAGAGTGGAAAAAAAGAAGGCGGACAAGGTCTGGGGTACCAACCTAGTAAACCCAACCCAAATATGCTAAATAGTACAATTTTATTCAATATAAGCAAATTCTAAGGTAGGTAAGCCATAACCTACCTAGCGTCCGATGAATAGCTGTTGGAAAGCCGTTGCTCGAGCCCAAACAGCTCCGACAAACCTCAAATAGCAATCAAACTATCAAGAAAAAACTCTACTCGTCAATATAAAGCTAACGATACCTATAATGGTAATAATTTAGCTGAGTTGAAATCTGGGTCAAAAGAAGGCACATGGGCCTCACAACTCGAAATAGAAAATGGAAATTACCACAAGGTCCCCAACATAGCCGAGAACACATGGTCAAAAAATGATCAAAAAATGGGCAAGGGAAAGGCCCCAAAATAGCCTTTATTTCCAAGAACAAATTAAGGAATCAAAATGAAGAATTTACATGAATTAAAGAGAGGAAAACTTACAATGTGCGACAAGAAATCAACCATGGACAAGAATTAATAACCCCAACGATTTATGATGATCTCACACAGATTTGGGAGCTTTGCGCTCAAGATAAATGGAGGAAAAATGTGTTGGGGCATTGAAAATGAAGAAGGAAAGCGATATATGTTGCCAACCGCTGGACTGTGCGCACGCGGATAGGCACCACACACACGGCCTCACGTATGCGGCCATGTGGACGTGCATGCCAATGGCAGATGGATGCCAGGCCAGGCGCCAAGCCTGCACGCAAGCAGGCTGACCACCACACACGCGGGTACGCGCATGTAGCCTAGCTGCCGCGTAGGCGAAGAGCAAAGAGGGTGAGCGGCTGGCCGGCCTTCAACACGCATGCAGACTGCCCACTACTTGGGCGAAGGCTTGGTTGGTTCTGCAACAACAACTAGCAACCAACAACTTTGGCAATTAAAAATGCCATCGGATGGACCCTCAAGATTCATCTGGGGTCCCAAAAATGCAAATGAACTATGCTACTCAACCAAAAATGGCATTCCAGTTTTAATGGAATTAATGAAACTCCCAATGGAGGTTGATTTAATGAAAAGTGGGCCCATGCCGAAATAGGCAACTTTTTCAAAACAGAACCCAATGGCCCAAAATGAGTCTAGAATCCTCGAGACCCAAACCAAAGGTCCCTCTCGCCTAATGTCAACATTACAAAGCTAAAAGCATTGACAAAATTACCATCCAAGGTCGTCTTCTCTGAAAAATTGACCAAAGTCAAACTACCAACTCCAACTTGCCTAAAATCTCATAAAGTGAAATAAAACCAAACCAAAAGCTCCTAGGTCCCAACTAAAGGTCCAACTAGACCAAAATCCATGCTCAAGAGCTAATGAAACTGTTGGAATTCAACTCCGAGCATTCTTTCTAAGAATGTTGTCTAAAGTCAACGATTTTCTAAGTTAAAGCTCTAAAATAAGGGAATGACTATAACGACCAATGAATGGCTCAGGCACCGAACCACTGGTCCCACTAAGTCATAAATGACTGGGGCCGCTACAGGAAAGCTCTAATAGTACAAAGAAGTCAAAAGGCGAACATGGACGGAAGGGTCTGTACATCATCCACTACTAAAAAGGACTTTAGTCCTCGAAAGGCAAGAGAAAGGGAGTACTTGAAGGCTCAAACAACTATGAATACTGAGCCTGCATCTCTTTCTCTTTCTCCTATGTAGACTTCTCGACCGGATGGTGCCTCCACTGAACCTTAACCATAGTAATCTCTCTAGACCTCAATATCTTGATATCTCTGGCCAAGATGGCTACCGTCTCTTCAACAAAAGCCAAATTGTCATCTAATTACACTGAATCACACTATAACACATGTGACTCATCCGAAACATAACGTCGCAGCATGGATACATGGAAAACTAGGTGCATAGCTGATAACATAGGAGGCAAAGCTAACAGATAAGCAACACCACCAACCCTCTGAAGTATCTCAAATGGCCCAATATAACTGGGGCTAAGCTTGTCCCGACTGCTGAATCTCATGACGCCCTTTATAGGAGAATCTCGAAGAAACACACGATCACTAATACTGAACTCTAAGGCATGAAGTCTACGATCTGTGTAGCTCTTCTACCCACTCTATGCTGCCCAAAGTATATCCTGAATCACCCAAACTCTATCTAGGGAATCATGAAGTAAGTTTGTACTCTCCGTCCTAGACTTCAAACCAACTGACCAACCCACTTGCCATATGCAATGCCTACCATACAATTCCTCAAAAGGCGCCATGCCAATATTCGAGTGATAACTATTATTATAAGCAAACTCTGCCAAAGGCATATACTAATCTTATGAAGCTTCAAAGTGAAGAACACAGGCCCGTAATATGTCCTCCAAGACCTGGATAGTCCTCTTTGACTGGACATTTGTCTGACGATGAAATGCAGTGCTGAGTTGAACCTCTGTACCCATCTCTCGCTGAATAGTCCTCCAAAACTGGGATGTAAACTGAGTGTCACGGTCTGAAATAATAGAAACTGGAACCCCAAGAAAACAAACAACCTTATAGAGATAAATCTGAGCCAACCTCTCTGCACTATATGAAGAATAAACCGGCAAGAAGTGTGCAGACTTAGTCAGCCTATCAACAATAATCCAAAAAGATTCAAACCCTCAAAAACTATCTGGCAACCATTATATGAAGTCACTAGTGATCTCTTCCCACTTCCACTCAGGAATGAGAAGTCTTTGCATCAATCCACTAGGTCTCATGTGCTTGAACTTAACCTACTTGCAGTTCAAGAACTGAGATACAAACTCCACTATATCCCTATTCATACCACTCACTCAGTAAAGTTGTCTCAAGTCCTGATACATGTAGTTGCGCTCGGATAGATGGAATAAATGAAATAATGAGCCTCACAAAGAATCAATTGAATTAAATTCCTAACTCTAAGAACACAAAGGAGACCATAAAACTTAAAATACCATCAGTATCTAAGGTAGCCCTAATGGCCTCACCCCAAGAAACCTGATCACAAATATCACATAATCGTTGATCCTCAAATTGGTGATGTTAAATCTGATCAACCAGAGTAGAATGGATCTCAACACTGGCAAGAACTCTGATGGGATCTGACAAGTCAAGCCTAACTAAATAGTTAGCCATGGACTGAATGTCCAAGGACAATGGTCACTACGAAACTAAAAGAGAAGCCAAGCTACCCATACTCACTGCCTTCCAGCTCAAGGCATCCGCTACTATGTTTGCATTGCTCGGATTGTACATAATAGTGAAGTCATAGTCCATTATTAACTCAACCTATATCTGCTACCTAGAGACTAGCTCTCGCTGACTCATGATGTACTGAAGACTATGATTGTAAATATAAATCTCATAGTGATCCCTATATAGATAGTGCCATTAGATCTTGAGCGCGAAGACTACTGCCGCCAACTCCAAATCATGAGTGGGGTAGTTGCACTCGTGATCCTTTAGCTTCCTTGATGCATATTCTATCACTCGACCCTTCTACATCAACACATAACAAAGACTAATAGAGAAAGCATCACAATACACTAAGAAGCCCTAACCCTCAACTAGCAATATCAATATCGGAGCTGAAGTCAATAAGGCCTTAAGACTATGGAAGCTATCCTCGCACTGATCAGACCATTAAAATAGAATATCGTTCCTGGTAAGCCTAGTCAAAGGTGCTGTTATGGAAGAAAAGCCCTCAATAAACCATTTATAGTATCCTGCCAACCCAACAAAATTGTGAACCTTGGTAGGAGTGATAGGCCTCGAACAATCACGAATGGCTGCAATCTTTCCTGGATCCACTCAAATCCCATCATTAGACACCATGTGTTCTAGGATTGCTACTGACTCAAGCCAAAACTCGCACTTTGAGAACTTGGCATAAAGTCGATGATCTCTGAATGTTTGGAGTATGATCCTCAAGTGTTGCTCATGCTCCTCTCTTGTCCACAAGTATATCAATATGTCATTAATGAAGACAATCACAAATGAATCCATGTACGGCTTGAGCACCCTGTGCATCAAGTCCATAAAAGCTACGGGGGAATTAGTCATCCCAAAAGACATCACCAGGAACTGATAATGGCCATAACATGTCTTGAATGTTGTCTTAGGGATATGATCCACCCTAATCCTCAAATGGTGGTAGCCTGACCTTAAATCTATCTTAGTGAACACTGCTCCACCCTGGAGCTTATCAAACAAGTCATCTATATGCGGTATCATATACCTATTCTTTATAGTCACCTTATTCAGCTATCGATAATCAATGCACCTCCGCATCGAACTATCTTTCTTCTTCATAAACAAAACTAGAGCACCCCAAGGCCACACACTCGGCGTAATAAAACCTTTAGCTAACAAGTCATGAAGCTGAACCTTAAGGACTCTCAACTCAGCTGGAGCCATACGATACAGAGTAATGGAAATTGGCCTGGTATGCGGCTCTAACTTAATGGCAATGACTATATCATGCTCAGGTGGAAGGCCTGCCAGGTCAGTCATAAACACATCTAAGAACTCCCTAACCACAAGGACTAACTTGGGAGAAAAATGTCAACTCTAACATCCAAGACATATGCTAGATAAGCTAACCACCTAAGCAAAATCAACTTCCTAGCCTGAAGGCAAGAAATGATCCCAGATGTGTGTGGCTAACAGAAACCTACCACACAACTGGGGATACACTGAGAACGGCTATGGTAAGGGTCTTGGCATAACGATCCAAAACTGCTCGGTGAGGGGATAATTATTCCATGCCCGTAATCAAATAAAAATATAGCATGTCTAAACTAATCAAGTCAACCCAAGTCACAAGATCACCAGTAGCTATCAAGTAGGATCTAACAATTCGATCCACTACTAAAGAATCACCTACCTAGGTAGCAACAGATACATGAACAAATAATGGCTTACTAGACAACCTCAAACAAGGAATAAAGTAGGCAAAAACATACGAACATGAAGAACAATTATCAAACAATGCTAAAGCTAACTGGCAGTAAACAAAAATCATACCTGTGATCACCGCATCTGAGGCCTCTGCCTTCGGTCTACAAGGGACAACATTGAGCTAACACCGACCTCCACCTGATCAACCGCCATTCTGATAACCTGACCTACCATGCTGGGCACCACTTTTACCATGGACAATACCTCTTTTGACCGGTGGCTGTGCAGATCTCAAAGGCTAAGATGGCTGAGCAACTGATTGAACTGTACTGAACTGGGGGCACTCTCTAGCAAAATGACCAATGATACCACACTCATAGCAAGGCCCTCAAATCTCACCCTGTCGAGATTAATTGGCTAAACCTATATGGCCATAACATCCTGATGCCCCAGATGATGTACTCCTTGATGACTGACCACTGTAACCCTGATCAAACTAACTAAATTGACCCCGATGCTGCTGTGGTTGATATCCTCGGTCCAACCAACCTGAACCTCTACCACCGGAGTGGGAACCACTGTATCTTCCCTGATGGTGTGGCCTCTTATCTATGGCCCTGGGGTCCTGGTGATGAAAATCCTCTATAGTGCAGGAATGGTCTGCTATAGCTTGAAATGGTTGCCCACTAGCAACTAGTATCTTTGCAGTCTGTCAAGCTCACTCCTCAACCCCCAAATAAACCGAAAAAATTATGTCTGGGTCTGTTTGAATGATCATAGCCCTAAATGGAGCCAACTGGTGAAAAAAGGTCTCATACTCAGACACTATCATAGACCCCTGCATCAACTGGGTGAACAACTCCCTACGGTGTTAACAGTTACTCTATGGAAAGAACGTGGCCATAAAGGCCTCGTAGAACTCTCTCTAAGTCAACTAATGGGACTGAGAAGGTATGTGATAAATTCTCAAATTGTACTCCCCAAGTATGGAGGCATGACGATCCTCAAGCAAAACACATTTATAAGTACCCAACAGGTATTGGGGTCATACATACAGAGACTTGATGCTAGCTATATGAAGATTGTATTGAAATGATTTCACTAGGAGAGTAATTGTTTAAAAACACGAATGTAAAGGATTGGGGGGAATTGGGAATTCTAACAAAAAAATCCAATTCGAATTTAAATAAAGTAAGTAAAATGGATGTACCAAGTTAAGTAAGAGGCTAGGGATGTGAATCCAATGGGGATTTAAAGTGGGATAGGGTGATTATAAATCCACACTTATTCTTGCTTATTAACACAAGTAGCATTGGTCATGGGTATGATTGTTTATCTCTCGATCAACAACCATATATCCAATGATCTCAGTTACATCATTATCGATTAAATCAACAAGAAACCAATATATAGCTTGGGAAGGTCACACCATCTCTAGCTTAGACCTTTAAGTGGGTGATTCCATCAATATGAGCTATTGCTAGCCTCAAATCTGAATGAAGTCCCAAGTTCCCACTAGTAATCTCACATATGAAACCATGAAATTCACTTCCAAGCTACAACATAGTCAAATAATGAAAATTAATGTTTGCAACCACTAATTTTAGGATTAAAACTTGGTGAAAATACTAGACCCATGTCAAATAAGCAATTATAAGTGAGAATTAACAACACCCACACCCATTTGTCAAGCACCCATTATCAACACATCCCTAGACAAATGAAGTTAGCCACTCATAATAAAGAAGATATATATACCAAATGAGTAAATCACAATCCTCTTAATTCAAGCTTAATCTCGAGTTCTAAGCTCAATTTGAGTACACAAATAGTTAACCAAGATTTGTAAGAGAGAATAGATTGGAACCCTCTTCTTCTTAGAGAGGAAAACTTGTTCTTAAAGTAAAGAACTCTTCAGAATATTCAGGACTGAAGAATGTTTTTTAAAATTGCGCCTAAATTGGCCTTTTATACTTTTCCAAAATGTCACTAATTTTCTGGACAAAATTACCCTTTGAGTGGTGTGCGGCGCAACATGCAGTTTGCACGTCGTGATGTGTGCGTCGAACACCTCTTTCATTTAAACCAGTGACTCACACGATGGACGCACCCTATGACAGATCCTTTAGGAAATCCTAAGCTTCATGCGGTTGGAGGTACGGAATGCACAGGCACAACCACCGCATCTCAGGGCAAATTCTTTGCCTTTTTTTGATCACTTCACACTTCACTCCTTTTAAGCTCTTTTTGGGTCTATTTCCTTGTTTTCTATCTTTGATCACAAGTACTTTCATAGACATCAATAAAGGCCATAAGAACATCTAAATTTATTCATAACATAGCAATAATTCATGGATAAAGGCTCAATAAGTTGGTAGATTACCGACTTATCAAACCCCCAAACTTTAACTATTGCTTGTCCTCAATTAAGATACTCACAAGGCAAGGAATGAATTATTCTCTAGATTCAATCAAGGAACAAAGGACGGATCTATACTAAAAATTAAGAAAAAGAATAAACAAAAGACTCAAACAAAAGACTCAACTACGATGCTTATCTCAATTTGAACCACCACAAACTCAAGGCATTTGGACATTTCAAAACCTTTTCCAAAAGGACTTCATTTCTTATTCAAAATCAAGGGAATTGTTTTCAATCAAATCAAGACATTTAAGCTTCTCAAGTCATTGGCATGGACCCTCAAGGTTTTCCTCGAGATTCTCCACACAACTTGTCTCATTCATTCCCCTTAATTGAGATAGAGACTTCATGTATCAATTCAAATGCATGATGCCACTCACCACAAGAGAGAATCCTACTCACAATCAATCAATTCACAAAACAATGGGATTATAGAAGAACCAAGAAGGCTCTCACTCTCTCAAGGAAGTTCAAGTGCATACGCCTCGAACCATAGGCTTGCCTTTCATGTAAATTGCCACTAATATAGGGTAGCCAAGCTCAGAAACACCAAGGACTTACAGGTTACGATGTTGGCTAGGGCTAAGGTCAGGGTTTCATTTGGTTCAAGTGACTACACCTCCCTAATGCTCTTTGTTCTCATTGCGAACACCGCTTACATTTCAAATTTCAACTTCACCTTATTTCTCTCTCACACAACCAAAGCTTCTCCTTTTCAATTATGATCATTCGACTCCTTGTATCGCCTTCATTTTGTAGAACCTATTTTTTCTTTGCATTTTCTCTCATTGGATTGACTTTGGTATAAATTTTCAATTCAAACCTAAGGTGCTACCTTGCATTTGAAGTGCATTCTTTTTCTTCTCTTTATTTGATCACATACACTCCCAAACTTAGGTGTTTGCCTATGTTGTCTTTTCATTCCCCCCCCCTCCTAAACTTAGGCTTTAGCCTATATTTCACTTTAGAGAAATTAGGGAGGATGGGTTCCAAGATAGAGATTCAAAAAGGTCAAGGTGTTAGCAAGGTGTCAAAGAACGGTCACAAGCTCAAACGGGGTTCACAAGGATTGATGTCATGGTAAGTCATTTGGGTGAAGTTTCTATCAAAAAGGGCCTAAGGTCATCTTTCAAGCTCGGTCACACCTATAATTTTGCCTTGATTCACATTTGGGGCAAGTTTTAGATGACACGTATGCACGAGAGTCAATGTAAAGCTTCACCACACAAGGCATCATGCCACAAGACTTCTTTCATTAGTCTCAAAATCAATTGGGACAAATGATTTTTGACAAGCTATTTCAAGTTTCTTACAAACTCATTTGTGAGTCAATCAAGCAAAAGTAAGAGTGGGCAAGTCATGACAAGAGAATGCTTTTCCTCAAAAATTCATTTCCCTTATTCCTTTTATTTTCAAAAATAATTTGTCAAGAGAAAATTTTTAGAGGGCCTATTTCGAGACAAGAAACTATGGACTCAATTTTAAACTAAAACTTGGCATTTTATCTTAAGAAAATCACCTCTCAATGTATCATAGGGAAACACCAACCCGGTTTGACAAAAAAATAAAAGAAAAGGAAAGATAAAGAAAACTTTTGCTCCTTGCGAAAGAATCGTGGTATTAAAAAAACCCTCAGAGTTTATTGCTAAACTACTATTGGCAAGGTGATATCCAGATTGCGCTCGTGATTCATTAAGAACAAGCCTCGGCGTAAGCCTTTAGCGCATTTGCAAAGCACGGGTAGTAAGACAATGGGGTATGTAAGACCAACCCCATAACACAATCTCCACAACAAAAAATCAAGCCCAGCGAGGGCGCAATAATAGGCTCAAAATAAAACTAAAGGCCTGACAAGGGCAATAAGTATCACAATCATAAAAATATGCCCGACAAGGGCCAAATCAAATCTAGCAGGAATGTCAACAAGGCCCAACAAGGCGATAAAAATAATATCTTAATCCCAATCACGGGCATCAACAAAAAAGCAAGTCAAGCCACCCCCTCCCATAAAAGAAGCATTTCCCTCAATGCTAATAGCTGAAAGGAAAGAAGGGTGAACTCCCTGGAAGACTAGGCTTCATCATCATCATCATTAGCCGTTGCTTCCTCATATGAGGTCCTTTCACTTGGGCTAGCACCACCCTTGCGGGAGTGCGAAGTAAGTGTGGACTCTTGAAGAACTCTCTTAAAATGTGGATCATGATCATCATCTAACCCTGCATCCTCATTACCAGGCGACACCTCATCATCATCCCCATAGGTTAAAAAACAAGTTATCCAAGGGACGGGGCATGGAATGAGGTGGAGGTAAGGTGGTCCAATCTACCTCTTCCACTGAGGCCTTGCCTTTTGCCACATCGATGTCCTTTTGGAGTGTCTTGATAGGTTTCTCGCAAACATCCACCCTTTTGCAAATGTTTGACATACTTTCCACAACTCCCTTGATGGCTCTCTTCACCTCCCTCTCAATCAATACTGGTAGATTCCTCGACAAGTTCCTCAATTGTCTCTCGTAGTTGTATGTTTTTTCAACCTTATCTTGAAGACCACCTTTTGATAATGGCTATCTAGGTGCATCGGAAGTGGGGGTGTGTGCTTCTGAAATAGGGTGTGAAGGAGAGGAAGCATGTAGTTCAGCATCATAGTAATCATATTCAACCTCCACTGAGGCCTCAACCTTACGCCTTTTGAAACACATAGCATCTCGGTCAATTTTCTTATCAAGGTACAACGCACCAATGACCGGAGTAGGAGCATCATGATCAAAGTAAGGAACGTCAGCTTGTGTATACGGTTTACTAATCAGCACAGGAAAGGAGAAGACATCGCCACCTCTACGAGCCTTCCTCTTTATCAATAAGGCAACGACCTCCCCAAAATTGATATGGTCCCCTGTCATGATTGAGGGTACCAGTATGGATCCATCATGGGTGACATTTTGATCATTCTGAGAAGGCATAAAGTGGGAGCGAGAAAAATCATACCATAGGCATTCCTCGAAGTACAAAGTTTGGCATGGGATTTCATCCCTAAAAGTGACCCAATGAGGAGTGTCAAGATAAATGATCAGGGGTGCCCAGTCTAGAGGTTTGTTCTTGGCAAGTAGCTTGACCATTAGTTCAGGGGACGGTTTAATTGGAAGGCTCCAATAGATAACATTGATTGCAGCTGGAGTGATTCAGACCTTTTTACCTCGGACAATGATGGACTCCAACGTGGGAAAAGTTTCACAACCTCTTTTGTATACTTTAGCATCTTGCATGGCTTGGTACGAGGCAAATAATTCCCGTACTAACTCCTTATAGTAGTTTCTGGGTACCTCTTGAAATGGTTGCCACTGGCGGTTGTAAACTGCATTAGAATGTTTTGTAGGTTGTCCCCCACTGCATCCAGGTTAAAGCTCTGCTTTGTGTTGAATGACCTTCCCATGTCAGGAACATAGATTTCCTTCATCCCTTCCACTCCGAACTGAATTTTCTCTTCCTCGAAGAATTGGGTGCGGGAAGATGAAACTTTCTTCTTTCCTCTGGAGGAAGAGGGGGATGTTGGCCTTTGTGAACCCCTATTAGCGTTTCCCCTACTAGAAGACATGTTCTTCACAAGGAGATTGTGAGCCCAACGATAACAAAATAAATCTTTGTGTATTTTTATCATATATGAAAGAAGAAGATCAAAAAGAACGTTACAAACTAAAAAAAATAGAATGCAACAGACTAGATAAACAAAGTAGGTGACTGATGGCTCGTGCGGACCAAATGCGAAACGCACTAGAAGAAGTGTGCATCGCACGTGCTATTGCACGAGCTAACAGAATTCTACAGGGATTGAGGTGCAAAGCTGGTGCGGACTGCACCAACCAAAGTGTGCATCGCACCAGACTTCGCCTCTTGAAGTAGTGAACTAGCCTCTTTTTTAACATGGTGCGATGCCTTATGCGACCCCCACATCAAGAACTATACATCGCATGCAAAATGCACAAAGGCACAATTGAAATTTTTGGTTCCTTATGTTCTTGTGAGTTACGCATGTGATCTTTAGAGCAAGATGTGCTTAGGCACTTGTCACCACGCAACAAACCAATCAACATTAAAGAAAGGGGCATGGGATATTATGAACATAAACATCCAGGTACTCAGACTTCTCTGGATTTCCATGAACAACAACAACAAGCAAGTAAAGAACTTAACGACTTCCATTAAGATGGACGTTACCCCGTCTATCATTGGGAACATCAATCCCTTACTTGCAATAATGGGCACCAATAAATTGTAGAAACAATTAACCCCTCCCCGCATAATATCATACACCCAAAGAAAAAAAAATCAACAAGGAATTATGGGTATACAATTAGTGAAAATTCAGCCTCAATAACCAATTTCCAACAAAACCTTATGACTAACAGTGATTTTCCCTTAAGAACGACGTCACCCAATCTATCATCGGGCCAAACAATTCGTCCATCACAAGTGGGTTATTCAGACTTCACCCTAAAGATAGGTTTCAAGGCCAAAATTCACTACCAATCAACATGTATTAAAAAAATTCAAGTTCTACCAAGTTGACAATAAGCAAAATTATCAATCCAACTAAAAATTAGGGACCCAAAATATTTGGATCTCACCCAAAATCAACATCGCAATTCTATTAAGCATACTTCATAATATGAGTTCCAAACCTTCATAAGAACATGTATTAAACATCGGGGAACTTACCACAAGTAACGATTAATCATAGAGAAGTGAAAATTGAAGCTTTAATAGTGCAACAATAGTGACCCACCTAGCTTGCTCGGAGAGACTAGCGGCGGCGATAGTGACGGAGTGGTGGAGATTGTTGGGTGAGAAGAGGAGAAGAGTTTAGGGAATTTGGAGGGATTTAGAGAGAATCTTGAGAGAAAAATTGAGAAGTTAGAGAGAAAATAGGGTGAAGGTGGTGAATGAGGCAGTTTAAAGAAAAAAAAGAAGAAGAAAAGTCAGTCGGGTCGTCTTCGAGTCGGGTCGGTCAACGGGTTAGGTCAATTCAAATTCAATTTTACCTGCTGTACACCACGACCTGCGATTTACACCAGCCTTTATGCGGATCGTATGCCATTTTGCATATCACCCCTTTTCTCCCTTGGGTTTATCCGGGCTTCTGATTTACCATGCGATGGAGGTACAACGCGCACTTGGGCTCGTGTGGACCGCATGACCAAGTGCACGTCACCTCAAATTTTTCATCTTCCTTCCAGGCACTCTATTTTGGCATGCGGTGAGATGTACGACACACATAATTTCTTGTGCGGTCCGCACAGTCCTCTATACAGCCCATGTTTCCACTTGTCCATGTTTCTACACCATGCATTCCCTAGAAATACACCAAAAACAACAAAAGATAACCAAAAACAAAGTAAAGAAACTTGGGTTGCCTCCCAAGTAGCGCTTGATTTAATGTTGCAGCTCGACGATACTACCTCAAATCACTCATTCTTTGGATTGGTGATGGTATCACTTGGTAGTGTCCCCTTCATCCTCGGGTTTATTTGGCTTGAGAGGTGGTTCATTTGGGCCTCAAGATGCTTGATTGAAGCTGAGTGAGAGCTCACAGTTTGATAAAGTGTTGAAACTTCACTCTTTAGCTCAATCACTCAAGTATTTATCGTATCCACCTTTTTGAAAACCAAGGATAATATGTCTTCTAGCTTGGAATGATCGGGGTTGCTTATGCCCGATTGGTAGAGAGATTCCTCTTTGTTTGGAGGCACATAAGGGTCTGAGCTTTGGTGATTAAAGTGATCACCATCTTTGTCTCTATCTCTCAACTTGCCATCTTTTTCCTTATCTCTAATCCAACCTTGGTTCTCTTCCCTTGGGCGATAATACCCGAGATGAGAACCCGCTGACACAAAGAACAGTTTACCATTGACAACTGTCATTAGCTCATTGTCACTCACTTTGATTTCTGGTGTACTCACAAAATTCACCATCTTAGCACCACAAGCTCCCATTACATGCTTGGCCATTAAATCAATTTGTGTCATTATTTTTTCCATTGACTCATCCTGATCCTTATCTTTCTCATTTCATTTGTCAAGATGGATGAGGGCGTTCCTGAAGTTGGCACATCCGCTTCTCTCATATGCAAAGCTTGGTTGGTTTTAGTCATTCGCTCTAATAAGGTTGAGGTAATGGGAAATTCTTGATCCATGAAGGTGTCACCTCCAAGGTTGTCAGACACCGAGTTATTCATAGAGTTCAATGACCGATAGATGCTTTGTAGCAATACATTGTTCGACAACTCATAGTTTTGACACAAGAGAAGCTTCCTTTTGAATCTTAACAAAATTTCATGTAGAGGCTCATCCAGGAGTTGCCTAAAGTTGGTAATCTCGTCTCTTAGCTTCATCATTCGAGATGGAGGAAAGAACCTCGATGTAAATGCCTCAACCAACTTGGCCTAAAATATGATAAGAGTCATCCGACAACTCTTCCAACCATGTCGTGGCTTCCCCCGTCAAGGAAAAAGGGAATAGGCATAATTGGATGGACTCTTGGAGGATATATTGAAAAATGAACGGTTTGCAAATCTCCACAAAATTCTAAATATGTCGGTTGGCATCTTCATGTGATGCTCCACCGAATAGGCCCTTCATTTGGATTAAGTGGAGCATGATGCTAGTCACATCAAAGACAGTATTTCCCACTGTAGGGGGTAGGCGGATTGCACCCACACACCATTTCATCATAGGCTCAACCTCGTTGGCCTCCATGAAGCTGTCAATTCTCTCATTTTTGTCGGCTTCATTCATAGGCTAGCCTGCTTAATCACAACACAAACAACAACAAAATTAAAAGAAACAAGCACTCTCAAAGTGACTTCAAATCAACAATCAAAAATAGCTATCAACTCAAGTCCCCGGCAAGTATGGAGGCACGACGATCGTCAAGCAAAACACATTAATAAGTACCTAACAGGTGTCGGGGTAGTACCTACTGAGACTTTATGCTAGCTATATGAAGATTTTATCGAAATGAGTTCACTAGGAAAGTAATTGTTTAAAAACACGAAAGTAAAGGATTTGGGGGAATTGGGAATTCTGTCACAAAAATCCAATTCGAATTTAAAGCAAGTAAGTAAAACGTATGTACCAAGTTGAGTAGGAGACTAGTGATGTGAATCCAATTGGGATTTAATATGGGATAGGGTGATTATCAATTCACACTTATTCTCGCTTAGTGACACAAGTAGCAATTGTCATTGGCATGATTGTTTATCTCTCCATCAACAACCATAAATCCGATGATCTCAGTTAGAGCATTATTGGTTAAATAAACAAGCAACATATATCTAGCTTGGGGAGGTAACACTATCTCTAGCTTAGACCCTTATGTGGGTGATTCCATCGATATGAGCTATTTCTAACCTAAAATCTGAATGGAGTCCCAAGTTACCACAACTAATCTCACATCCGAAATCATGAAATTCTCTTTCAAGCAACAACACAGTCAAGTAATGAAAATTAATGTTTGCAACCACTAATTTTAGGATTAAAACTTAGTGAAACTACTAGACCCATGTCAAATAAGCAATTAAAAGTGAGAATTAACAACACCGACACCCATTTGTCAAGCACCTATTATCAACACATCCCTAGACAAATGAAATTAGCCACTCATAATAAATGAGAGAGATATACCAAATGGGTAAGTCAAAATCCTCTTCATTCAAGCTTAATCTTAAGTTCTAAGCTCAATTTGAGTACACAAATGGTTAACCAAGATTTTGAAGAGAAAATAGATTGAAACCCTCTTCTTCTTGGAGAGGAAAACTTGTTCTCAAAGTAAAAAGTTCTTCAGAATATTCAGGACTGAAGAATGTTATTTACAATTGTTCCTATATTGGCCTTTTATACTTTCCCAAAACGTCACTAATTTTTTGGACAAAATTTCCCTTCGAGTGGTATGTAGCACGATATGCAGTTTGTACGTTGTGATGTGCATGTCACACACCTTCTTTATTTAAACCAGTGACTCAACCGACTTGGGAGACGTCTTGCAAATTAGGTGTGGTTCGCACCATGGGTTGTGCACATCACACGATGATCGCACCTCGTGATAGATCCTTTAGGCAATCCTAAGCTTCATGCGGTGGGAGGTGTGGAATGCACGATGGCTTGTACGTGTCGCACAAGTGCCACATCTTAGGGCATATTCTTCGCCTTTTTTGGATCACTTCACACTTCACTCCTTTTAAGTTATTTTTTGGTCCATTTCTTTGTTTTCCATCTTTGATCAGAAGTACCTGCATAGACTTCAATAAAGTCCATAAGAACCTCTAAATCTATTCAAAACATAGAAATAATTTATGGATAAAGGCTTAATAAGTTGGTAAATTACCGACTTATCAGTATACAAGCTACCTGGGTCCTCCACCAAAGCTTTGCTAGACCCTCCAGCGGATAGGTAGTATAACCTACTCTGTGAGTATCCAATAGACCAAGATGGTGAATTATCTCCTCGCAAGTAGCAATAAAGTCACAAGCATCCTGTTCAGGAGCACCGGAAAACCTCGATGGGGAGAATCACATAAGCCATCCCAAAGCCTTCTGCTCTTATTCTGTCATGACTGGGCAAGGAGAAAGAGGCTGAGAAGTTGTAGGCACTGACAGAACCTATGCACAGGGAGCCACAGTAGCAGGTTGCGCTACTTAACTCTAAGCACCCAAGTCTGCCCCCTGAGCGGATGTATGGGCCATATAAGAAGGCTGACCTCCAACCATACCCAAAAACTAATGAAGCACATCACGTATATCTGACGAAGGAGCTAGGGCTGGTGATGTTAATTGCCCTGGTGGCACCTGGGCTACTCCCTGGTCCACAGGTTGCTGGTCCAGAATTAGCTAAGGCTCATACTTGGTCTAAGGAGCTCTAACTGGTGCCGCTACACTAGCACGTCCTTTACCTCTACCTCTATGACCACCCTATCCCGTAGCAGGAATCAAGTGTGCTAGTACCAGAGGCTCAACCTTTCCCACTGTTGAAGATCTCATAAGAGCCATCTATGGAAGAGTGAATGGATGAATGAGATTATAGGAAACCATCTAGGATAAGACGCACGATATAGAAGCAAGAAAAGATTCATGTTGCAAGATGCCACTATAGCCTCCCAAAGATAGGGTATGGATGTCTACGCCCTGATTTGCAAGACTCTACTAGACAATAGCTCCTATATCGATGACACCAGTTAACCTAGGCTCTGATACCAAGCTTTCATGACCTGATTTCTCAGGTCATGATGGAACTTGCAAACCTCTTTTAGGGGAACCAATCCCCATAGCCCGTTATGGTTAGTAATAGGCTACTACCTACGTAAGCATGCAAAAGGAGCATAATAAGCGAATGAAGATAAAGAAAGCAAGCGGAAGGAAAGCAATCTAGATATATACATATATGTATGTCTCTCTCTCTATATGTATATATAAATATATTGAAACTACACCAACCCATGATATGGTGTCAAAAGTACAGGAATCACTACTAAATATACATAGTACAAAAGAGTGCGAAAGTAAAATATACAAGCGCCTATGAATAAACAAAAGAGTCAACTACAAAAAGAAGAGATATAGCTAAGCCTTGATAGTCAGGAGCTCACTCTAGTTCTAGGATGTCAAGATCTGCATGAGTCTCCACGTCAATGGTGATAGCTCACTCTAGGATCTACACCAAGAGGATGAAAAAGTGTAATATGAGTACTAATTGCAAAGCAATGGGTACCTAGAAGACATCATAGGCCGATTGAGCATATATAAAATATAAAAGTCTTATATAGAAGATAAGAATAAACAAGTCACATAAGCTAACAGAGAAAAGCACATGGAAGCTAGCAACAAATGGAAGGCATAGAGAATACAAGTATACTATGCTAGCCACAGAAGATATATCACAGAACAAAAGTGAAAGAGTAGAGAACGCACCTAGATCTTTGCAACAACAATAAAGATAGAGTTTAACGAACATTGTGGTATACTGGTAACCTCAAATAAACGGGAAAGAAGGAAAGCAATTAAACATAAACCATTATAACAATACATCTCACAAGGTAAGGATGATAAAAAATTAACCCACCAGTAACTACAATAAGAATGAGTAAGCTAATCTAACTACAATCCTAACGAGCGCCCATACACTCGAGGAATACATACAAGTGAAAACAAATCCTCTAGCATCCCATACTAATGACGCATACACTTGGAAAATCGCAAACAAGGGTGGAACCCTACAAAAAATGTATGATATGATATAAAGTGTCAGTGGTACCGTATGCACCTCCTCCGGCATCTGTAGGACTGGCAAATAGGACCCATGGAAGGCTTCCCACGTATACCCCTCCTTTGGCACTCTTGGCCCGTAGGCCCTAGTCCAGATTGTCAAGGTCCATGGAGATCTCTAAGACCATTTACAAACTCTCTATATCTCAATATGCATGCCCGAAGTTTATTTGGGTCTAAAATCATTAATAAAGTCATGTATAGTGCTCCGACCCAGACGAGCCTAGTATCATCTCAAAATCAGAAGTAAAATCGTGTCTAGCACTCTAGCCCAGCCGAGTCTAGTATTATCTCAAAATCATTAGAAAAATTGTCATATAATCTCTTTTACTCCAAGAAGATCCATAAAACCAGTTTCAAATCCATTCATAACCATTTATAACTGAAAATGGGCCCTCGGGGCCATGCAAGTTTAAGAAAAATGGTAATAGTCATACCCACAGCCATGTAGTAGTAATAAATCAACGCAAAAAATCTGTTTGCATGGTAATGATGATATGGTAAAATACAACTAATAGCTCAATAACTCATAATCAACCTACCGGCCCTGCACAGGCTCAATATACTCTACAACATAGATAAATAGCTCATAATTGTGAATCCTTGTTCGGAACTCACAAACACTTCCCAGATATCCCACCATATATGGTCCATAGTCATATATGAAGGCTACACGGGTCTGCAAGTTTAATACTACAAAACTAGCTCAAATACTAAACAAAATGAAGTAAGAGCGGACAAAAAGAAAGCAAACAAGGTTTGGGGTGCCAACCTTATAAACCTAACCCAAACATGCTAAATTGTACAATTATATTTTAAATGATCAAAGTCAAAGGTAGGTAAGCCATAAACTTTCTAGCTTCTGATAAATACCTTTCGGAAAGCCGTCGCTCGAGCCCGAATTGCTCTGAGAAGCCCTGAATAGAAATCAAACTATCAAGAACAAACTCTACTCGTCAATGCGAAGCTAACGATACCTATATTGCTAGTAATTAAGTTAGGTCGAAATCCAAGTCAAAAGTTGTCCCGTGGGCCATGCAATGTTAAATGGAAAATAAAAATTACCATGACGTCCCCAACGTGGCAGGGACACATGATCAAAAAAGGGAAAGGGAAAGACCCAAAATAGCCCTTAGTTCCAAGAACAGATTAAGGAATCAAAATGAAGAATTTTCGGAATTAAAGAGAGGAAAACTTTCAATTTGTAACAAGAAATTGAGCACGTAGAAGAATTAATCACCCCAATGATTTATGATGAACCCACACAGACTTGGGAGCTTTGAGCTTACGAGAAATAGAGGAAAATCAAGTTGGGGATTTGAAAAAGAAGAAGGAAGGTTATATATGTTGCCAGCCGCTGGCATGTGTGCACGTGGCCAGGCACGCTCACGCGGCCAGGCGTACACACACGCCAAGAGTAGGCAGAGAATAGGACAAGCGCCAAGCATGCATGCATGCGGGCTGGCCACCGCATGTGGCCACGCGCATATAGCCTAGCCACGATCTAGGTGAAGAGCAAACAGGGAGAGGGACAGGCCAGCCTTCTATGCGCATGCAGCCTGCCCACTGCATGGGTGAAGGCTTGGCTGGTGCTACAACAACAACTAACAACTTTGGCAACTAAAAATGCCATCAGATTGACCCTCAAGATTCATCTGAGGTCCCGCGAAAGCAAAAGAACTATGCAACTTAACCATAAAAATGGCATTTCAGACTCAATGAAATCGATGACATTCCTAACGGAGTTCTATTTAACAAAAAGTGGGCCCTACTGATAAATGCTCAAATGTACTCTCCTATTTGGAGGTACCGGCGTTCATTAGAGAAAAATACATTTATAGTTCCCAATGGATATCGGGGTCGAACCCACAGAGAATTTAGAGTTTATCATAGGTGATTATAAAACAAAGTTCACAATGAGAGTGAGTAACATAAAAAGGGGGGAATTGGGAATCTATCACAATTTCGCAATTCAACAGCAAAAAAATAAAGTAAAATGGAATGTAGACAATAGAGGACGACTAGAGATGTGCGTCAAATAGGACTCTAACATGGGATAGCGTGAATGCTTAGTCATGCAACCATATATTCAACAGCCTTAAGTCAAGCACTATTGATTAATTAATAAACAACCAAGCTATTTTTTAGGGAGGTCATACTATTTCTAGCTTTAGACCCTTAAATGGGTGATTTTGTCGATTTGAGCTATTTCTAGCCTCAATCTAAATGGAAACCCAAGTTCCTACTAGTAATTTCACATCCAAAGTAATGAAATCCCCTTTCAAGCAACAACATAACCAAGTAACGAAAGTCAATGTTTGCAACCACCATCTTTAGAGTTAAATTATGGTGAAATCACTAGACCCAAGTAAACTAAGCATTTATAAAAAAGAATTAGCAACACCCACACCCATTTATAAAGTATCCATTATTAACATATCCCTAGAGAAGTGGTTTAGCTACTCATGCTTAAGAAAAGAGATATACCAAATAGGTAATTCAATTTTCCTTCCATTTAAGCTAAATTTCTCAATATCTGTGCACATCGCATAGCGACCACACCCCTTGACAGATTCTTCAGTCAATTTTCATCTCCATGTGGTGGGAGGTGCATTCCGCACCAAGGCAAGTGCGTGTCGCACAATCATTGCATCTCTCAGTAGAATCTTCATCTCCTTTGCTCACTCACACTTCACTCATTTTTGGCTCTTTTTGGGTCCAATTCCTTTTCTTCCATCTTTGATCATAAGTACCTGCATAGACATCAATAAAGGCCATAAGAACCTCTAAATCTTATCAAATCATAGAAATAATTCAAGAGTAAAGGCTCAATAAGTTGGTAGATTACTGACTTATCAAAGCCCCAAATTTGAACTATTGCTTATTCTATATAAAGATACTCACAAGGTAAGAAATGAATTATGCTCTAGACTCAATCAAGGCACGAAAGACTACTCTACGATAAAAACTAAGAAAAATAACAAACAAAAAGACTCAAACAAAAGACTCAACTACTATATTTATCTCAATTTGAACCACCACAATATAAAGGCAATTGATCCTTTCTAGAAACCTTTTCACAAAGGGATTCATTTATCATTCAAAATCAAGGGAATTTTTTCCTTCAAAACAAGATGCAACGCTTCTCAAGTCATTTGCATGGACCATCAAGGTTTTCCTCGAGATTCGCTGCACAACTTATCTCATTCATTCCTCTTAATCGAAATAGAGACTTCATGTTTCAATTCGAGTGCATGACACCACTCACCACAACATAGAATCCCACTCACAATCATGCAATTCACAAATAAAGGGATTATGGAGAACCAAGAAAACTCTCACTCTCTAAAGGAAATTCAAGTGCACACGTGTTGACCCATAGGGTTGCCCTTTATGTAAATCGCCACTAATGCAGGGTAACCAAGCTTGGAATCACCAAGGACTTGCGGGTTACGATGTTGGCTAGGGCTAAGGTGAGGATTTTCATTTGGTTCAAGTGACTACACCTCCCTAATGCTCTTTGTTATCATTTCAAACACCGGTCATATTTTTGACTTTTGACATCACCTTATTTCTCCCTCACACGACCCAAGCTTCTCCTTTTCTCTCATGATTATTCAAAACTCCTTATATCACCTTTGTTTGGTAGAACCTTTACTTTCTTTTCATTTTTCTCATTGGATAGAACTTTTTAAAGCAATTTTTTTCAATTCGACTTAAGGTGCTACCTTGCACTTGGAGTGCATCTCTTTTCTTCTCCTCATTGATCACGTACATGCCTAAACTTTGGCATTTGCCTATGTTGTCTTTTCATTTCCCTCCCCAAACTTATTTTACCCTACTTTTCACTTTCAAATAATTAGGGAAGATGGGTGCCACGATAGAGGTCCCAAAAAGGTCAAGGTGTTAAACAAGTGCCAAAGAATGGTCACAAGCTCAAAGGGGTTCACTAGGGTTGATGTTGAGGGAGGTCATTTGGGTGAAGTGGCTATAAAGAAGGGCCTAAGGTCATTTTCCAAGCTCGGTCACACCTAGAATTTCTCCTTGAATCACATTCGGGGCAAGTTTTAGATGACACGTATGCACAAGAATCAAGGTAAAGTCTCACCACACAAGGCATCATGCCACAAGACTTCCTTCATTAGTCTCGAAATCAATTGGGACAAATGACTTTCAACAAGCTATTCTGAGTTTATCACAAAATTGTTTGTGAATTGATCAAGCCAAAACGAGAGTGTGCAAGTCATGAAAAGAGAATGCTTTCCTCAAAAATTAATTTTCCCTCTTTCCTTTCATTTTCAAAAACATCTTGCAAAGAATATTTTTTTTGGTGGGTCCATTTCGAGACAAGCAAACTACAGACTTAAATTTAAACTAAAAGTTGGCATTTTCCCTTAAGAAAGTCACCTCTCAATCTATCATAGGGAAACACCAACCTAGTTATACACAAAAACAAATGAAAAGAAGAAGAAAATAAAGAAAAGAATTAAGAAAACCCTCGGAGTTTATTACTAAACTACTATTAACAAGGCGATAACCAATTTTTTGCACCCCCAAACTAAAACAGACCATTGTCCTCAATGATTTTAGAAATAGGAAAAGATAGTACTCCCTGTGGTTACTATGCAAAACACAAGAGGGCTAGTGCGATCACGCATAAAGCGCACAAGCACATAGGGTAATTGAACCAAGATTCTACTTGCTTATTGTGTGAAAGACGTGCAATACATATTTTGAATTATGCGATTCGCACCCTCTATGGCATGGTGGCTTGAAATTTCGGGTTGGCTGCCAGTTCTCTATTATGTGGTGCGAAACTGGTAAGTGACACGAGCATCTACTGATGCGACCGCACACCAATCACATATCAAAGTGGTAGATTTGGCAGTATTCTATTTTGACCATGTGGACTATCACGCAACGTGCATTTTGCAATGTGAAATCGCATGATGCGTCGCATGTCCTTATGATTGCTCCAGCATTTCTTAGCTTGGTTCCTTACTTCAAATCCAACAAAACCAACAAACACAATAGCACTAAAAACCACAAAAAAAGTATAAAAAATAACAAATCCAAATTCTTAGGTTGCCTCCCATGAAGCACTTAGTTTAATGTCACGGCTCGACGATGGCACCTCCCACTCAAGGCTCATCAAGGTATATGGATCCTAGGAATGCGTCTTCCTCTGGTATGCCCAAGTACTTCTTCACTCGCTGACCATTGACCTTGAAGGCCATGCCATCCTCATTATCCAATTCTACGGCTCCACTGGCAAAGACCTGAAGCACTTTGAATGGGCCCAACCATTTTGACCTTAGTTTTCTCAGGAAGAGACAGAGTCGAGAGTTGAACAAGAGCACCCAATCTCCTAGGTGGAACTCTTGCTTTAATATTTGTTGATCATGATAGTGCTTCATTCGGGCTTTGTAAATTTTGGCTCTTTCATCAGCCCATATTTGGAACTCATCCATTATATTGAGGTCGCCCACTCTAGCACGAGCGACTCTTTCCTAATCCAAGTTAAACTTCTTCAAATCCCACATTGCCTTGTGTCCAATTAAACCAGGAGGTGAGAATGTTTGATGAACATTCACCGATTTTAAAAGGAGAGATTTGATTTCTCTGTTGGACACTTTAACTTGTCTTCTTGTTTGTATATGGTAAGGGGTGGCCACTTTGTGTTTGACTCTGTATTTCTTGAGTAGTGCACTAAACAACTTGTTGCAAAAGTGTGGTCCCCCATCACTAATGATGGAACGAGGAGTACCAAATCAAGCAAATATATGCTTGTTAAGGAAGGTTGTGACACTTCTTCCCTCATTATTTGGTAAAGCCACTGCCTCAACCCAGTTGGACACGTCGTCCACAACCACTAGAACATAGGTGTTCCCATGTGAACTTACAAAGGGCCCCATAAAATTGATACCCCATACATCAAACAATTCTACCTCAAGGATTAGAGCTAACGGGAGTTCATGGCGTCGAGATATTCCCCCTCTGTATTGACACTTGTAATACTCCTTCACTAAGTAATGGGCATCCTAAAATAGAGTCGCCCAATAAAATCCATATTGTAACACCTTCAAAGTTGTGCCCATACCCCCATGGTGGCCACTAACGGGTGAGGAATGACATGCTATAAGAATAGGCGTCATCTAAATTTTAGGGATGCACCTCCGGATCATTTCATCGGCGCTAATCCAAAAGAGGTAAGGCTCGTCCCAATAGTACTTCAAGGCATCATGTAGGAACTTTTTTTTGGATGTGAATTCAACCCCTCTGGAAGTAAATCACTTGCAAAAAAATTTAGCAAAGTCAGCAAACCATGGGGTTAGATCGTGAGATGCAGCCAAGATGCGCTCATTGGGGAATGAATCCTTCTTATTCATCAAGTAGTACCCAAAGGATTAACCGCAGCTTGGCATCCTTCTTATTCATCAAGTATCAGATCACAGTATGGTCGATGTGTACAACCACTCGAGTTCCCAAGAGGTATGCTCGAAATTTCTCAAAAGCAAATACCACGACCAGTAATTCTTGATCCATCATGGTGTAATTTGTTTGGGTTGTGTTAATGTATTATTGCATAAAAGATTTGGTGAAAGAGTTTCTCCTTTTGTTGTCCTAGCACCTCCCCAAATCTACGCCACTAGCATCACACATGAGCTCAAATGGCTTTGACCAATCCGATGCGATGATGATGGGGGTGGATGTCAATTTGTCTTTCAATGTGAGGAAAGCCTTCATGCAATTTTCATCAAAGTTGAACATGGCTTCCTTTTCAGGCAACCTGCATAGAGGGTATGCCACCTTCGAGAAATCTTTTATAAACCGCCTAAAGAATCCAATATGCCCTAGGAAACTCCTTATTTTCTTTACACATTTCGGAGGAGGTAGTCTAGATATGACTTCAATTTTGTATTGGACAACCTTAATCCCCTTTTCAAAAATTTTATGTCCCAAACTATTCCCTCTTATACCATGAAATGGCAATTTTCCTAGTTGAGCACCAAATGTTTTTCCTCACAACGTTTAAGCACTTCCTCCAAATATTCTAAACAATCACTGAATTCATTCCCAACCATCGAGAAGTCATCCATATAGATTTCCATGGTGTTTTCAAAAATAATCGAGAATATAAATATTATACATTATTGGAATGTAGCCGAGGCGATTGCATAATCCAAAGGGCATCCTTTTGAAGGCAAACGTTCCATAGGGGCATGTAAAGGTCGTCTTCTCTTGATCTTCTGGGGCGATTGAGATTTGGTTGTAGCTGAAATAGCCCTCGAGGAAGCAATAAAAAACACGCCCAGAAAACCTATCTAGCATTTGACACATGAACGGAAGAGGAAAATGGTCCTTTTTCATCGATAAGTTCAATTTCTGGTAGTTCATACACACTTTCCAACTGGTCATGGGTCTAAGAGCGATCATCTCATCTTTCTCGTTTTGCACAATAGTGATTCCACACTTTTTAGACATGCATTGCACTGGGCTGACCCACATGCTATCAGAGATGCGGAAGACCACCCCCTATCCAACCATTTAGTAATATCTTTTTTCACCACCTCTTGAATCAGTGGGTTTAGCCTACATTGGTGTTCAATGGAAGGGGTGCAATCCTCTTGACGGTTTATTTTGTGCGTGCATATCCCTGGGGGTATACCTATGATGTCGCCAATAGTCCACCCTAGAGAATGGATGTGCTTCTTCAACACCCTAAGAAGTGCTTCCACTTGCTTGTCGCTTAATTTGTTGGAAATGATGACCGATAAGGTCTCGTTAGCACCTAAGTAAGCGTACTTCAAGTGGGATGGTAATGGCTTGAGCTCCAAGGTGGGTGGTTCAATAATTGATGGTTTGGAAGGTGGAGTTTGCCTATTCTTTAGGTCTACATCGAGCTTCTCTAGGGGGTAGATGTAGGACCCCATTCCCACTAATGCACAACAAATCTCATCATATTCATCTATCCCCTCACCATTAAAATTTAGCAACACTGCTTCTAATGCTTAATACACAAACCTGTCTTTCATGTTCAAATCAATGTTTTCCTCAATTTTGCCAATTGCAAAGGACATTTGAAGATCGCTCGGTTGTTTCATAGACCTACTCAATTCGAAAGTGGCTTCCTCATCATTCATGGAAAATTTTAACTCTCTCGATTCTAGTTTGCTCAAGGTACGCCCTATTTTTAGACTAGGTTGCCCCAAGATAATAGGTATCTAGAAACTTCCTTTGCAATCAAACACTACGAAATCCCCAGGGTACACAAGTCGGCCCACCTTAACCAAAATGTTGCATCCAACCCCTACGGGGTGCTTCATTGATTGATCCGTCATAAGGAACTTCATGTTTGTGATATTAGGTTTCCCCAACTTCAGTCATCTTAAAGTGGCTAAAGGCATCAAGTTGACACTTGTGTTTTCGTCACATACTAACCTTGTAGACTTATAAACCCCACTTGAATCACAAATAGTGTGTATACCCAGCATCACTGCATCATTGGTGAAATCACCCGATAAAATTGCACTACTAAAAGGGGACATTTGAACAACCCCAAATTTCTCTAAGTTGCATGTAGTGTGGAGTTCTTTCACAAACTTGGCATATTCGGGCATCTTGCTAAAAGGAGTACTTGCGGGAGTGTTGATGGTGATTCTCTTCAACATGGATTCAAAATCTTTTGAAAGTTTATCCACTTTTTCTTGCAATAGAAATTGAGGGAATGGAGGTGGACATGTAGGGAAAGGCTTGAAAACTTTAGGCACCTTGCTCTCACAATGTGTAGATTCATACAAACCATTTTCCCAAGACCTTTTGTTTCTAGGCTTTGTAACTTCAACGGGGTTGATTGATTCCTTCATATCACTACTCTTTTCTTGACTCTTTACTTGCTGCTCAAATTGAGAGGTGAGCCAAATCATTCTTTCTTCAAGTAATGCGATAGCAGTAGAGTGTGATTGCACAATTTGGGCAAGGCTCCCAAGATCATGTCTCAACTCTTTGACGGCTCCGTAGGTGGAACCAACTTTATCCAACACTCTCACGAGTATACTTTTAATTCTAGAACAATTATTTCATTTATTCCAACCATGATTCCCATGATAATGTTCGTCCAATCTTTGGAGGCTTGTATGGGAATCCACCTCATGGTCAACCACAACTACTTCTTCATTACCTTCATTCAAATCCTCTACATCTTCTACTAGCCTCACGGCCCCAACAACACCAATGGTGTTAACAGTTTCAACTGCTGCACTCCTCACCATAAATTCAAGGAGTGTGGATTTAATTGATAGTTCTCTATCCCTTTGCGCACCATTCCTTACCCAATCCTCAATCTCTTTAGGAGAGGTCACACCCATTGCTTCCTCGGCCCCCCCAAATATCAAACTTAAGGTCTAAAAGGGTCACAATCTCAAATGCATATGGGTTGAGTGAGAAGTGATGGGCTTTGATGCTTAAGGAATGTATGCTTGCAACCAATAACAAACAACAAACAAAACAAAAAGAAATAAACACTCTCAAGGTGATTTCAAATCTACAATCAAAAAGGCTAAATAACTTCATTCCTAGATAATAGCACCATTTTTTATAATGCTCAAACGTACTCTCGTATTAGGAGGTATCAATGATCGTTAGAGAAAAATACATTTATAGTTCCCAATGGATGTTGGGGTCGAACCAATAGAGAATCTAAAGCTTAACCTAGGTGATTATAAAACAGAGTTGACAATGAAAGTGAGTAATATAAAAAGGGGTAAATTGGGAATTTGTCACAATTTCGCAATTCAACAGCAAAACAATAAAGTAAAATGAAATATAGACAATAGAGAGGACGACTTGGGATGTGCGTCAAATGGGACTCTAACATGGGATATGGTGAATGCTTATTCATGCAAATTCATGCTAAATTACATAGGTAAAGTTGGTTTTAAATATGGTTGTTTATCTCTCGATCAACAACCATATATTCAACAGCCTTTAGTCAAGCACTATTGATTAATCAATAAAGAACCATGGTATTGTTTAGGAAGGTCATACTATTTCTAGCTTTAGTCCCTTAAATGGGGATTCAGTCAATTTGAGCTATTTCTAGCCTCAATCTAAATGCAAACCTAAGTTCCTACTAGGAATTTCACATCTGAATTTATGAAATCCTCTTTCAAGTAACAACATAACCATGTAAGGAAAATCAATGTTTGCAACCATCGGCTTCAGAGTTAAAATATGGTGAAATCACTAGACCCAATCAAATAAGCATTTATAAACAAGAATAAGAAACACCCACACCCATTTATCAAGTACCCATTATCAACACATCCCTAGATAAGAGGCTTAGCTACTCATGCTTAAGGAAAGAGATATACCAAATGTGTACTTCAATTTCCCTTCCATTCAAGCAAAATTTCTCAATATACAAGATCAATTTGTACACAAATGGTGGTTCTAAAAATTGGGAAGAAGGAATTGTAAGAAACCCTCTTCTTATTCTTGGAAGGGAAAACTTGTTCACAATGCTAAGAATAATTGTTCTAAAATTCAAAGCTATCAGAACTATTTACAATTGTGCCTAAATGTGCTTATAAAAATCCACAAAATGGCATATAAACTTGGACAAAAATTCCTTTCGGGTCGTGTGTGGCTTCACGTGTGGTTCACACATTGTGATGTGCACGTCGCACACCTTATTCAGTGATCCAGTGACTCAGGCAAATTGGGGAGCTTCATTCGAAGGGGGTGTGGTTCGCACTAAGCATTGTCCAAGTCGCATAGCGATCGTACCCCTTGATAGATTCTTCAGTCAACTTTCATATCTATGCGGTGGGAGGTGCATTCCGCACCAAGGAAAGTGCGTGTCGCACAAGCACTGCATCTTTCAGCCAAATCTTTGTCTCATTTTCTCACTTCACACTTCACTCCTTTTTGGCTCTTTTTGGGTCCAATTCCTTGTTTTCCATCTTTGATCATATGTACCTGCATAGACATTAATAAGGGGAATAAAAACCTCTAAATCTTATCAAAAGATAGAAATAATTCATGAGTAAAGACTCAATAAGTTGGTAGAATACCGACTTATCACCTACGCCAAAATAACCAACTTTTCCAAAATGGAACCCAATGGCCCAAAATAAGTCTAGAAGCCTCGGGAATATAACCAAAGGTCCCCTACTCTATAGCTGAAATTCCAGAGCTAATAGAGTTGACGGAATTCTCATTGACCAAAGAGAAACTACAAACTTTAATTGACCTTAAATATCAAAAAGTGAGATAAAACCAATTGAAAGCTCCTAGGCCCAGGCTAAAGGTCCATCTAGACCAAAATCTATGCTCTGAAGCTGACGAAACTGTCGAAATTTGATTTCGGGGATGCTTGCTAAGAATATTGACTAACGTAAAACAATTTTAAGTTAAAGCTCTAAAACAGGGGAATGTCTATAACGATCTAATGAACGGCCCAAGAACTGAACCACCAGTCCTAGCAAGTCATAAATTACTTGGGGCCACTATAGGCAAGCTCTAACATTACAAAAAAGGCAAAAATGTGAACATGACTAGAAGAGTCATTACATGCAATCTCACAAAACATCAAATATCTCTCTACTCCAATGTTGTATGTGCTGGAAAATATATTTGTATACCTTTTATTTGGTAGGTGGAGAACCCTATAAAGCCAAGTAGATTGAGATAAAATCTCCATGATATCTGACCTAAATTTCAGAGAACATATGAAAGCAATTTGCAATAACTTTTGTTGAGTTTTATTTTACAACTTGCTTGACTTTAAAATATAATATATGACTATTGTACTATTCAAATATCTCATAACACATCCTTCTTAGAATATTAAGCACTCGAAGTCTTACCCTGAAAGTATGTATTATAACATCTTTGATTTGCTTAACTCCAACCCTCATTACACTTTCTTAACCTATCTGACTCATATTAATTTACTTATGATTTATTGATATGTAAATGTATTGGGTGTACCATAAATATATATGATTAGGCTCATAAATATTCAATGAGTTAATTTAAATATTTTGAATATGCAGGTGTTATAGATCAATTATGCCAGGTGATTTATAATCTGCAAATATATTTACAATCGTGAATTGTCTCGTGAATTAGAAGGATATTATCATTACTCTCTCAAGTTATTTAATTTGGGACATACGACTCCTAGATTGATCCAAAATATTTATCACACTTAATTTAATTTTTTAATTTTTCTAAGTACTTCTATGGAGGAAACATACTTTTATGGTCTGAGATATGATCTTTGGATCTTACAATTTTTTTCTTCAATCGAACAAAGTGCATACACAAGTAAACACCCTTTTAAAATTAATTTTGAGTATGTAGCTCTTTTATTGATCAATAAAATTCAAAGAAACAGAAAGAAAATAAAAATGGGCTCAACTAATTATCCCAAAAGGAAAAAAAAAGGTCCTTGTTTGACCTTGTACATAGAGGACCAAGTCTGATAAAAGACAACTCTCTAAAAAATAGGGTTTCCTAATGCACTCGTTGTCCTTATTTTAGAGAAAATGGCACCACTGATGCTTTTTGTTTGACTCCACACTCTGTCTCCTATTCCAGTGGATCATCAATTAGCTTGTACCCTTTCTAGGAGAATCTTAACTTGTCTTGCAGCTCACAGAAGTGATATTTGTTGCTCTTCTATTCTTTTCTATTTTGACGCTGGTGATTGACCTTTTTCTTTTAGGTGTGTTTTTTACAATGGACTTGGGTTCCTCACAAACCCATGAGAGATGCAAAGTACAATATCCTGGAGTTGTAACTACATGTGAGTACATCTATTTTTAATTATCCATCTTTTTCCTCTGATCACTAATTTTATGCTTTGTGTGTAGTTGAAGCAGAGGTGGAGACTCCTAAGTTACTCTGATGCTCCTTCCCCTGTAGCTCCTCTCTTGTTCGAGTAACAATAGCTCTATATGACTCGAATGCCCTTGCTTTTTCCCTGGTGACCCTTTTTGTAATCTATTATAGCTTAGGATAGGTAGCTTTTTATTTCTCAAAGCTTAGTGGCCCAAGTAGTGGCAAAAACTGTTCATTAAAACATTTTGGTTGTGATACCTGATGCTATGTATTTCAATTTTGATCATGATGGTCTATATAAGTATTAATGATCCTTGTTTTAATCCTCAAATTTGGTATTTGAGCTTTCACAATGTTTATAATCTGTCTATATATGCTGGGAAGTTGCTGAAAACCTTGATATGTGACTATTCCATCTTGATTGAAAGACTGATTAGCTAGAGTATTTGCTAACTAATTTGCCTCTTTAAATGTATGTGTGATCTGAATTTGCACCTGGCCTATCATGTACTTAATTTCCTCAATTATAGTAGCTAGCTTCCATGGGATCCTCCACTCTACTAGTAACATCTTTTATAAACTGAGACAATTAGTTTATATTATGAAGTTACTCATTAGAGAAGTAGTACAATACTTTATGCCTTTAGGATAGGATATTACTTCTACCCTCATATTAGTTGTTACCCCTAGTTCCTTGGTTCAGCATAAATGAGGTTCCCACTACTCTCTCTTATGTAGTACCCATAAGCACTTAACTCTTGATTACCTTTGCAAGCTCCATCAAAGTTGCATTTGATCTACCATGAATTAGGAAAATTCCACTTCACCGGTTTGTAATGTAGCCTTGGCTTGTAGTTGTGTAGGTAGGTCACCATCTCTCCCCATTGGTCAGGAATCTTCATCCATGGATACTTCAGTTTAATCACCTGATACAAAATGTGTTGACATAACTAAAACATTATTTGGAAATTCACTTCCTTTCCATGCCTCCTAGCATTTTTTCTTTTCCATAGTTCCCAAAAGAAAATGGCTGGGAAAGCTTTGAAAATGCTCTTCAGTTTTGGAGAAGCTGGTTCATCCCACTATTCAAAATTACTTGTTGTAGGTGCATTCCCTCAATGTTCATATCTGCATAAGAAGCAAACTGCTTCCATAGCTTTTGGACTATAGGAGCTGTTAGAAAAAGGTGGGACATGGTTTCCTGGGTGAAACTGTCTCATCAGTAGCACCTAGACACAATCTATAATCCCATTCTTTTATGATCATCTTTTGTGGTAATGCTTCTTTTCCATACCCTCTACAGGAAGAAACACATCTTGAAAAGGATCTCTTTACACTAGATATTAGATAGCCAACTTCACTCTTCCTTCTTTTGGCTGATAAAATTTTAAGCGAATTTAACTATGTAAATTCCCTTAGTGTTACCCATCCACCAAGCCTTATCATTTTCCCCCAACAAGAGTGTATGGCTGATATTCTCTACAATGTGATCAGTCATCTCTACTGATATCATTTCCAATAGCTTTTCTTTGTTCAAAATCTTTTAACTATGATATTTAAAATCCCGAGCTCACAAACCTATGATGTCTAGACAATTTAGATCGGCCATGATCTTTAAAGAACAAAGGGATTTTTAACCCTTTCATGTTTAGGAATCTCTTGGGTCTAAAACCCGCAAGATTTTTTCCCTCCCTTCAATTTTTAAGGTTGAAATATGGCTATTATAAACATGAGATAACTCCTTAGTATATTGATTTACATTGCTTACCTTTACCTTCATATATTGTAGTTGATGTATAAATGTATGTGGTTGCGTGTGTGTGTGTGACAGAGAAACAGTGAGAAAGAAGATTGAGGGTGAATGAGGAAAGAAGTGTTGTAGTGTGGGACTGTTTGTCGGTAAATATAGGGAGGGAATGTGAAGAGTTTATTTTATTGTTATAGGAATGTGGTAGGGAAAGGTAGAAAGTTTAATTTTTTGGACTGATAGGTTGTGTCTTGGCTTTAATACTCATCCCAATTGTTCGAGACAACTTACAATAGTGAATGGGAGTTTTAAGTTCCATATGTGGCTTTAAAAAAGCCTTCTTCCACTCCTAAAGTTAAGTTAGATCCATGGTCCCGAATTGGATCCTGAATTCATTTATGGTCCATGGATCCCTTGGATGGATCATACATAAATTTTCCAATTTGCAGTTATAAGTTGAATCATGAATCAATTTGTTAACTGCAAAGTCTATTGCAAAAAGTTTAGGTACTTTTTTTTCACCAAAAACTTTTCAAATCTCATTGTTATTACTCCAACATTGTGAATCCCTTTCATTTTAAAATGTGCACCATAACACATATTAATGATTAAAATATTTTAAACCTAAAACCAAAAAGGAAAGCTTGGGTGGCCTCCCAAGTATCACTTGATTTAACATCACGCCACAACAAAGCTACCACAGTTAGGTGTAGGTATTGGTTTTCTACCACTTAGCGCTTGATTTAACATTGCACCATGATGAAGCATACAACATCAAAACGTTTCTTTTATCACTTGGATAGCATGAAACTTAGGGCTTGTCCTTGCTTTACTTTATACAGAATGTATCTTTGTACTCATGGAGTAACTTTGTTAGAAGTTCTAATTCTAAATCAGTTAAGGTCGTTGTGATGCTCATTCGATACTTGTCAGATTGGCTCAAATACTCATGCCGAACCTCTGAAAGCTATATTTTTGGATTAGGAAATTTTTTCTATTATTCAAGTGTATTGGTTAGAGATATTGCTACATAGGCTCTTAGAATATTTGTATCTCTCCCAACACAGCATACTACCTCATCACCCCGACTTAAATTTGATTTCATTCTTCTCTGAGTCCAGGAGTGTTTTTCCTGTCGCGAAAAGGGTCTCTCAAAGATGATAGGTATTTATTTCTCAATCGCACAAACTAGGATGAAAAATTAAGTGGGCATAAATTTTTTTTCCTAATTTTACCATATCTTTATCAACTTCTCATATTGATCTCGTTACTGATTTGTTAGACATTCACAGACACATGCTCATTAGTTTAGGTTTTCTTTAGCATGTACTGCTTATAAATAGCTAATGGCATCAAGTTAATACTGACCTTATTGTAACATATTCTTTACCAAAATCATGAAGGCTAATCGTTCAAAGAATGGTGAATTCTCAAAGATCATATTTCTTTTAACTTCTCTTGCTGCAACAATTGAACAAAACAGGTGAGTAACCTTACCTCATCTTCTTCCATAGATATATTCTTTGATAGCATAAATTTCAAACACTTTTCAATCCCAGGCATATGTCGTATATAATCAAGGAAAGGAACATTAAGCACTTCCAACTTCAGAACCTCAGTGTATTTTTTGACTATTACTTCTTTTGCCATTTTTATCAATCTCTAAGGGAATGGAGTGACCGACTTTGAAAGGCTGGTAGAGGTTTTTACACCTCAATAACTTCTTCCTCAACAATAGAATCTTCCTTTCTTGAACATCTTCTTAGAAAACTACTCTCTCCTCAGCAACTAAATTTTGCCTAGAAACTTTGGGCTCCTATATCTCCTTTGAGACAAAAATGCTTCTCTTAGTAATTACTTCCATACAATGATAGAAATACCCACTTTCACTACTTTTTGAATCAATTGTATTCCTTGAAATATGTCCATTTGAGGTGGATTTTGTTCTCGAGAGATGTCTCTGATTTGCAATTGAAGATTTTTGATAGAGGCCGTGTGGGAGATTACAGTTTCAAACATATTAAGAATTGTAAATATTCTTTTCTTGTCATTGCACAACCTATTCAAGAATACCTTCCAGCTTAGAATTATTCTACTCATAATGACCATCTCACCATTGCTACGAGTTAGATATCTACCCTTGTGAAGGGACATATAGATTTGCACTCATATTTCTAAACTTGTTATTATTGTTCCAGTTGCCTTAAGTTTATTACATTAGGCTTGATACCCACCCCTTCATTAACTTGTACTTAAGGTTTTGGTCTTTGATAACGCTCAAGTAACACTCTCCATACGGAGGTGAAAGTGATTGTTAAGCAAAATAAATTTTATAATTTCCTACAGGAACTAGGGTCGATCCCATATGGAATGGTAGAGTTGCCTAAAGGATTGTCATATATAAATCACCAATAGAGTAAATGTTCAAACAATAATAAAAGTAAAAAGAGGGGAAATTAGGGAATTGGGAAATTTGTCACAATATGCAAGTCAAATTAAAGACGTAAAGTAAACACAAATTTGTATCAAGAGAGAGGACGACTAGGGGTATGCTTTCGATGGGGAAACTATCAAAAACTATGCCTAAATTGGCTTTTAGAAGGTTCCCAAATTGTAACATAAAAGTGGACAAAAATGCCACCAAGGAGCCGTGCACCACGACGTGCATTTCAAATGTCTTGTTTTATGCATATAGCTCCGCCTTAGCACACCAGTGACTCCAGCCGATCTTCAGGTCTTGTGCAAAGTGGGGTGTGGACCACACAAGGTATAGTGCATGACACATGGTTGACGCACGTCTTAACAAATTCTTCTTCTTCTTTTGGGCTTCATGCGGAGGAAGGTGTGGACTACACCAAACATTATGCATAATGCACGACGGGTGCACCTTTCGGCAAAATACTCATCTCACTTGATCAACTTCACACTTCAACTCTTTTTGAGCTCTTTTGGGTCTAATTCCTTAGTTTTTACTTTTGACCAAGAGTACCTGCATTCACATTAATAAAGGCCATATGTACCTCTAAATCTTATCAAAACATAGCAATAATTCATGATTAAAGGCTCTATAAGTTGGTATATTACCGACTTATCAAACCACAAAACTTGAACTATTGCTTGTCCTCAAGCAAGATACTCACAAGATAAGGAATGAATTATGCTCTAGAACTCAATCAAGGCACAAAATATTAATCTATTCTAAAACTAATAAAAACTAATAAATAAAAGACGCAAACAAAAGACTCAACTACCATGCTTATCTAAATTTAGATCACCACATTATCAAGGCAAAACTTTCATCAAAAGGACTTTATTTCACATTCAAATCAAGGGAATTCGTCATTTAAAACAAGATATTAATCTCCTTAAATTATTGGCATGGACCATCAAGGTTTGCGTCGAGATTCGCTACACAACTTGTCTCATTCAATCCTCTTAATTGAAATAGAGACTTTATGCTTCAATCTGTGTGCATGATGCCACTCACCACAAGGGAAAATGCCACTTATAATCATGTAATTCACAATACAAGGGATTGTAAGAGAACCACGAAGAATCTCACTCTCTTAAGGAACTTCAAGTGCACACATGTCGAATCATAGGCTTGCCCTTCATGTAAATCGCCACTAATGTAGAGTGACCAATCTCAGAATCTCTATGGACTTTCGAGTAACGATGTTGGCAAGGGATAAGGTGAGGATTTCATTTGGCTCAAGTGAGTACACCTCCCTAATGCTTCTTGTTATCATTTCAAACACCGCTCAAATTTTTGAACTTTGATTTCACCTTATTTCTCCCTCACACAACACAAGCTTTTCCCTTCAACTTGATCATTCAACCTCCTTGTATCACCTTCACTTGGTAGCACTAAATATTTTCAAATCATTTTGCTCGTTGTAATTGGTATTTTGGAGAAATTTCCAATTCAATCATAAGGTGCTACTTTGCACTTGAAATGCACTTCTTTTCTTCTCCCCATTGAGTGCATACACTCCCAAACTTAGGCATTTTCCTATGTTATCTTTTGGATTCCCCCCCCCCCCACCAAACTTAGGCTTTTAGCCTATGTTTCACTTTCGAGCCACTAGGGAGGATGGGTGCCAAGATTGGGGGTTCCAAAAAGGGTCAAGGTTTTAACAAGGTGCCAAGGAAAGGTCACAAACTCAAAGGGGTTCACTAGGATTGATATCAAGGGAAGGTATTTGGGTGAAGTGTCTATTCAAAACGAGACTAAGATATCTTCCAAGCTCGGTCACATCTAGGATTTTTCCTTGAATCACATTCGGAGTAAGTTCTGGAAGACACACACGCACAAGAATCAACGGATAGCCTCACAACACAAGGCAACACCTCACAAGAACTTTCAACATTAGTCTCAAAATCAATTGGGACAAATGACTTTTGACAAGCTATTCTGAGTTCATTACACACTCATTTGTGAATCAATCAAGCCAAATCGAGAGTGTGCAAGTCATGACAAGAAAATGCTTTCCTCAAAAATTCATTTTATCTCTTTCCTTTAATTTTCAAGACCCTCTTGCCAAGTAAAATTTTTGGTGGGTCCATTTCAGGACAATTAAAGCATGGAGTCAAATTAAAACTAAAACTTGTCATTTTCCCTTAAGAAAGTCACCTCTCAATCTATCATAAGGAAACACCAACCCGGTTCAACACAAAAAAAAAGACATTTTCTCTTTGGGAAAGAACCCGGTATTAAGAAAACCCTCAGAATTTATTGCTACTCTACTATTAACAAGGCGACTACAAATTTACGCGCTCATGAGTCATTTGTAAACAAGCCTCGCCGTAGATCCTTAGCACATTTGCAAGGCAAGGGTAGTGAGACAATGAAATCATGTAAGACTAACCCGATAACACAATCAAAAATTATAAATATCAAGCCCGGTGAGGGTACAATTAAAGCATCAAAATAACACAAAAAGGCCTGGCAAGGGAAAGTATTAAGCACAAGGTGAGTGATCAATAATTACAGACCCTCCAAACTTAAACTAAGCATAACCCTTGATGCACAAATGAAATTATACAAATAAGAATGAGTGCAAAAACTCCCTTGTGATACTAATAGTGACGACGATGCCTCCTCGAGTAAAATTTATGTGGTGGCCTAGGAGGCTGAGGTGCCAGTGATGCCAGTGGAGGAATGTATGCATGCTTTGGGTCTCTAAAATCCTTCCAGTGATGGGGTTGATGGGTCCCATCGGACCTGGAGGAGGCCAGACGATTCCACAATATGCCACTTATTCTTTTACATTATCAACTCATGGTATAAGAACCTTATATGTGGACCCTATTCTCTCTCATAAGATATTGGATACTACGGGTAAGTTTGATAGCTGATTTTGAAGCTTCAAGGGCCTGCTTGAACGGATCAATCTCTTTGTGTATCTTGGATTTTTCTTCTTCATTATTTGGATCCCAACTCATGCACTAATCATTGAGAGGGCTAGCATTCCTTGGAGAGGACATAGAATTTAGGGCTGGTAGATTAAGATCCCACTTAGAGATCTTTGGCCCATCATGTGGTATCACTTTCCTAAGCTCGTCAACATCTACTTCCATGGTGTACACCCTAGCACAATGTTTACTTATGCTCGACACTACTGTCTTCAATACTGATTTGATGGCAGATTGAATCAAGCTTGGAATGTCTATAGCTACCTTGTGCAGGCACTTCTCATTATGGTGAACAAAGTGAGAAAGTTTAAATAACTTACCTGAAGTAGGTGTGGCTTGAGAAGCCATATAGGTGGTGTTTGATGCTTCTTAAGACGGGGATGTTAAGTCCACATGATCATGAGCAACAGTCTCAGCACTTGTTTCGCCTCCCAAGGCACTTGTAGTGTGAGCCAAATCTCTTTTGTTGTTATGTGGAGCATTTGTCTTGCCTTGTGTCTAAGTGAACCATTCAAGTAACTTGGCTAATTTTTTCCAATGAACGAAACCGAGGGCAGTCCGCTTTGAAACACAGATGGCTAATAAGAACAGAAAAAACCATGGTGGTGGTTTCGTGTCTAGATCTCCACTTGAGTTATTCGGAAATGATATCCCCTTCATGTAACGGTGTCTAGACATGATATAAGCAATTAGAATGGCCACCTCTATAGTCACCCTAGTTTTGTGACCAATTGTCATGAGTCGTGTGCATACAAAATTTAACCACATCCGAGCTTCTAACTTGAGATCTGATTGATAGATGGGCCCTTTTGAGATGGCCCAAAGAGGAGTTCCTTCAGTGATGATACCCTCAACCCATTTGTATTGGTCGTCTTTTGTAGCCACACATTCCAAATACCTTTACTATAAATTGGTTCATCATGCCATACAGACAAATGAATGGTCACTGGCGTAATATTTATTTCTTTACCACTCACCCAAATGGAATCGAGGCACGGGAGCTTGCTTGTTGGGCCTTTTTTCTTTAAAATGTCTTGCCTAGCCTGATATGAGGCATAAAACTAATGCACCAACTCCAAGAAATATGGTCTGGGAGTTTTAGCAAAGTTGTCCCAAATCCTTATCTGAAACTATTTGGGGATTGGTTCATCAAGCCCTTTCACTTCCAAGAATGGTCGCTTATCCCAAAACATAAGATAGTAGGCCTCCAATACTTCGAGGCCAAACCGGATTTCTAATTCAGAAGGCCCCAGGGGCACCTAGATTCCTAGATTTTTAAGCTTGATTCATCGCACAGCTTTTCCTATGATGCTTAGTAGGAGTCATCTTCCTACAATTAGATGTTAGTGGCAGACCCCATACTTATACTCACCATGTGCTTGCATGCTTGAATTAATTAAAAGAGAGTAATGCTAAATAAATGGAATGCACGAAAAATAAAAACAAAAGAGGTAAAAGACTGCACTATACAAAGCGTCGGACAAGATAACAAATGATGAGGTGATTTCTACTCTGGGGTGCAAAGGCAGTTGTGATTAGCATGAGCTGAAGTGCGCATCGCACTGGCCTCCTCCTCTTAAATCACTGAACTAGCAGCTATTTTTAATCAAGGTAAGAAACCTTGTGTGATTCGCACATAAAGGTCTACACACCGCATACGAAATGCACAAGGAATCAAATGGAATTTTTGAGTTCCTCATCTTCTTGTGTGTTTCTTATGTGCTTTGAAAAATAATACATGTGGAATACACTTGGCAACAAGCACCAGACCAATAATCTAACGCTTTAAACAAAAGGGAAAAGAATTATATGACCAACACCAAAGCATTCGGGTACTCAGACTTCCCCAGAATCCATTAAGAAAATTCAAAACCAAAAAAAGAACTTAACGACTTCCCTTAAGAAGGACGTTACCCCATCTATCATTGGGAACATCAACCCTTCAACTACAAATAAGTGGGCACATTCATCCAACTATAATTTATACCACCAACCAATATCACGTATAACTAACAAAATATTCAACATAGAACATGGGTACAATAGTAGTAACAATTTTTGCCCCAAACATCAATTTCCACAAAAATCTTATGGAGATGACGATTTGCCCTTAAGAATGACGTTACCCAATCTATCATAGGGCCAAATCATGCACTAATACAAGTGAGTTACTCAGACTACACCCAAAACAAAGATTTTTAAGGCTATAAATTATCACAACCAACATGTATCATCATATTTTCAAGTTCTACCAAGTTAATCTGAAGGAAAATCAATAATATGATAAAAAATTGGGGGCCCAAAATTTTTGGATCTCACCCATAATTAACATGGCAATTTTAATGAGCATGCTTCACAATATGGTTCCCAATCAACATAAAAACATGCATTTAATATAGGGAACTTACCACAAGTGAAGATTAGAGAGAGGGAAGCAAAACTTGAAGCTTTCGAAGTGCTACAATGGAGACCCACTTTTTCACCCCGAGAGATAATAGCGGTGATCAGTGGAGATTGGCGGTAATGATGTTTGGATATGAGTGGGGAAATTTAGGAGAGTTTGAGGGATTTTAGGGAAGTTTTGAGAGTGAAATATAGAGGTTTGAGTTTAAAATATGGAGGAAAAAGGTGAAAGTGATGGTTTTAAAAGAAGAGAGGGAGGAGAAGGGTCACCGGGTTGGCCTCCGGGTCGGGTTGGTCAACGGGCAGGTCAAACAAATTTAAAACTAACCTTGGTGCATCGTGATGTGCATTTCATGAAAGCCTATGTGCTCGTTGCACATCTCTTCGCACCAGCTGATTTCTTACCCATGTTTTGCCCAACATTCTGCCTTAGTGTGTGTTGGAGGTGCGACGCGCACAGTGTCTTGTGCGTTCCACACAGGCCATTGCACACCACCTCCAAACTTAAATTTTTTTCTTCAGTTCATTATCTTGGGCTGCATTGCCCCGTGCGACATGCACAATGGTGCGTGCAAACTGCACGGGATTCTGCATATCCCCTTTTTGCCTTATTTTTCCACTTAGTCATTTTTTCTCATCATGCATTCCCTATAAATACACAAAAAACAACAAAAGGTAACAAAAATAAAGTAAAGACACTTGGGTTGCCTCCCAAGAAGCGCTTGGTTTTACGTCACGGCTCGATGATGTTACCTCAATTTTTAATCATTGTCGGGAAACATGTCAATCTGGTTGGCATGGCCCCATCCCAAGTGTGGGAATTGCTCCACCAATACCTTAATCATATCATCTTGTTTCCAAGGAGGCAACATTACCTTTTTGGGCATCTGTTCCACTCCAATCTCCTTATGGGAATCTATTATCTCGCCCTCATTATCAATTACGAACACCAATCGAAGATCATCCGAAGGCTTTGTGGATTGGCATACATTGAGTAGAAACTCCATGAATTTAGATAATGTGAATATTGGAAAACTAGGTTATGATAAATTGACCCTTGGGTAATGATTTAGACCTTAAAGAATGGTAGAATTAAGTGGGTTTGAATTCACAAAGCCTTTATTTCAAGAATAGATGATTGAATACTCTTGTATTTGCTTGTTTTAGACTTTGAGCATTAAGATGCATTGAGAAAAGTCAAGACTAACTCGAATTAACTTTCTTGATCAAGTTCTTTGGTTAAAGTAGGTGGTGGTTTACATGGAGTTAGACTTTGATTAATCGCTTGTATGTGTTTATGAGTTGATAAAGCATGTTGATTGGTCTTCGAACATAGTTTGTGAGTGATATTTTATTGTCTTAACAATGCTTGTATGACTAAATAGTTTAATTATTGAAGCTTGTCTTTAAATGACCTGTATTGGTAATGTGTACTTGTGATATTCATTATGTAGTTGTTTTCGTTATCCTGAGAGATAACTGAAGTGAGAGCATACAAATATATGTGATGAAGATTAAGAATATACATACTATTTTGATGGTGAGTGGCTCGAGTCCGATGTGAGCTTACATACGAGTGATTATGTGATGGATCGGGTATCAAGCTGGTATAGTATATAGACACCTAGGGTCCCTTGAATGTTATGAATAGTTGGGCATGATTAAAGTCCCTTTAGCATGTGTGTACATGTGAGTTAAAAATGTCAGTGTGGTTATGGTACAGAATGGGACTGATGAGATATTGAGGCTATACAATTGTAATTTAGTGTGGAGATAATTCCATGATTTTTTGTGACTGATTTATATTGCAGAGTTCTATGATGACTAATATGTATGTTTTTGGTGACTTATATGTCCTGTGTTGTTTGGCATTGATATGTCAGGATTTGGGTTAGTTACCTGGATTTTGTGACTACTTCATTATATTATCTTTGTATATGTGCTTTTGTACCTGTCTACTTGTTTTATTTGCTTCATAATATATGTGTGTCACTAATTTGAGTTGTCTTATGTGTCACGACCCAATTTCTTAGGTCATGATGGCACCTACACCCCCAGTAAGTGAACTAATTCTCTTAACCCAAAATGGTTAGTAATGGGCTACTACCTAAGCGAACACCCACAATAAGCAGAAATAAGTGAAAGCAGAAATAAAACAATAATGCGGAAGGAAAACAACCTGAATATACATATCAAGAAACTACACCAAACCATGACCTAGTGTTGATAGTACAGGCGCCTTTAATAGAATACAAGGTACTACAGATAACAAAATGGTATATACAACTGTTTCTAAATAAACAAGAGTAGAAGTGCAAAAACATGAGATATGGTCAATCCCTGGTCATCAGGAGCTCACCCTAGTCTCGAATATCTAAAAGTTGCACGAGAATCCCTGCAATCAACGACAAAAGCTCATATTAGGATCTGCACCAGAAAGATGCAGAAGTGTAGTATGAGCACCAATTGCAAAGCAACGGTACCCAGTAGGTATCATAGGCTGACTGAGCGCATATAAGATATAAAAGCATTAAATAGCAGATAATCAAGAAAGCAGTCATAGAAACAACAGAGAAAGCACATGGAAACTAGCACAAATAGAAGTCAATGAGAATACAATCATGTTATGCTAGCCACAAAAGATATATAACTAAGAACACATGTGAAGGAAAGGAGAACGCGCCTGAATCCTTGCAACAACAATATATATAAAGACAAGGCTTAAGAAGGATGGTTGTATACCGGTAATCTCAAGAAAAAAAAGAAGGAAGGAAAAGTAAGTAAACATACTCATGCTTAAAACAATACGATAAATGAAATCATGCTAACAACACAACTCTAAAGATAAGAGGAAAAAAATAGCAACCTCATAAGAACAACCCTAGGATGGAATAAACCACACCTCAGAAGATCAAAAGGCCACTAACCAACACCACGATAAGATGGAATCCACAACCCAAAAATACTCAGAAGGCCACATAACCAGTGTGATGTGCCGCCATTTTACGGCACTTTCGACTCCTTTTAACTAAGAACAATCGTACGTTTCAAGCAACCGTCGTTGTTTTTGATGTTTTTATGTTGTATTTTCAGGAAATAGGTACGAACATGGAAACAGAAGGAAAAACGAGCAAAACGACATTCTGGATAAGAGTGACGGTCCGAGCGACGGAACGTCAAGCTAGTGACGAACCGTCAAGGCAGCCGTCAACTTAAGGCAACACACTGCCTAGTGGCGACGGCCACCGTGACGGCCCGTCAAGGGTGTGATGGTCCGTCACCCAAACCGTCACACCAAGGCAGCACCACTGCCTAGTGGTGACGGTCCAGGCGACGGTCCGTCAAGCCAGTGACGGTCCGTCACCCTGGCCGTCACACCTGGGCAGTCCGCTACGCGGAATCCTGACGTTTTTGGGATTTGTTTCCTAGACTCCTATAAATACCCTATGTTAGGTTTATTTTATTATTATGCAAGTTTATTTGTTAAGCTTTTTAATATAGTTTTCCCAATAGTTTTAGGAGAGAATTGGAGAGCAAGAAACACGTTTTCCTTGTCTTGGAAACGCGTTCTTGATTTGTTCTTGAGTTCTTGGTTTCTTGTTCTTGGAATACTTGAAGATTGTTTTCATTATATTGTAAGGATCTTTTCTCTCTATTATGATTATGACTTTCTTCTCTTCTTCTTCAAACATGATTAACTAAAACTCTCACAACTAGGGTTGTGGGAGCCATGGCAAAAGTAGCAATATAGATTCCGGGTAGCGACGGGTTCAATATATGTGTTGTCACGTTGTTAATCATACATTATTTAACGTTTTCTAGTGGTTGCAAACATTAGAACATGCCTAGGTTTAATTTGCTTGAGTAAAGAGATTAAAACCGGAAACTTGATTAACCCGACAAGGATTTCGAGACTACTAAATCCTTGTTCTTAATTGATTAATGCTGTAACTAGATTTAATCTACTTGAGTTTAGGATGGAAATCTAAAAAGCACACCGTTTTCAAGTTCGAGAGAATTGAAAAGTAAATTCGTCTATTTGGTTGAGAAACGTTTAGACGATACCATTAATTCAATCACATCGTGACACGCATATAAAAAGAACCCGGTTAAGCTTAGGATCGACATCGTTACCAATGCCATGGTAAACACTTCCCTAGTTCATTCTCCTACTGATTATTTCTCATACATCATTACTTGTTTTCGTTTACGATTTGTTCACACAAACCCCCCCTTAGTTACCGGAAACTATTGACGACTAGTCACGTAATTCACTAAAGACTTAACTTTCACCATATTCTCTGTGGGATTCGACCCCAACCTTTGTTGGGTTCTATATTTGACTACGACCGCTTACGCTTCGTTAATTTAAGGTGTAGTTTGGGCGTTATCAAAAAGTGGCACCGTTGCCGGGGAATATGGTTGATTATTAAGTCCGGTGTGTTTATTTGACTCTTAGTCATAATTTCCTGCTTTTACGTTTATTTGTTGTTTTTGTTATTGACAGGGTACATAGTTGTGCATGCCAAGTACCCGGAGCTCGGGTGAATCAATATTACCTTACGATCCCGAGCTTGCTAGAACATAGAGGCAGAATATGGCCGCACAACTAGAGGCAGCAAGGCTCGCTTCAGAACTGCAGGCCCAACAAAATCGGAATGCTGGTGGTCTACAGGATGAGATCGCACGGAATGATGAGGATCTCGACTTAGATGGAGCTGGCGTTACGGGCGCCATTGTTGTTCCACCGCTACCGCCCGGAGCCAAGTTCAACATCACTAGCACGATGATTCAGCTGTTGAACTTGAGAGGAGTATTCCGTGGAGCAGCTGGTGATGATCCAAACCGTCACTTAATGAACTTCGTGGGTATCTGCAAGTTGTTTGAACTGCCGGGCATGAGTCAGACAGCGATCAGGCTCAGGTTGTTTCCGTTGTCTCTGTCTGATGAGGCAGCGTTATGGTTGACAGAACTGACCCCCGACTCTATCGCAACTTAGGGAGAGTTGAAAGGAGATTTCCTAGAAAGGTTCTTTCCTCCCTCTAGGATGATACAGTTGAGGGACGAGATTAGCAATTTCAGGCAGCAACCTCACGAAGCATTGCACGAGACCTGGCTGCGATTCAAGAATAAGCTAACGCAATGCCCAAACCATCAGTTGAACGATGAGTTTTTGATGCAGACATTCTACAGGGCACTCAATTCGGCTACCAAGCCGATGTTGGACAACGCAGCAGGTGGAGCGTTTATGGGTCGCACTTTTGCCGATGCCACAGCTATTTTGGACAGGCTCACCAAAACCAACAGAGCCTGGCATACACGAGATTCAGAGGTGGCAGCTAGTACTTACGTAGTTGGTGTGTCAGCAGAGCAGCGTAGAAAAGAGGAGGAACGCGACCAAGACATGGCGTATCTGAAAATGCAAATGGACCTCTTGACCAAGCACTTGATGTCAGGAAGTATTAAGAAGGTGAAAGCCGTGGGTAATCGCAAGGTAGAGCAGCAGGGGTTGAATCTGATGAGGAGGCCAACTATTTGGGGGGTTTCCAGGCCAACGGCCAGGGAAACCAAGGTCGGAACTATCAGAGAGACAACCACTATGAGAAAGGCGGCTACAAAGATCGCGACCAAGGAAACTGGAGGAACAACACCGAGAGAGGTGGGTTGTATATACCACCTGGTAATTGGGACAAGGCTAACAACGAGGTAGAGACTTCGAAGCTAGAGAGCATGATGGCGAAGATGCTGCTAAAGGTGGAATCGACTGACTCTGGGGTAAAGGCAATGCGGACTGAGTTATCAACATTGAGTCAGGTAGTGGAGTCACACTCAACCGCGATCAAGAAATTAGAGCAGCAAGTGGGTCACATCTCGGCATCTCTAAACCCAAGAAAGACAGGTACCTTGCCGAGCGACACCACTCATCCTAGGAATGATGCAAGCTGTATGGCGATCACCACAAGAAGCGGAAAAATATTACCGGAATCACATCTGGTAATTCAGACTCAAGGTGATGTTGCGGACGATGAAGAGGCGGTAGAGGAGGAAACTCCAAAGCCCGCGGAGAAAAGCAAGGAAGCTGAAAAGCTTCCAACTATGATGCCTCGACCACCACCTCCTTTCCCACAACGCCTCAAGAAGAAAGCGGAAGATGGTAAGTTCCTGAACTTCCTGACCATGCTCAAGCAAGTATCAATAAACATCCCATTGGTAGAAGCGCTTGAACAAATGCCCGGATATGCCAAGTTCATGAAGGACTTGATCACCAAGAAGAGGTCAGTAAGGTTTGAACCAGAAGATAACCTTCACCACTGCAGCGCTATTTCTTCAAGATCATTAGTGGAAAAGAAGGAAGACCCAGGTGCGTTTACTGTCCCCTGCACTATCGGGAAGCTCAACTTCGGAAGAGCATTGTGTGATCTTGGTGCTAGCATCAACCTGATGCCGCTAGCAGTTTACAAATAATTGGGTTTGGGAGCTCCTAAACCAACGTCTATGAGAGTAATGATGGCTGACCGCTCAGTAAAGCGACCTGTGGGAATTTTGTCCGATGTGCTAGTAAAGATCGGTAAGCTTATCTTCCCAGCTGACTTTGTGATCTTGGATTGCGAAGTAGATTTTGAAGTTCCCATAATCTTGGGACGACCTTTGTTAGCCACGGCTAGAGCATTGGTTGACATGGAAAGAAACGAACTGACCTTCAGGCTAAACAATGAAGTGGTCAAGTTCGATGTGTCCAAATTGATGAAGCAACCAAGTGACATGAGGGTGGTCGCGGTCATCAATGCTATTGAGGAAGCTCCTGCAGATGTGTATCTTAAGGAGAAGGATTGTGTTGAAACCCGAGTTGTTATGAGAGTAAGGTCGCGATCGCAAGAGGACGAGCAGGTAAAGGAAAGCGGTGAAGATAGATCAAGAAAATGAAAACACCGCAAGAGAATCTGCAAAGAAAGAGCGAAGAAATTATCGCGACTAGCGATGGAGCCCAAAGAGGAAGCTGGAACGCCACACTCCATCGAGTTCTCCTATTTTGGAGACCCTGGAGGTCTCCAACATCGTTCCAGAATCTGAGTCATATCGACTTCACAGGTATTTCTTTATTCTCACAATTTTAGTTTTCATATGTATGCATTGGGGACAATGAATGAGTCTAAGTTGAGGGTGTGGGGAAACCTGTGAGTCACCACCGAGGGTTTTTGTTACCGAGTTCTTTTCCCTCCGGTGTGCTATCTAGTAGAACCGGCATGTTTAGGTTGTTATTTTAATTTTGTTAGTTTTTTTTAGTGTCTATAGCAAGCATGGGCATTTTTTTGTTTAAAAACAAGGCCCCTTTAAAAAATGGTTTTGTACTTATGTTGAAACGATTGACTGTCTGGATCCTTGTATGTCATTGTGTGATTATGAGTAGAATGAGTATGCTTAAGCCGAGCGGTTGTTTGATAGTTTGGTAGCGATACTAGGTTTCTTGTGCCAAGAGCTGTTTGAATTATTGTTATAGATTCTTACTCTGTCGCAATGCCATCTAGAACTTGCGCCGGTCCTATTTGGGTTAAGTTGAAGTTTGGTTCACTTAGGAACAGGATCACAAGGCCCTTTTTGTGTGTAGTCCACTTAACCCTAAAAGACCGTCCAAATAGCAAATAATCCCTTGATCCCTGTTTGACCATAATTGATCCTATTCTTTCAATAACCTGTCACCGTTCCTGTTTAACTTTGAATCCCTATTTTGGCCCTGGTCCTTCCTTGGACATCGTGCACCTCAACTCAGGCAATCAGCCTAAGTTGAGGGTGGCTACTATAGAGGTAAACCCTGTTTTGGCCCTGGTCCTGCCATGGACATTGTGCACCTCAACCCAGGCAATCAGCCTAAGTTGAGGGTGGCTACTACAGAGGTGAATGATAAGAAAAAGAGGATAGTGAAGATTGGTTGTGAATAGAATGAAAATTTGGGTGTGTGCCTAAGAAAAGAAAAATAAAAAGAGATGAAAAAGATCGAAAAAGTAATAAAAAGAATTGTCAAAATAAAGAGGCCGCACCTGTAGCTAGAGAGAAGGAAATAAAAAGGTGAATAAGGATGGACAAAGTAAAGTATGTGGTAATAAGACGTCGGTGGTTCCAAGGAGGGCTTAGTCACTAACCCCTAAATGTATCCTACCTGCACCTGAAGCCTCATTACAAGCAAAAACAAGTCATGTAGTGATCCTGAGCGGCTTTCTGAAGAACTGAAATAGAATAGTAAGGGCAAGCCTATGGTATCGCATTTGCATCGTTTGAAATCGTTTGTCAGTGTGAGCGCTTACCAAGTCCCAAATCTTGTGAGTGGGATTTCTTTGAGGGCATCAAGACTTTTGTATTGCCTATTCATTTTTAGGATAGTTGCGCGTGTGTATGCATAATATTCTATCATATCGGAATGACATGTTTGGATCCATGCAAGTTAGTGTTTCATACATTTGTGTGCTACGAGGGAGCTTGAATTAATGTTGAATGACCATGAGTTGCTAAAGACACAAGTTTGTTGCTTAGTTGAGTCGTTGTGTTATTGTTTGTGTTGCTTTAGGACAAGCGAACATCTTAAGTTGAGGGTGTTGATGTGCCGCCATTTTAGGCACTTTCGACTCCTTTTAACTAAGAACAATCGTACGTTTCAAGCAACCGTCGTTGTTTTTGATATTTTTATGTTGTATTTTCAGGAAATAGGTTCGAACATGGAAACGGAAGGAAAAACGAGCAAAACGACATTCTGGATAAGAGTGACGGTCTGAGCGATGGACCGTCAAGCTAGTGACGAACCGTCAAGGCAGCCGTCAACTTAAGGCAACACACTGCCTAGTGGCGACGGCCACCGTGACGGCCCGTCAAGGGTGTGACGGTCCGTCACCCAAACCGTCACACCAAGGCAGCACCACTGCCTAGTGGTGACTGTCCAGGCGACGGTCCGTCAAGCCAGTGACGGTCCGTCACCATGGCCGTCACACCTGGGCAGTCCGCTACGCGGAATCCTGACGTTTTTGGGATTTGTTTCCTAGACTCCAATAAATACCCTATGTTAGGTTTATTTTATTATTATGCAAGTTTATTTGTTAAGCTTTTTAATATAGTTTTCCCAATATTTTTAGGAGAGAATTGGAGAGCAAGAAACACGTTTTCCTTGTCTTGGAAACGCGTTCTTGATTTGTTCTTGAGTTGTTCTTGAGTTCTTGGTTTCTTGTTCTTGGAATACTTGAAGATTGTTTTCATTATATTGTAAGGATCTTTTCTCTCTATTATGATTATGACTTTCTTCTCTTCTTCTTCAAACATGATTAACTAAAACTCTCACAACTAGGGTTGTGGGAGCCATGGCAAACGTAGCAAGATAGATTCCGGGTAGCGACGGGTTCAATATATGTGTTGTCACGTTGTTAATCATACATTATTTAACGTTTTCTAGTGGTTGCAAACATTAGAACATGCCTAGGTTTAATTTGCTTGAGTAAAGAGATTAAAACCGGGAAACTTGATTAACGACAAGGATTCGAGACTACTAACTCTCGTCTTATGATTAATGTTGTAACTAGATTAATCTACTTGATGTTTAGGATTGAAATCTAAAAGCACACCTTTTCAAGTTCGAGAGAATTGAAAAGTAAATTTGTCTATTTGGTTGAGAAACGTTTAGACGATACAATTTATTCAATCACATCGTGACACGCTTATAGAAAGAACCCGGTTAAGCTTAGGATCGACATCGTTACCAATGCCATGGTAAACACTTCCCTAGTTCATTCTCCTACTGATTATTTCTCATACATCATTACTTGTTTTCGTTTACGATTTGTTCACACAAACCCCCCCTTAGTTACCGGAAACTATTGACGACTAGTCACGTAATTCACTAAAGACTTAACTTTCACCATATTCTCTGTGGGATTCGACCCCAACCTTTGTTGGGTTCTATATTTGACTACGACCGCTTACGCTTCGTTAATTTGAGGTGTAGTTTGGGCGTTATCACAGTGCGTTAACAAGATAAACTCCATTAACCCACCAATAATAAGAAGCATCTAACAAGTACTATACTAAGATAGCATAAGATAATCTACCTACAGTGTCAACCGGTGCCCATACACCCGAGGAACACATACAAGTGAAAACAAACCCTCCGACATACTATACTACCGGAGTGTACACTGAGCAAATAGCAAACAAGGGTGGATCCAAATACAATATGAATGATGTGATGTGATATGATGGAGTCGGTGTGACAGTAACCCTATACGTACCTACTCTGGCGCCTATAGGCCTAGTAGGTAGGATCCATGGAAGGATGCACCCGTAATACATCAACTCCATCGTATACCCCTCCTCCGGCAATCAGAGCATGTATCCCCTAGTTTGGATCATCAGGGTCCATGGAGGTCCACAAACCATATACTAAAATTGTGAAATCTCAAATATAACTGCCCAGTATGTATCTAGGTCTAAACTAGTGATCGGAATCTCGAAATAACTACCCCAAGTCTATCTAGGTCTAAACCAATGAATCAAGTCTCATAAAACACCAATAAGGGTGACCAGGCATAACTGGGTCTAAATCACACGTAAAACAAGTCTAGCGCTAGGCCCAACCGAGTCTAGTATTGTCTCGAATCAGTAGTAAAACATGCCTAGCACTACGGCTTAGATGAGTCTAGTATAAGTATGAAAACAAGTGACAAAAATCATCATTTTAACTCTTTTACTACAAGAAGATCCATAAAATCAGTTCCAAATCTCTTTTATAATAATTTATACTGAAAATGGTCCCTTGGGCCATGCAGAGTTTAGAAAACTATTTATAGTAGGCCCACAGCCAATGTGGTAGTAAAATAAAGCAGAAATCCTTTGCATGAATGATATGATTGCAACAAAAAATAGTCCAATGGCTCACAATCAACCTATCGGCCCTGCACAAGCTCAATCAGCTCTACAACATAGATATCCAGCCTAACATAACATCTCGATGTATGGGACTCGCCGATGTTTCAAAATATCCCACCATCTATGGTCCAAAGGCTTATACAAAGGCCATACGAGGACACAAGGGTAATATTACAATGCTACATCAAATACTACAAACAGCGTAAGAAATAATATAGACAGAAGAGACGGACAAGGTATGGGTTGCCAAACTAGAATACCCAACCCAAGGATGCTAATTAATATAGTTATAGCCTATATATGTAAAGTATAAGGTAGGGAAGACTGTAACCTACCAGTCGTCCGATAACTAGCTGCTAGAACAATGTCTTCCAAGCTCAAACTACTCCGAGAAGCCCCAAATTATGAACAAAATATAAACATAATATACTCTTCATCAAGATGAAGCCAATGGTACCGATAATGCTAAAAGTATAGCCAGGTTGAAATTCAGGTTACAAGTGGACCCATGGTCCCCGCAACCTGATGCCAAAAATGAAGAACACCATGATATTCCCAATATTCCTGAGAGAACATGCTTTAAAAATGAGCGAAAATTGCCATTAAGAAGGGATCTAAAACAACCCATAAGCTCAAGAACAAAAGAGGGAAACAAAGAAAAAATTATAAATATTAAAGAGGGAACTTACCGAATTAGAAGTCAACAATCAAGCACGGACCAAAAATATATTTGCCTCCAAGCTTTAGGAATGATTAGGAGTGATTAATGGAGGTTTGGGTTTAATTTCAATAGAGAAAAAGATTTTGGGTGAAGGAAAAATTAAATAAGAAGAAGATTGGCCACCTACATAAGCTACAAGCGACCAGGCGCAGGAGCGTCTAGGCGGGCGCAGGTGTGAAGGCGCAACAGCGGCCAAGCACCACAGGTGCGCTGGCGCCAAGGCGGGCAGGCAAGAGCAGGCGCGCTGGAGCCGAGGTGGGCGGGCAAGCACAGGCGCGCTGGTATGCCAAGGCAGGCAGGCACGTAGGCACACTGCCCAGACATATATGGGATAGCGTAGTGTCACGACCCAATTTCTCGGTCATGATAGCACCTACAACCCCCCAGTAGGCGAACCAATTCCCGTAGCCCAGGAAAGTTAGTAATGGGCTACTATCTAACAAATAAGGGAACAAGACGAAGAGAATAGATAACAGGGATATGAATATATACATAAGCGGAAACTAAACCAAACCCCAAGACCTGGTATAATAATATAGAGCCAAAACTACATACATGGAGTGCAAACGATCCAAAACAATATATAAAGATGTCTCTGAATGGTAATAGAGTATATGAAGCAAAAGATAAACTAAAGCTAAGCTCTGATCGCCAAGAGCTCACCCTCAGTCTGAAATAGTCCCCAACAGATCTCCAAGCACGAATCACAGCAATCTAACGGTGATGGCCCACGCTAGGATCTGCACCCAAAGATGCAGGGGGGGTAGGGTGAGCACCAAATGCGAAGCATAAGGTACCCAGTAGGTATCATAGGCCGACTGGGCACATATAAGATAAAAGCGTAGTAATAGACATAATAGAAGCAAGCAGTCACAGAAATCAACGAAAGGTACACAGGAACTAGCCTAGAGGGAAATCAACAGAACCACATGTGAGGCCAGTAAGCAGAATATACACACCATAGGCGCAGGTGAAAGTAAGAAATAACGCACCTGGGGTCCTTGCAATAACAGTGTATACATAATAAGTTACGAAATGGACGGTATACCGGTAGCCTCAAGTGTAAGAAGAGGGAAAGAGTAATGATAAACATGCTCAGGGACATGAATCAAACTCAACTAATCATATCAATCTCAAATCCAGAAACTAACAGTCTAGCAGTAACCAATTTCATACTTAACCGTAACAGGGAATAATTTTCTAAGTAAATAGCAAGAGTCTACCTACAGTCCCCCAACCGCCCATACAATCGAGGAACACAAACAAGTGAAAACAAACCCTCCGGCATCCCATACTACCGGAGCGTACAATTAACAAACAACAAACAAGGGTGGAGCCTCAAACAATGAATGATATGATGCATGAAGGTCTCAAGTGAAATGGTATCTCTGTATGTACCTCCTCCGGTGCCGATCCGGCCCAGCAGGTAGGTTCCATGGAAGGACACTGCCCGTATACCTCTACTCCACCGTATACCCTTCCTCCGGCACACACAGCTCGTAGCCCCTGGCCCGGATGGCAAGGTCCATGGAGGTCCCTGACCCCATACTAAAACTCAGTATCAAAACATGTCGTCCGGAAGCAAGTCCGGTTTCAAGATAGAGACCCAGTCTCGAATATGCATGCCCAGACCCTGTCCAGGACTAAAGTAGTAGGAAAATATCTCAAAAACCCCTCCAAGGGTGCCCGGGCATAACCGGGTCTAAACAGTAGAAAGTCATCTCAGGTGCTCGGTCCAACCGAGGCTAAAATCATTTCAAGTAGTAGAAAAACTCAACTAGCACCCCGGTCCTGCCGAGTCTAGCGTTAATCGTAAAACTGGTGATTTAAATCATAATTTTACTTTCTTTTACCCAAGAATGTTCACAAGTTAAATCGAACCATTTCCAATTCATTTCCATCAAAAATGGCCCCCCGGGGCCATGCAAGGTTTGGAAAATAGTGCCAGTAGGCCCGAAGCCAAAACCGTCGTAAAACATGGAAAAACCTCTTTATATGCATGGAAATGCTATGATCAAGCACAATAGCTGCCCAGCAGCTCACAATCAACCTATCGACCCTGCACAGGCCCACAGCTACTCATCAAGCATAACCAGCCTAGAAGGATACTTCTATGTCCGGGACTCGCGGACATTCCCAAAATCCCACCTCTATGTTCCAGAGTCAACAAGGCCTCACAGGACCACAAGGGTAAATAAAATATATTGGCAAGTACTACAGGCAACGGAGGAACAAAAGTAGACGGACATGAATAAAGAGGTCGAGGTCTGTGGTACCAACCTAATAAACCAACCCAAGGATGCCCATTAATATAATTTTATCCTATATATGCAGAGTCTAGGGAAAATAAACCGTAACCTACCTGTCGTCCGATGACAAGCTTGAACCTCTCCGAAAAATCTCCAACACGAAATCAAACTTGAACTCGGGCTTGAATAATTTGACGTAGATAATTAATTTCCTTCAAAAATTTAATATAACGTCAACATATAACTGGTTTCTTCAACCCCTTTTCTGTATGCGTATGTATGTATATGGAGCGGTCAACAAACATTACACTTGGTAATGAATGAAACCAAAAGTTAAATGAACTTTGTTGACTTCCAATATAAATAGCACTAGCTAAGTGTTGGTAAGTGATGTCCACCTAATGGACAAGTGGCAGCATGCATTTTGGTGTGGCATCCCTTGATTCCACGTGGAATCTTGGTGTCACAACATAATATATTCTTTTCTCGATTATGTATATATTCGGGTATTGCATAGGTTCGTGATAAAATAAATATAGCTTTTGGAATATACCATAATAAATAGAAAATTATTTCAAATAAACCTACTATATTATAATAATAAATTTCAACATAACTAAATTTACTATCTCTGTTAAAATATTACAATGTATAAAAACCTTATAAAATAAATACATATACAATTATATCGTAACAAGAATATTTTTCATAAACCTTTAAAATATTTTAAAAAGGTAATAATAATATAACTTTTTACCAAATTCAACTTTCAAATAAAATATTTTCAAATACACGAGATGTTAATAAATTCTCAAACTTAGGCTCGCAATTCACCAACGCATGATTTTGATACTCAATAACTCTCTTGGAATCCTCCCTTATGTTTTCTCACTGTTTCAGAACTGAAATGGCATTTTAAATGTGAAATTGAGGCTTTAAATCGGTTTTGACCCGACCCGGTTTGCGACCCAGTTCACAACTCGGTTCCTGCCAGACAGTCCGCGGTAAAACAGTCATAACTTTTTACTTCGAGATTAGTTGGACTTGAGGTTTTATGCAGTGGAAACTAGACACGTAGACCTTCGATTTGGTATTTCGGGGGACTTCTAACTCTTTATATATTAGAGAAAAACCCAGAGACATTTTACCCAAAGTTCAGAAAATTTATTAAAGGAACTTACGATAACTTTTACCGACTTACTTGTCTTCAAAACTTATCATACGACCAAATAAATGGACGCAGCACCGAAATACCGGTCCTGACAAGCCTTAAGTGACTTGGGTCCGCTACAAACAAGCTCTAACGGTCGTGAAAATAACTAGAAGGGTCATTACATCATCCACTACTAAAAAGGACTTTCGTCCTCGAAAGTCAAGGTCAAGGGGGTACCTGAAGGCTCACACAGCTGCGAACACTGAGCCCACATATCTCTCTCGGTCTCCCAGGTAGCCTCCTCGGCTGGACGGTGCCTTCACTGAACCTTAACAACCGGGATCTCCCGAGACCTCAATTTCCTGACATCTCTGTCCAAAATAGCCGCTGGCTCCTCAACAAAGGCTAAACCCTCACCCAACTGAATTGAATCCCACTGCAACACATGAGACTCATCTGGGACATACCGACGAAATCATCAAAACATGAAATACAGGATGTATAGCTGAAAACATCGGAGGCAAGTGATAACGCTCAAAGTACCACTCCAATTAAGAAGCGTAAGCGATCATTGTCAAATATAGAACCCAACAAAGGTTGGGGTCGATCCCACAGAGAATATGGTGAGAATTAAGTCTTTAGTGAATTAGTTGACTATTGGTCAATAGTTTCCGGTAAATAAAGGGGGGGGTTGTGTGATCAATTTGTTAACCAAAAACAAACAATAATGTATGAGAAATAATCAGTAGGAGAGAGAACTAGGGAAGTGTTCACCATGGCGATGGTAACAATGTCGATTCTAAGCTTAATCGGGTTCTTTCTATATGTGTGTCACGATGTGATTGAATTAATGGTATCATCTAAACGTTTCTCAACCAAATAGACGAATTTACTTTTCAATTCTCTCGAACTTGAAAAGGTGCGCTTTTAGATTTCAATCCTAAACATCAAGTAGATTAATCTAGTTACAGCATTAATCATAAGACGAGAGTTAGTAGTCTCGAATCCTCGTCATTAATCAAGTTTCCCGGTTTTAATCTCTTTACTCAAGCAAATTAAACCTAGGCATGTTCTAATGTTTGCAACCACTAGAAAACGTTACATAATGAATGATTAACAACGTGACAACATATATATTGAACCCGTCGCTACTCGGAATCTATCTTGCTACGTTTGCCATGGCTCCCACAACCCTAGTTGTGGGAGGTTTAGTTCCTCATGCTATTAAGAAAAGAGAAGAGACTAGTATTCATAATAAGGAGAAGAGATTCTTACAATATAATGAAAACAAATCTTCAATGATCCAAGAACAAGAAAACCAAGATCCCAAGAACAATTCAAGACACTAATTCAAGAAGGAGAAAAACGTGTTTCTTGCTCTCCAATTCTCTCCTAAAACTATTGGGAGAACTATTGTAAAAAGCTTGACATGTAAAATAAACCTAACATAGGGTATTTATAGGAGTCTAGGAAATAAATCCCAAAAACGCTCGGATTCTGCGTCGCCGACTGTCTCAACTTGACGGCCAGGCTGACAGACCGTCACTGGCTTGACGGACCGTCGCCTTGGCCGTCATCACTAGGCAGTGGTGCAGCTCAACTTGATGGTCACTGTGACGGACCGTCACCACCTTGACAGACCGTCACGGCGGCCGTCACTCCTAGGCAGTGGCCTGCCACCACTTGACGGTCTCTGTGACGTACCGTCACTCAGGACGTCACTCTTATCCAGAATGTCTTTTTGCTCGTATTTCCTTCCGTTTCCATGTTTGTCTCCATTTCCTACAAATATAACATAAAACCATCAAAACGACGATGGTTGCTTGAAAACGTACGTTTGTTCTTAGTTAAAAGGAGTCGAAAGTGCCGTAAAATGGCGGCACATCAACACCCTCAACTTAGACGTTCGCTTGTCCTCAAGCAACATAACATAAAAGAAAAAACAACACGACGACTCAACTAAGAAAACAAACTCGTGTCTCTAGCAACTCATGGTCATTCAACATCTTATTCAATTTTAATTCAAGCTCCCTCGTAGCACACAAATGTATGAAACACTAACTTGCATGGATCCAAACATGTCATTCCGATATGATAGAACATTCTACATACACACACGCAGCTATCCTAACAATCAATAGACAATACAGAAATCTTGGTGCCCTCACCACAAAGAAATCCCACACACAAATTTTGGCACTAGGTAAGCGCTCACACACACAAACGATTTCAAACAATGCACATGCGATACCATAGGCTTTCCCTTACTATTCTATTTCAGTTCTACAGAAAGCTGCTCAGGATCACTACAAGACTTGTTTTGGCTTGTAATGAGGCTTCAGGTGCAGGTAGGATACATTTAGGGGTTAGTGACTAAGCCCTCCTTGGAACCACCAACGTCTTATTACCACATAACTTTTGTCCATCCTTATTCACCTTTTTATTTCCTTCTCTCTAGCTACAGGTACGGCCTCTTTATTTTGACAATTCTTTTTATTACTTTTTCAATCTTTTTCATCTCTCTTTTTTTCTTTCTTTCTTTTCTTAGGCACACACCCGAATTTTCATTCTATTCACAACCAATCTTCTCCCTCCTCTTTTTCTTATCATTCACCTCTATAGTAGCCACCCTCAACTTAGGCTGATTGCCTGAGTTGAGGTGCACAATGTCCACGGAAGGACCAGGGCCAAAACAGGGTTTTCCTCTATAGTAGCCACCCTCAACTTAGGCTGATTGCCTGAGTCGAGGTGCACGATGTCCAAGGAAGGACCAGGGCCAAAATAGGGATTCAAAGTTAAACAGGAACGGTGACAGGTTATTGAAAGAACAAGGTCAATTATGGCTCAAACAGGGTTCAAAAGGACTATTTGCACTTGGACGGTCTTATAGGTTAAGTGGACTGCACACAAAAAATGCCTGAGATCCTTTCCTAAGCAACCAACTTTGAACTTTAACCAAATAGACCGGGCAAGTTCTAGATGCATGCACAGAGTAAGAATTTATAACAATAATCTCACACACACTTGGCACCCAGAAACTATATCACTACCAACTATCAAACAACCGCTCGGCTTAGGCATACTCATTCTAGTCATAATCACACAATGACATTCAAGGATCCAGACAGTCAGTCGTTTCAATATAAGTACAAAACCAGAAAACTTTTAAAGGGGGCTCCTTTTAGTAACAAAAAATGCCATGCTCATCACTATAGACACAAAAAAATTAAAAATAACAACCTAAACATGCCGGTTCTACTAGATAGCACACCGGAGGGAAAACAAACGCGGCAACAAAAACCCTCGGTGGTGTATGACTCACAGGTATCCCAACACCCTCAACTTAGACTCGTGCATTGTCCCCAATGCATACATATGAAAACTAAAAACTGTGAGAATAAGGAATACCTGTGAAGTCCATCGGACTCAGATTCTGACATGATGTTGGAGACCGCCAGGGTCTCCAAAGCAGGAGAACTCGATGGAGTGTGTGCACGTGACACACTTCTGTTGCATTCCAGCTTCTTCTTTCATCGACTCCGCAGCTAGTCACGATAACTTCTTCGCTCTTTCTTTGCAGATTCTCTTGCGGTGTTTTCATTTCCTTGATCTATTTTCACCGCCTTCCTCTACATGTTTCCCTTCTCGCAGCATCCTTCTCACACCAGCTAGAGTCTTGACCAAACCCTTCTCCTCAAGATGCACATCCGCAGGAGCTTCCTCAATAACATTGACGACCGCGACCACCCTCATGTCACTTGGTTGCTTCATCAATTTAGATACATCAAACTTGACAACTTCATTGTTTAGCCTGAAGGTCAGTTCGTTTCTTTCCATGTCAACCAATACTCTTGCCGTGGCTAGCAATGGTCGTCCCAAGATTATGGGAACTTCAAAATCCACTTCGCAATCCAAGATCACAAAGTCAGCTGGGAAGATAAGCTTACCGATCTTTACTAGCACATCAGACAATATTCCCACGGGTCGCTTTACCGAACGGTCAGCCATCAACACTCTCATGGATGTTTGTTTAGGCGCTCCCAAACCCAATTGTTTATAGACTGCTAGCCGCATCAAGTTGATGCTAGCATCAAGATCAGACAAGGCTCTTCCGAAGCCGAGTTTCCCAATAGTACAGGGAATAGTAAATGCACCTGGATCTTCCTTTTTGTCTACTAACGATCTCGAGGAAATAGCACTGTAGTTGTGGAGGTTGTCTTCCGGTTCAAAACTTACCGACCTCTTCTTTGTAATCAAGTCCTTCATGAACTTGGCATAACCGGGCATTTGTTCAAGCGCTTCCACCAATGGGATGTTTATTGATATTTGCTTGAGCATGGTCAGGAAATTCAGGAACTTACTATCATCCACTTTCTTCTTCAATCGTTGCGGAAAAGGGGGCGGTGGTCGTGGCATCATAGTTGGAAGCTTTTCAGCTTCCTTGATTTTCTTCGCGGGCTTTTGAGTAGCCTCTTCAACCTCCTTGTCGTTGGCGTCATCACCCTCAACTTGAGTCTAAATTACCGAATGTGATTCCGGTAATATTTTGGCGCTTCTTGTAGTGATCACCATGCAGCTCGTGTCGTTCCTCGAGTTTTGAATAGTGTCGCTCGGCAAGGTACCTGTCTTCCTTGGGTTTAGAGATGCCGAGATTTGTCCCACTTGCTGCTCTAATTGCTTGATCGAGGTGGAATGTGCCTCCACTATTTGACTCATGGCCGATAACTCAGTCCTTATCTCCTTCACCCCAGAGTTAGTCGATTCTACCTTCAGCAGCATCTTCGCCATCATGTTCTCTAGCTTGGAAGTCCCTGCCTCGTTGCTAGCTTTGTCTCGATTACCAGGTGGTACATAAAACCCACCTCTATCAGTGTTATTCCTCCAGTTTCCTTGATCGCGATCTCTGTAACCAGCTTTCTCATAGTAGTTGTCCTTCTGATAGGTCCGACCTTGGTTTCCTTGGCCATTGGCCTGGAAACCCCCCAAGTAATTCGCCTCCTCATCAGTTTCCAACTCTGCTGCTCCACCTTGGGAACCCACAGCTTTTACCTTCTCCATACCTCCTGAAAACAAGTGCTTTGTCAGTAGGTCCAACTGCATTTTCAGATGCGCCATGTCTTGGTCGCGCTCCTCCTCTTTTCTGCGCTGCTCAGCTGACATACCAACTGCATAAGTGCTAGCTGCTACCTCTGTATCCCGTGTATGCCAGGCCCTGTTGGTTTTGGTGATCCTGTCGAACGTAGTTGTGGCCTCAATAAAAGTGAGACCCATGAATGCACCACCTGCTGCGTTGTCCAACGTCAGCTTGGTAGCCGAATTTAGTGCCCTGTAAAACGTCTGCATCAAGAAGTTGTCGGTCAGTTGATGGTTCGGGCATTGCGTCAGCTTCTTCTTGAACCGCAACCAAGTCTCATGTAACGCTTCGTGAGGTTGCTGTCTGAAATTACTAATTTCATCCCTCAACTGTATCATCCTAGATGGAGGAAAGAACCTTTCTAGGAAAGCTCCTTTCAACTCTCCCCAAGTTGTGATAGAGTAGGGGGTCAGCTCTGTCAACCACAATGCTGCCTCATCAGACAGAGACAACGGAAACAACCTGAGCCTGATTGCTGTCTGACTCACTCCAGGCAACTCGAACGATTTGCAGATCCCGACGAAATTCATCAGGTGCTGGTTTGGATCATCACCAGCGGCACCACGGAACACTCCTCTCAAGTTCAACAGCTGGATCATCGTGCTAGTGATGTTGAACTTTGCTCCGGGCGCTAGCGGTGGAAGAGCTATGGCGCCCGTAGCGCCAACTCCATCTAAGTCGATATCCTCATCATTCAGCATAACATCGTCCTGCAGACCACCAGCATTCAGATTTTGTTGGGCCTGCAGTTCTGCAGCGAGCCTTGCTGCCTCTTGTTGTGCGGCCATATTCCGCCTTAACGTTCTAGCAAGCTCGGGGTCGTAAGGTAATGTTGATTCACCCGAGCACCGGGTACTTGGCATGCACAACTCTGTACCCTGTCAAAAACAAAAAAACAACAAATAAACGTAAAGGCAGGGAAGTATGACTAAGAGTCAAATAAACACACCGGACTTAATAATCAACCGTATTCCCCGGCAACGGCGCCAAAATTTGATAACGCTCAAAGTACCACTCCAATTAAGAAGCGTAAGCGATCGTTGTCAAATATAGAACCCAACAAAGGTTGGGGTCGATCCCACAGAGAATATGGTGAGAATTAAGTCTTTAGTGAATTAGTTGACTAATGGTCAATAGTTTCCGGTAAATAAAGGGGGGGGGGTTTTGTGTGATCAATTTGTGAACCAAAAACAAACAATAATGTATGAGAAATAATCAGTAGGAGAATGAACTAGGGAAGTGTTTACCATGGCGTTGGTAACAATGTCGATTCTAAGCTTAACCGGGTTCTTTCTATATGTGTGTCACGATGTGATTGAATTAATGGTATCATCTAAACGTTTCTCAACCAAATAGACGAATTTCCTTTTCAATTCTCTCAAACTTGAAAAGGTGTGCTTTTAGATTTCAATCCTAAACATCAAGTAGATTAATCTAGTTACAGCATTAATCATAAGACGAGAGTTAGTAGTCTCGAATCCTCGTCGTTAATCAAGTTTCCCGGTTTTAATCTCTTTACTCAAGCAAATTAAACCTAGGCATGTTCTAATGTTTGCAACCACTAGAAAACGTTACATAATGAATGATTAACAATGTGACAACATATATATTGAACCCGTCGCTACCCGGAATCTATCTTGCTACGTTTGCCATGGCTCCCACAACCCTAGTTGTGGGAGGTTTAGTTCCTCATGCTATTAACAAAAGAGAAGAGACTAGTATTCATAATAAGGAGAAGAGATTCTTACAATATAATGAAAACAAATCTTCAATGATCCAAGAACAAGAAAACCAAGATCCCAAGAACAATTCAAGACACGAATTCAAGAAGGAGAAAAAACGTGTTTCTTGCTCTCCAATTCTCTCCTAAAACTATTGGGAGAACTATTGTAAAAAGCTTGACATGTAAAATAAACCTAACATAGGGTATTTATAGGAGTCTAGGAAACAAATCCCAAAAACGCTCGGATTCCGCGTCGCCGACTGTCTCAACTTGACGGCCAGGCTGACGGACCGTCACTGGCTTGACGGACCATCGCCTTGGCCGTCACCACTAGGTAGTGGTGCATCTCAACTTGACGGTCACTGTGACGGACCGTCACCACCTTGACGGACCGTCACGGTGGCCGTCACTCCTAGGCAGTGGCCTGCCACCACTTGACGGTCTCTGTGACGGGCCGTCACATGTGTGACCGACCGTCACTCAGGCCGTCACTCTTATCCAGAATGTCTTTTTGCTCGTATTTCCTTCCGTTTTCGTGTTTGTCTCCATTTCCTACAAATATAACATAAAACCATCAAAACGACGACGGTTGCTTGAAAACGTACGATTGTTCTTAGTTAAAAGGAGTCGAAAGTGCCGTAAAATGGCGGCACATCAGCAAGGCTAACTGATAGGCAACGCTACCAACCCTCTGAAGAATCTCAAACGGCCCAATGTACCTGGGCCTAAGCTTGCCCCGCCTACCAAATCTCATCACGCCCTTCATGGGCGTTACACGGAGAAATACCAAGTCATCGACACTAAACTCCAAGGCACGAAGCCTACGATCAGTATAACTCTTATGCCTGCTCTGAGCTGTCTGAAGTCTGTCCTGAATCACTCGAACCCGATCTAAGGAATCTCGAAGAAAATCTGTACTATGTGGCCTTGAACTAAAACCATCAAACCAACCTACCGGTGATCGGTGAAGATCTCACAGTGAACTCCATATAGGTAATGCCTCCAGATCTTGAGCGCGAAAACTACCGCCTCCAACTCTAATTCATGAGAGGGGTAGTTGCGCTCGTGAACCTTCAACTGCCTCGACGCATATGCTATTACTCGACCCTGCTGCATCAACACACAACCAAGACCAACCCCAGAAGCATCACAGTACACGGAGAAGCTCTTACCCTCAACCGGCAAAGTCAAAACTGGAGCCGAAGTTAATAAGGCCTTAAGCCTCTGGAAGCTATCCTCGCACTGGTTCGACCACTGAAATGCGACATCCTTCCTAGTCAGCATAGTCAAGGGTGCTGCTATGGAAGAAAATCCCTGAACGAAGCGTCTGTAGTAACCTGCTAACCCAACAAAGCTGTGGACCTCAGTAATAGTAGTAGGTCTAGGCCACTCACAAACCGCTGAAATCTTTCTCGGATCAACCCTAATCCCATCCTTAGACACCACGTGCCCTAGAAATGCAACTGACTCAAGCCAAAACTCGCACTTTGAGAACTTGGCATAAAGCCGATGATCTCTCAAAGTCTGGAGTATAACCCTCAAGTGCTGCTCATGCTCATCTCTACTACGCGAGTATACCAAGATGTCGTCTATAAAAACTATCACAAATGAGTCCAAATACGGGCCAAGAACCCTGTGCATCAAGTTCATAAAGGTTCCGGGGGCATTAGTCAACCCAAAAGACATCACCAGGAACTCATAATGGCCATAACGTGTCCTGAATGCTGTCTTAGGGATGTCCTCCGCCCTAATCCTCAACTGATGGTAGCCGGACCTCAAATCAATCTTCGAAAACACGACTGAACCCTGAAGCTGGTCAAACAAATCTTCAATCCTCGGCATCGGATACCTATTCTTCATTGTCACCCTATTCAGCTGCTGATAATCAATACACATGCGCATCGACCCATCCTTCTTCTTCATGAAGAGAACAGGAGCACCCAACGGTGACACACTAGGTCTAATAAACCCTTTATCTAACAGATCCTGGAGCTTCTCCTTAAGCTCCCTCAACTCAGCAGGAGCCATACGGTAAGGAGAAATAGAAATAGGCCTAGTGCCCGGCTCTAGCTCAATAGAGAAATCAATATCTCTCTCAGGTGGAAGGCCTGGCAGGTCGATAGGAAACACATCGAGGAAGTTTCTAACCACAGGAAAAGACTCAGGAGAAGTGGGGTCAGCACTAACATCTCGAACATATGCTAGATAAGCTAAACACCCACGGGAAATCAACATCCTAGATCGAAGACAAGAGATGATCCCAGATGGTGCATGGCTAACAGAACCCTGCCACACAACCGGGGATACACCGGGCACAGCTATAGTAATGGTCTTGGCATAACAATCCAAAACCACACGGTGAGGGGATAACCAGTCCATGCCCAGTATCACATTAAAATCTAGCATATCAAGAATCATCAAATCACCCCAAGTCTCTGAATCACCAATAGATAACATACAGGATCTCACAATCCGATCCACTACTAAAGAATCTCCTACTGGGGTCGAAACAGAAACAGGAACAAATAATGGCTCACTAGCCAACCCCAAACAAGGCACAAAGTAGGCAGATACATATGAACAAGTGGATCCAGGATCAAATAAAGCCATAGAAGACTGATGGCACACAGAAATCGTACCTGTAATCACAGCATCTGAGGCCTCTGCCTCTGGTCTCCTAGGGACCGCGTAAAACTGACGACGACCTCCACCTGCCCGACTGCCATCCCTACCACCTACTCTGCCGCGCAGAGCACTACCTCTACTCTGATGACCACCCCCTCTAGCCGGAGGCTGAACTGCTCATAAAGGCTCGGCCAATTGAACTGTACCCTGCTGAGGGCAATCTCTAGCAAAATGACCAATTGCACCACAAGTAAAACAAGCCCCTGACGTCCTACTCAGTCGAGATGAACCAGCAGATCCCGTATGACCACCACGACCTGATGCCCCAGAAATTGTACCCCTCGAGGACTGGCCGCCATAGCCCTGATGGCTGCTCTGACCCTGCTCAAACTGGGTACTACCGAAAGTCTGAAAGGAAGCCTGAACCGGTTGGCTGGACTGACCCTGGTGCTTCTGTGGCTGATAACTCCGGCTCCACTGGCTAGGACCTCTACCACCATATTTGGAACCACTATAGACACCCTGATGTCGAGGCCTCTTATCTCTGGACCCCTGATCATGTCGCTGTAAGTCCTCCACATTACGGGCATAGTCTATGATAGCCTGAAATGACCGACCACTGGCGATCAATATCTCAGCTGGCTGCCTGATCTCTGGCCTCAAACCCCATACAAATCTGCGAATCCTATCTGCCTCGGTAGGAATGATCATAGCTTCGAACGGTGCTAGGTGATGAAAACGGGTCTCATACTCCGAGATAGTCGTAGATCCCTGCATATGGTGAGTAAACTGCTCCCTGCGACGCTCACGATCACTCTGAAGTAGGAACTTGGCCATAAAGGCCTCATAAAACTCAGACCAGGTTAAAGGAGGTGACGATGGTGGTCTACAAGCAACCTGGGCCCTCCACCATAACTTCGTTGGGCCCTCCAACTGATAGGTAGTATAACCAACCCCATGAGTCTCCAACAAACCCAAATGATGCAACATCTCCTCACAGGTAGTAATAAAGTCATGTGGATCCTGTCCAGAAGTACCAGCAAACCTCGGAGGTGCTAACCTCAAAAACAAACCCAACGCCTTCTGCTCTGACTCTGTCATAGCTGGGCTAGGAGCAAGAGGTTGTGCAACAGATGAAACCGGAATGACCTCCGCATGGGGAGCCATAGTAGCAGGCTGCGCTCCTGAGCTCTCTGCACCCAGGGCTTCCCCCTGAGTGGATGTCTGCACTACCTCAGAAGGCTACTCTCCAATCACACCCAAAAGCTGTAATAGTAATCCTCGAATAACTGGAGACTGAGCTGCGGCTGAAGCTGGCACAGAAGTGGGCACTAGAGCTGGTACTGGAGCTGGTACTGGAGCTAGCGCTGGGGCTGGTGCTGATGGTACCTGGGCTGCCCCCTGATCCACATGCCGCTCGGGCTCTATCTCCACCCTAGCAGCTCTAGCAGGTGCCACTGATCGAGGGCGTCCTCGACCCTTAGCTGGAGTGGGAGGCTCATCTCCGCGTGATGCCGATGATCTCGTACGAACCATCTGCGGAAGGATGAAGTGGAACAAATTAGATTTCCAGAAACTTCAAGGGTTCTACGCACGACATAGAAGCAATGAAAGAGTCAAATTTCCTAAAATTCCATGGTAGCCTCCTAAATATTGAGTACGGACGTCTCCGCCCCGATCCGCAGGACTCTACTAGACATTGGCTCCTATACCGATGACACCGGTGAACCTAAAGCTCTGATACCAAGTTGTCACGACCCGATTTCTCGATCATGATGGCACCTACAACCCCCCAGTAGGCGAACCAATTCCCGTAGCCCAGGACAGTTAGTAATGGGCTACTATCTAACAAATAAGGGAACAAGACAAAGAGAATAGATAACAGGGATATGAATATATACATAAGCGGAAACTAAACCAAACCCCAAGACCTGGTATCATAATTAGAGCCAAAACTACATACATGGAGTGCAAACGATCCAAAACAATATATACAGATGTCTCTGAATGGTAATAGAGTACATGAAGCAAAATATAAACTAAAGCTAAGCTCCGATCGCCAAGAGCTCACCCTCAGTCTGAAGTAGTCCCCAATAGATCTCCAAGCACGAATCACAGCGATCTAACGGCGATGGCCCACGCTTGGATCTGCACCCAAAGCTGAAGGGGGGGTAGGGTGAGCACCAAATGCGAAGTATAAGGTACCCAGTAGATATCATCGGCCGACTGGGCACATATAAGATAAAAGCGTAGTAACAGACAGAATAGAAGCAAGCAGTCACAGAAATCAACGAAAAGTACACAGGAACTAGCCCAGAGGGAAATCAACAGAACCACATGTGAGGCGAGTAAGCAGAATATACACACCAAAGGCACAGGTGAAAGTAAGAAATAACGCACCTGGGGTCCTTGCAATAACAGTGTATACATAATAAGTTTACGAAATGGACGGTATACCGGTAGCCTCAAGTGTAAGAAGAGGGAAAGAGTAATGATAGACATGCTCAGGGACATGAATCAAACTCAACTAATCATATCAATCTCAAATCCAGAAACTAACAGTCTAGCAGTAACCAATCTCATACTTATCCATAATAGAGAACAATTCTGTAAGTAAATAGCAGAAGTCTACCTACAGTCCCCCGGCCGCCCATACAACCGAGGAACACAAACAAGTGAAAACAAACCCTCCGACATCCCATACTATCGGAGCGTACAATCAACAAACAACAAACAAGGGTGGAGCCTCAAACAATGAATGATATGATGCATGAAGGTCTCAAGTGAAATGGTATCTCTGTATGTACCCCCTCCGGTGTCGATCCGGCCCAGCAGGTAGGTTCCATGGAAGGACACTGCCCGTATACCTCTACTCCACCGTATACCCTTCCTCCGGCACACGCAGCCCGCAGCCCCTGGCCCGGATGGCAAGGTCCATGGAGGTCCCAGACCCCATACTAAAACTCAGTATCAAAACATGTCGTCCGGAAGAAAGTCCGGGTTCAAGATAGAGACCCAGTCTCGAATATGCATGCCCAGACCCTGTCCAGGACTAAAGTAGTAGGAAAATATCTCAAAAACCCCTCCAAGGGTGCCCGGGCATAACCGGGACTAAACAGTAGAAAGTTATCTCAGGTGCTCGGTCCAACCGAGGCTAAAATTATTTCAAGTAGCAGGAAAACTCAACTAGCACCCCGGCCCTGCCGAGTCTAGCGTTCATCGTAAAACAGGTGATTTAAATCATAATTTTACTTTCTTTTACCCAAGAATGTTCACAAGTTAAATCGAACCATTTCCAATTCATTTCCATAAAAAATGGGGCCCCGGGGCCATGCAAGGTTTGGAAAATAGTGCTAGTAGGCCCGAATCCAAAACCGTAGTAAAACAAGTAAAAATCTCTTTATATGCATGGAAATGGTATGATCAAGCACAATAGCTGCCCAGCAGCTCACAATCAACCTATCGACCCTGCACAGGCCCACAGCTACTCAGTAAGCATAACCAGCCTAGATGGATACTTCTATGCCCGGGACTCGCGGACATTCCCAAAATCCCACCTTCTATGTTCCAGAGTCAACAAGACCTCACAGGACCACAAGGGTAAATAAAATATATTGGCAAGTACTACAAGCAACGGAGGAACAAAAGTAGACGGACATGAATAAAGAGGTCGAGGTCGGTGGTACCAACCTAATAAACCAACCCAAGGATGCCCATTAATACAATTTTATCCTATATATGTGGAGTCTAGGGAAAATAAATTGTAACCTACCTGTCGTCCGATGACAAGCTTGAACCTCTCCGAAAAAGCTCCAACACGAAATCAAACTTGAACTCGGGCTTGAATAATTTGACGTAGATAATTATTTTCCTTCAAAATATTAATATAACGTCAACATATAATTGGTTTCACCAACCCCTTCTCTGTATGCGTATGTATATATATGGAGCGGTCAACAAACATTACACTTGGTAATGAATGAAACCAAAAGTTAAATGAACTTTGTTGACTTCCAATATAAATAGCACTAGCTAAGTGTTGGTAAGTGATGGCCACCTAATGGACAAGTGGCAGCATGCATTTTGGTGTGGCATCCCTTGATTCCACGTGGAATCTTGGTGTCACACCATAATATATTCTTTTCCCGATTATGTATATATTCGGGTATTGCATAGGTTCGTGATAAAATAAATATAGCTTTTTGAATATACCATAATAAATAGAAAATTATTTCAAATAAACCTACTATATTATAATAATAAATTTCAACAAAACTAAATTTACTATCTCCGTTAAAATATTACAATGTATAAAAACTTTATAAAATAAATACATATACAATTATATCGTAACAAGAATATTTTTCATAAACCTTTAAAATATTTTAAAAAGGTAATAATAATATAAATTTTTACAAAATTCAACTTTCAAATAAAATATTTTCAAATACACGCGATGTTAATAAATTCTCAAACTAAGGCTCGCAATTCACCAACGCACGATTTTGATACTCAAGAACTCTCTTGGAATCCTCCCTTATGTTTTCTCACTGTTTCTGAACTGAAATGGCGTTTTAAAACGTGAACTTGAGGCTTTAAATCGGTTTTGACCCGACCTGGTTCGCGACCCGGTTCGCGACTCGGTTCGCAACCCGGTTCCTGCCAGACAGTCCGCGGTAAATCAGTCATAACGTTTTACTCCGACATCAGTTGGATGTGAGGTTTTGTGCGTTGGAAACTAGACTCGTAGACCTTCGATTTGGTATTTCGGGGACTTCTAATTCTTTATATATTGGGAGAAAAGCCTAGAGACATTTTACCCAATGTTCAGAAAATTTATTAAAGGAACTTACGATAACTTTTACCGACTTACTTGTCTTCAAAACTTATCATACGACCAAATAAATGGACCCGGCACCGAAATACCGGTCCTGACAAGCCTTAAATGACTTGGGGCCGCTACAAACAAGCTCTAAAGGTTCAAGAAAAACGTATACGTGAAAATAACCGGAAGGGTCATTACACGTAGGCACGGACTAGGCGTGCGCCACACGAGCAACCAGCTGGAGGCTGCAGCCAAGCTAAGGCAGATTTTCACGGATGGAACCCCGGGAATTCATTCGGGGTCCTTTACACACAAATGAACTGAGCTATTCAACTAGAAATAGTATTCTAGACTCAATGGAATCGATGAAAATCACAACGAAAGTCGATTTAATGAAAAGTTAGACCTGCATCCAAAACCAACTTTTAGGCTAATTAAAACCAAAATGGAATCTAAAGGCCAAAATCGAGTACGGAAGCCTCGGGACCCGAACCAATAGTACCGCTAGCTCAAAAGTGACATTCTGGAGCTAACATCACTGACAAAATTTCAATCGGAGGTTGTCTTCTCCGAATGTTGACCAAAATCAACTATTTTTGGGAAAAATGGTTTATGTTTTGACTATTTGAAAATTCATTTCAAAAATCAAGTTAAAGTTCAAAACATTTTTAAAAAATAAAGAAGAGTCGCCACTTAGTTTTATAAACGGAATGCCAAGAAAAACTTTTGAACAATTTCAAAGTCTAAAATTGATAAAGACTTAGAATTTGTTTATAGATTTTTGGGTAAGAGGTTCCTATTAATGTTTCGAGATGGTTTTTAAAGCACTCAAAACATCCACTAACTTGCGGTTATCCGGACTTTAGAAAATATCTTGTTTTAATTTGATTTAGAAAACACAGCAGATATGACTTGATAAAACGAATGCGAATATTTTAAGAAAAAGAAAAACATATGAAGGATTTGTTTAAGGAAAACAATAAGTGATTAAAGAAAATTTAAACCATAAATGTTTACTCTTTTGGGGTAACTCAACTAAGTTTAAAATGTCAGTACAAATCATACAAAATAATTTTAAACTACACAAAAATTTAAAGATAAAGAAATTTGATTAAGCCATTGGCTCAATCTAAATCTGTCCTAAACTCTAGTTTGTGGGGCTTCTTAGGCCCATCGCCGTTCCATTTGTACTTTTAGCCCAATTCTCAGCCTTTTGCCCATTTTTTGGACCACTACTGCCGCATCTTTAAGCATTAGGCTTTCTGGCCCATTTTCCTTAAATCTGATTCATCTTGTACTGCAGTTGCTGCTGTTTCGTGTGGGTTTTAAGGCCATTTTTCTTTTATCTTCAACCTATAATCAACTCCAGTTTTTCTTTGTAAAATTAGTCCTTTTAGGACTTGGCTGGGTTTGTCTCACAGAGGAGAGTTGGGTTTCACCCAATTGAGAAATGCAAAGGGATTTGGGAGTCCAAATTGAACTCGGGGCATTTCATACACAACAAAGAAAATAAGGATCAGAAAATATCTTGCAAGAACCAAATCCCTTTTCATTCAATAAGTACTATTTGTAAAGTAAAAATAGGAAAAAACAATTCAAGGGTACTGGATGTTTGTTCCAATGGCTACATTTTTTCACACAATTTTAAAGGCCAGGAAAATTTTAAGAGAACACGTTTTAGGCAAGTCTTTAGCTATAACAAAAACCTTATCAATGCTTATCATATCACAAGGGATAATCAGAGTAGGAAGTTAAAACTCTCATTCTTCTAATGATAGAAAAAATTATTCAGAGGTTCTAAGCCAGAATACTAAGTCTAAGACCTCAACATCATACCAAATTAATAGACGATTTTGTCGACATACAACTTTTATCACGAGAGCCAGCAGCGGATTAATAGACTTCCAATCAGATAACTTAGTCTTAACATTAAACATGACATCTATACCTTTAATCCTAGACATATTGCAAGCCATACTAGTCGATTATCAGTCATCTCAGCACGAAAGACCAAACAGGGTCAAGATAAGAAGATTTGCATAGAAGACTCTCATGATATCATGCCAAAAGACTTTATGAACTTACATTATTACCCAAAACTATACTCATAACAAGGTATTGCATTCAAAATTGTCCCATACATATTTAATTTTCAAACCAAAAAAAAGGATTACATAATCAAACACGGTTCAAAAGGGAGCAATACAGATTTGTCTTTTGACGAGTTAATGCCATTATAATACGAACTCTATGATGACACCTAGTAATGCATTTAAAAGAGCAATTTTGACCAACTAAGTCCATACATGACATATAGAGTGTAAAGGGAAGGGAAGAAGTAAGATTTTCAAAACTAAATCATGTAATCAAAGAAACGTTGAACTAAAGTTTATTTGTGATCCTCAAACAAACAATCTATCAGGTTACATAGTGATTCATTCAACAAAAAGAAACTAAGATCTTTGGGCATGGCTAGAATAGGACATGCCTTTTTACACTAAATGATCAACCATAGACAAGCAAAATCTTTCCAATTTTTCAGAGGATTCATTCATTAATTCACTATGGGGATCCTAGTCCAGTAGTTACTGTTACAAGATGCATACAGTCATGATAAACCCTTTAAGCATGGGGTTTATTTGAGGAAAATGAAAACATGTTCAAATACAGGATAACACACATTTATTTTTAAACAAACATGGAGAACATAAAAAGGGAAAAATGACAAACGAAAACTTCAAGACTTAACAACAAAATTCAAGTGAACATATTTTAAAACTTTCATGGTTTCTCAACAACAAATCCATCAAAAATAGCCGAAAACCAAAAGAAACATTTCTAGAAGAAAAGAACAGACAACTTTACATTATGCTAAAGATACGAAGAAAAGGGAAAAGGGTAAAGGATTTTACCTCTTTTGGAGAAGTGAACCAGAACTCGAGCTTCGCCGGAAAAAGCTCCACCACCGCCAAAACTTAAATCTCAGACTCGAATTTCCTTGAAACGATGAAAAGAACTTCAAATTCTTAATAAAGGATCCTCGAGCTTTTTCAAGCTTTTTTTAGGGTTCCTCTATCTGTGAAAATGCTACCCCTACTGTGAAAACAATGTGGTTTATATAGGAGGGGATTTGAGGGTTTTTAGGTCATATTTCAGTGTGGGATGAAAGTTATAGAGGGGTTTTCTGGGGATTTTGCTATGGATTTTGAAATCCCTGAAGGGAAAAGGCTATAAGCTTGAAGATTGTACCATTTTAGTATAACCTTTGAGCGGGATTTCACCCAAAAGGGAAAAATGAGGAATGAATGAGGATAATTTGCTCTTTATAGTACCTCCCAAGTATGATCTACTCATGCTGGGCACGATGAAAGGTATAGAGAAGCAAGGGAACGTTGGGGAAATGAGAGGATATCCTAGGCGGTGCTAGGGTTTTCACCTGTTGTTGGGGAGAAAGAAAGAATGAAGGGGTCATTTGGTTTGTTATGTTTAGAGTGAGGAGAAGGAAAGAAGGGAAAATAAGGTTGTTTTTGGGTCAGGTTGGAGGAAAAAGGGAGTGGGCCAGCAGGTCAAGCGGGTTTAAGCTGGCCCAAATCACTTGGCAGATATAAGGGGTTTTAAAGGGTTATTTAGGATATGGCCACATTTGAAAATTGTGACCATTTTAGTTTAGGGAATAGCCAAATTAATAGGAATGAAGAAAAGTCTGGCTAGGATTTAAATGATTTTAAAAGGATAGGCTAGAATAGGAATAGAGACGAACTAATTACAATTAACCACTTGAGATTTTCTTTAAATTTAAACGAATTGGAATAATTATTTGTATTTAACACATAATTACCTCTTTAAACAATTATGAAATTAATTTATTCATTTAATCTCTCATTTTTAATTAAATTGGAGAGAAATCAGACATTTTTTAATTTAAAAGGATTTTCTTATGAGATTAAACTTTAAAATAGTTTCTTGAGTAAACTTATACAAATTCCACATAATAAAATATGAAAAATATAAATTCTTACTCAAACTATTATAATGATTTGAAAAAAAGTTTTCATCCATTTTTCAAAACAATTATTTTGAAAATTGTGTAGACTTTGAAAAAGGCTCAAGATTAATTTATAATGTGGAGGGTAAAAATTGGGTGTGAACATCAACCCTAGAAGCCCAACTAGCCTAAAAGCACAGAATGAGAGAGAATTTCAAACCTAGAAGTACCAGATCTTTACCAACGGTCCAACTAGACCAAAGTCCACGCTCTAGAGCTAACGAAACTATTGGAATTCGATTCCAAGCACGATTGCAAAGAATGTTGACTGAACTCAATGATTTCCTAAGTTAAAGTTCTACAACAGGGAAATAGCCATAAAAACCAAATGATCATCCCGGGCACCAAACTACCAGTCCCAGCAAGCCATAAATGACTAGGGGCTGCTACAGGCAAGATCTAACAGTACAAAGAAGGAAAATTCATTAATGACCAGAAGGGTCATTACACTATGATACCTACCAGTATATAGTATTTGTATTAATGCTACTCCTGCACTTTCATTTGAGTGCAAACTATTTTCCAGAGGCTTATATGTGATCTCGCATCTAGTGCAGCCAAATGAACGATCTGAGAGTGAGCTGCTTCTAAGCAGGTTGCCAGAGAATTTCTTAGAAATGGATGTCTATCCTTTAAGATATTGTTTCATTTATTAGATGTTTTTTCTATTCTTAGACATTGATAGCTAGAGTCCTTTGTACGATGACTCTCAGATCTGGGGGATGTAATAGTTAATTTTCCTTACTTTTGATTTAGTTGATATTTAAAACTCTTATTCATGACTTGAGTGCTTTAAAAATGTGCTAAATGAATTTGTTATGGTATGGTTAGATGGTAAGATATGGTTTGCCTACCGGGGGAATTAGTGTGGGTACCACTCATGATGGTTTGGGTCGTGACATTGTTGCTTTGGTTTTTGTGCTCATTTCTTCACCTCTTTTGGTTCTAAATCCATGTTTATCAATATAACTCTTGAATGCCTGCATATATGAGGAGCACGACAAAAAAGTCACCTTAATAGCACATGATTGAGGCAATGATTAGTGGTTAAGAACATAATAATTTTGTTAATTACCGACTTATCACACCCCTAAATATAAACTATTGGTTGTCCTCAAGCATTTAAAGATATTCACTTGAAGAAAGGGATTGAATCAACCTCAAGGTTAAAAGACGCTACACTAAGACTACAATGACTTAAAAAAATACTCAAACCAATACATTGATCTCGATCGGTACGAACTATGAGCATAAAGAAAAATACCACATTCTTTTGAAATTACTTCATTTTCATTCAAGGTGGGAACAAAAAATTCACAATGAAAGCTAAAACCAATTACCATCTCAAATCTTGACTCTAGACTTCCAAAACTTTCTTTGATTTCACTTCATAATTTATCGCATTCATTTCCCGTAATTGAGATTAAGACATAAATACTACTCCGAATGTTGTATTTAAACTCATAACAAAGAGAGAATCTCACACTCAATTCATGCAATTCATAACAGTTTGGATTATATGATAGAAAGAACTGAATCTCACTCTCTCAAAGATGATCGAGTGCACACAAGAAGAACCATAGACTTTTCCTTCATGTAGTTCGCCACTAATGTGGAGTCACGAAGTTCGAAATCACCTAGTAGTTTTGGGAATTCATGTAGTCTAGGCTAAAGGAAAGGAAAATATTTAGGATCAAGTGACTAAAAACCTCCCTAAATGCTACCATTTGACAATTAAGTACACCACTTCTTCTTTTTTCCTTTACATTTTTCCAAACTTATTTCTCCCTCTAACATCCCAAGTCTTTCTTAGTGCTTCTAAGACACTATCCCTCAATTCTTTATGCTTTGTTCTTTCTCACATTCACTAGGAAGGATATCATCATTTCTTTTTCTATCTCTTTTCAACGTTTTAGACAACTTAAGAAATGCACATATTTCCAATAGATGCTTCCCCCTCAAACATAGGTTTGTTGCCTAGATTAGGACTTTCATTGCTTACACCCCCAAAGCAAAGACTTTTAGGCTACATCGATCACCCAAATAATTTCATCCCCTCCAAACTTAGGCGTTTATCCTACATTCTTCTTTTCTAAGCACTTAAGGAGGTTGGGTACCATGAGATAGGGGTTTAAAGAAGGGTATGGTGTATAAAATGGTTCCTAAAGAAAATGTCAAAGGCTCAATAGGGTTTACTATGGATTATTGTACGCGAAGGAATTTAGGAAACGTGACGGTCCAAGAAAAGACTAAGGTAATTTTCCAAGATAAGTGACATCTAGGATTTTTCCTTGAATAAAAATTGGGGAGACTACCATGCATGCAAACAAACTCAAAAAGACCTCACCACATAAGGTACCACAAACACTCGAGGTCAAGATCTAGTATCAACCCACATAGAATAAAATTAGGGGGAATTGGGTAAGCATGCTAAAATCACAATAAATGGAACTTCAACTAAACAAGATTGTGACTTTAAAAACAAAAAAAGCATACTGGAGCTGGAGAGGCAAGAGAGAATTCAAAGCAACTAGTGGAGAGAGCAAAATAAAGCTTTTCCAATAGGTTTGCGATCTAGGGTAGCTCCAGCAGTAGAGTTTTGGAAGATGATTAGAAATGGTGATTGGATAAGGGGGAAGAATTTTTTGCAGTATTGTGGTTGAGGGTAGGAGAAGAGTGTTTGGAGTTTGACAAAAAGAAAAAAAGGATAAAGAAGGTTGATAAAGAAGTGGAAGGGTAAAGGAAAGTGGGTCTTAGGCAGGTCGGGCATGGTAGACGAGTTAGGAATTTAGGAAACGTGACGGTCCAAGAAAAGACTAAGGTAATTTTCCAAGATAAGTGACATCTAGGATTTTTCCTTGAATAAAAATTGGGGAAAGTTCTAGACTACCATGCATGCAAACAAACTCAAAAAGACCTCACCACATAAGGTACCACAAACACTCGAGGTCAAGATCTAGTACCAACCCACATAGAATAAAATTAGGGGGAATTGGGTAAGCATGCTAAAATCACAATAAATGGAACTTCAACTAAACAAGATTGTGACTTTAAAAACAAAAAAAGCATACTGGAGCTGGAGAGACAAGAGAGAATTCAAAGCAACTAGTTGAGAGAGCAAAATAAAGCTTTTCCAATAGGTTTGCGATCTAGGGTAGCTCCAGCAGTAGAGTTTTGGAAGATGATTAGAAATGGTGATTGGATAAGGGGGAAGAATTTTTTGCAGTATTGTGGTTGAGGGTAGGAGAAGAGTGTTTGGAGTTTGACAAAAAGAAAAAAAGGATAAAGAAGGTTGATAAAGAAGTGGAAGGGTAAAGGAAAGTGGGTCTTAGGCAGGTCGGGCATGGTAGACGAGTTAGGATAAAATTTAAAGCACTTACCTGCGTGTGAATTTTACACATGAGCATTTGCGCCCACATTCAACATGCAAATGGCAGATTCTTTTTTGAGATGAGTTGCATCAGTGTACTGCCTAATTGTTTGCATTGCATATGCAGCCTCACACGGGTGTGTATGGTCTGTACTCACTTCACACAAGACCGTAAATTTTTTCTGATTCCTATAATGATCTACCTAGTAAAGTGTAGGGCATATATGGCCATTCACAGGTATGTGCAGCCCGCACTTGCTCAACAAAATGCCCCATGTTTTATACTTTTTCTTCAGGCTTTTGGTTGGGAAGTTAACCCCATGTGTGGTTGCACATGGTCATGGGAAACTTCATTTGGCTAGAACAACCCGTCCATTGGTTAACACTTCTCAGTTGATTCCTCCCTTTATTTGCATACCTAAAAGCATACCAAAAAAATCAAAAATTGAAGTAAACCAAAACAAAATGAACACTTGGGTTGCCTCCCAAGAAGCATTTGATTTAGCATCGCGAAATGATTGGAGTACCTCACAATTGTGGCTCATCAAAGATAGAACACCTCGACTAAGGTGACCTCCTCCGGAATACCCAAATAATGTTTGACTCTTTATCCATTCACCTTAAACCTTGCACCATCTTCACCTTCAGGATCAATTGCACCATAAGGAAACACTTGTGTAATCTTGAAAGGATCGGACTATTTGGACTTTATCTTGCTCAAAAATAATTAGAGCCTTGAATTGAACAATAGTATCGACTCCTTGGGTGAAAATTCTCTCTTTATGATCTTTTGGTCATGGAAATGCTTTATGCGGGTCTTGTTGAGTGATCCTCTTTGATAAGCTATCATCCAAAACTCATCGAGTTCATTCAACTTCTCAACTATTGAGTGGGTCACATCCTTCCAATTCAAATTCAAAACTTCTTGAAGGCCCATAATGCTTTGTGTTCAAGCATCACTGGTAAATGACAGGACTTACCACTAACAAACTTATATAGCGACATCTCGATATGCCTTTTGAATGTTATCCGATATGCCCAAAGGGCATCATCTAATTTGTGTGCCCAATCTGTCCGATTTGCATTCACTATTTTGGCCAATATACTCTTAGTCTCTCAGTTTGAAACCTTCACCTGCCCACTTATTTGCGAATGATACAAAGTGGTCACTTTGTTGTTGACACCATACTTCTCAAGCAATAAGTTGAACACTCGACAGAAAAAATGGAAACCCCTAACACTTATAACGGCTCGGGGCGTGCCGAATCTAGTAAAGATGAACTTATTCAAAAATTGAGTGACACTCCAACTCTCATTGTTAGGCAATCCTATTTCTTCAACCCATTTATACACATAATCCACAGCCATAAGAATGTACTTGTTCCCATAAAAACTTACAAACGGCCGCATGAGGTCAATCACACATACATCAAACATCTCAACTTCTTAAATTAGGGTCAAAGGGAGCGCATGGCATCGTGAAACAACACTAATGCATTGGCATTGATCACATGACTTTACCAAACCATGAGAATCTTAGTGAATTATTGGCCAATAATAACCTTTTTGTAAAACCTGGAGGAAATTTGCATGCTACTATGATGACCTCCCACGAGGGTGAAATAACACACTTCAAGAATAGGCAACATATCATTTGCTGGAACACACCTACAAATAACACCATTAGGACAAATCCAAAAAATGTTAAGGCTTATCTTAATAAAATTTTCAGACATCATAAAGAAACTTTTTCCTTTGATTGGAGGTCAAGTCCTCTAGCATAATGTCACTAGCAAGAAAGTTCGCAAAATTTGCTAACAAAAAATTAAATCATGTGATGCCGCCAAACATACTAATCCACAAAAGCATCATCAATCTCAAGCTCCCCCATACATCTACCATTTTCCTCCAGCCAAGAGAGGTGGTGCGCAACCTGATTTTCGCACTCCTTTCGATCCTTTACTTCAAAATCATATTCTTAGAGCAAAAGGACCCATCATATAAGACTCGTCTTGGATCCATGTGTACCACGACCTTCGTTCCCAATAAATAAGCTTGAAACTTTTAAAAAGAAAATACCAAAATGAGAAACTCTTGATCCATCATAATGTAATTTATTTGTTCTCCATTATGGTTTTGTAGGGATCCCAGAGCTACTCCACTCGTATCACACATTTATTTGAATGACTTTTACCAATCTCGAGCAACAATTATGTGGTGGAGGTAAGCTTCCCTTTCAAACAATCAAAATCTTTCATACACTCATCATCAAACAAAAATTTGGACTCCTTTTCCAATAATTTTCACAATGGTCGAGCCACTTTAGATAAGTCTTTCATTGACTAAAAATCTTCTTACACCCTTCACGGTAGTAGAATGTGGCAATTTGGAGATACCTTCTATTTTTTCTTGATCCACTTGAATTCTCTTCTCCGAAATCTTATGGCCAAACATAATACATTCCTTCATTATTAAATGGCGCCTCTCCCAATTCAATACTGAATTTGTTTGATCACGCCTCTTTAATTCATGAGCCAAATTGGCCAAGTAATCCTTAAATAAATCTCCAACCACAAGAAGTCATCCATGAAGATTTTCATGGAATCCTCCATGATGTCGAAAAAGATAGAAATCATACAAAGTTGAAAGGTATCCATATAATTGGAAAGGACAAAAGGAATCCTTTTAAAAGCAAATGTGTCATAGGGGCATATGAAGGTGATTTTCTGTTGATCCTCAAGAGATATTGAAATTTGATTGTACCTAGAGTAACCATCCAAAAAATAATAAAAGGCTCACCCCGCAAGCCATCCAACATTTGATCTATAAATGGTAGAGGGAAGTGATCCTTTTGAATCCACAAATTCAATGTCTGATAATATATGCATACACGCCATCCAGTAACCAGCCTGAAAGCAATCAACTCATTTTTGTCATTTGGAACAACCATGATACTACTTTTTTTGCACACATTCCACCGGGCTCACCCAAGTGTTATCCGAGATAGGATACATTACTCCCACATCCAACCATTTAATGATTTCCTTCTTTACCACCTCTTGCATAGGTGGGTTTAACCGTATTTTGATGCTTGATATAAGTAATTCAATCTTCTTTAACTTAGATTTTTTGCATGCAAATACCCGAGAAAATACCAATAATATCAATAATCGTACACCCAATAGCTTGGATATAATTTATCAAAATAGACTATAAAGCTTCCACATGCCACTCTTTCAACTCTATGGAGATAATAACTAGTAGTGTGTCATTGGCACTAATATAAGCATACCTTAAGTGTGATGGGAGAGGTTTGAGGTCCAAGCTTGGGGGATCAATAAGGAGGAGATTCTCTATTCTTCAAGCCAAAATGAAGTTTCATGGGGGTATAGGTGTAGGATCCTAACCCCATCAAGGCATTGCACAACTCCTCATAATCCTCAATTTTGACCCATCATAATTCAATAGAACTGCCACTAATGATTCCCCTAAGAATTGATTTTGAACCCAACTCTATAACCTTATCAGTAGTGTCCATAACAGACATCACTTGTAAGTCGCTCGGATGTTTCATCGATTTACACACATTAAATGTGACCTCTCCATCATTCACCTAGAATTTCAACTCGCCACTTTTGACATCTAATAAAGCACGCCCAGTGGCTAAGAATGGCCTCCCAAAAATGATTGGCACTTCAAAATTGACTTCACAATTGAGAACTACAAAATCAATGGGGAAAATTAATTTATCAACTTTGACCAACACATTATACAAAATTCCCACCGGATGCTTGATTGATCAATCCACCATTAGTGGTTTCATAGTAGTTGACTTTGGAGCTCTAAGTCCCAACCTTTTGAAGATAGAAAAGGTAGTTAAATTTATGCTCGCCCCTAAGTCACACAATGATTTGGAGAATTGGTATAAAGTGATAGTGCATGAGATAGTAAAGGCACCAAGGACATATTTCATTGGAACTAGGTTTCTTGTCATAATTGCACTACAATAGTGTGACACCTTCGTCATCCCAACATCCATGTGCCTCTTCTTTGTGACAAAATCTTTCATGTACTTTGCATGCCCAGGCATTTTTAGCAATGCGTCCACTAATGGAACATTCACGGAGAGTTGTTTGAGCATAGCAAGAAACTTGCGAAATTGGGTATCTTCCTTCTTTTGTATCAATCTTTGTGGGAATGGTGGGGGACACTTTGGGAAAGGCATAGGGGTTTTTGAGGCCTTATCCCTTGTTTATTTATCAAGATTAACCACCACTTGAGAAGTTGTCTTTTGAGAATCATTTTGAACAACATTATCAACCTCAACGGGTTGAGCTACCTTTTTCCCTTGGGACTTAGAGTTTATAGCATCAAGCTTTGAACTAGAATCATTCCTCAATTATGTTTCAACTCGCTTTTTCATCACATGAGATTGGTCGACCTTGAACTCTTCGCCCAAAGTTTCATCAATTTATTCCACCACATCACCAAGAACTTTCCACTCTTACTCACAATTGCCATGCAATAAGTGTCATGTTTTGATTCGGATGTGTATTACTAGGAAGGGTTCCTTTCAACCTTTGATTCATTTAGGGGTACATTTGAGTCATTTAGGCTTCAAGATGCTTTATCAAAGTAGAATGAGAACTTAAAATTTCACTTACTGTAGACACATTACCCCTCATTTCTCTTACACTCACATTAGTCAACGTAGACACATTACCCCTCATTTCTCTTACACTCACATTAGTCAACTCAACCTTTTTCAACACTCTAACAAGCATATCTTCAACCTTAGAACTTGTGAGATCACTTATAGATGCTTCATTTAGATTAGAATCTCACTTAGGAGGAGGAACTTAAGTATAAGAACTTCAATTATTGAATTGATCTCATTCTCTATATCTCCAATTACCTTCACGGTCTTTGTTCCAACCTTAATTCCCGCTTCCTTGCCTGCTAGACCCTTGATTGAGGCCTCGATAACTTGGACTAAAACTCACCACTTAGTTTGATATGAAGTGATCCTTCTATTAATAAATGGAATACACATAATCATTATATTTCACTCTACTCATATGTACACCAATGATATTAACACTTTTGGTACCTACACTCATGACATGCTTTGTAAGCAAGTCCAATGGAGTCATTATTTTTGGCATGGACTCATCCCTCTCTTCATCCTTCTTTTGCATCTTCTTGGTAATAGTCGCGAAGGTAGTACCCATTGCCACCTCGTCTTCCCTAGTGTACCAAGCACTATTTATTTTAGTTATCCTATCTAGCAAACCTTTTGCAACACCAAATGTTTGATCCATTAAAGAACCTCCAGCAAGATTCTTAGCAACTGCCTTATTGATGGCATCCAAGGACCAAAAACTATTTTGCAATAATATTTCTTCCAGAAAACCATGTGTTCTTCTTAAAGCGCGACCATGTCTCATAAAGAGGCTCATAAATAAATTGATGAAAGCTAGTGATCTCACCTCAAAATTGGAGAGTACGATAAAGTGGTAAAAAATCTCTCAAGAAAAGCACCGGTAAATTCATTCCATAAAGTGATAGAAGCCTCGGAGAGTTCTTCAAGCCAAGTGGTGGCCTCACCATCAACGAGAATGGAAAAAGCATCAAATGGATGGGCTCTTGATTAATGTTAGTGATGTTGAAAGGTTGGCTCACATCTGCAATGTTTTTGATATGTCTAATAGCATTTTCATGGGCAAGTCCACCAAATAATCCTTTTATTTGGAGTAAGTGCAACATAATGCTAGTGACGTGGAACATCACACTGCCTACTATGTGAGGTAAGTGAGTGGCACTAGCTAACTCCGCTTAACCCATGGGTTTATTATCATCCAAGTGCCGATTGTAGCTAGCATCGTCACTAGCATGATTGCTCATATTATTCCCTACAAAGAACAAAAATAACAAACAAACATACATTGAAACAATATGCAAAGCAAGAGTGGATAAAAACACTAATAGGGAAATCTAATATCCTATTCCCTAGTAAAGAAGCCAAAATTGATGTTGTTCAAATCCACTCTTCAACTAATATTAGTGTACACGGTCATCCCAATACAATTACCCTACAAGAGTAGGGGGTCAATCCCACAAGAAATAAGATACTAGTTTTGACATTACTAGTGTATCAACTCACCCTTTGTTTGCAAATTTTCTAATATATAGAAATGGTCTGGCAAGCACCTCTCGGTTGTCTTGCCAGCTTGCCGAACAAAGGTCATTTTTGATATTACAAAAAATTTGTGCTTTAATGTTACTATACTTTGTTTCATTATGGTTGTACATGGTCTTTTTTGGACAAATAAACCAAGCTACTTTGGTAAAGTCATTATGTGCCCCACTATATGTACTTCACAACTTTTGTTTTTGTGTGTGAGACTATTTTAACTATTCGTTTCACCTAATTTGTTCAATTTTCTAATGCACTATTGTAGCGATAATAGCAATTTTCTATTTCAATTTTCAACCTATATTCAACCAAATAAAATTCTCACGATAATTAACAACTTAAATATTTAAAAAATATAAAAAATTGGGTTGACACTCTAAATTCTATCAAAGCCACATAAATTGGAGCAATTAGAGTAAAATATATTATTCAAAATTATATAAAAAGGAGTATAAATCACAATAATTCACAACTTAAAAGATCTAAAAACTATATAAAAAATTTGGATCGACTCTCAAAAAAAATTTAGTGTCACATAAAATTCGGTCAGAGAGAGTAACAAATATTATCTAAATATTATGTAAAAAGTACTATAAATCACAATAAATTTAAAATATTTTAAAACAACCAAATTGATTCACTCTCCCAATTCCATGCGTGTTGCATAAATTAGGACAAAAAAGCATATATTGGCCCTGTACATGCACGAGCTCTTATATCTAGTGTATAAAATAAACATGTAAAATGGGGGGGGGGGGAGTTGTAACAATTTTTATTTTCAAAAATTGTAGCACACTTCCACATGTAATACTTTTGAATTTGATTCAAGTAAGAGAAACATTAGGGGTGTGTGCATGCTTGGACCTATGTATTGCAATTGGGAGACAACATTTGTTGCATCATTGATAGTAACATAGGTAATCTTCGTTTTAACTATATTCATGATCTTTCAATCAACTAATATAATTAACCTTGGGTTTTCTCAAACCCCAAGGTGGGCACAAGTTCACCCAACCGAATACCTTTAGTAAATAACTTTATTTCTGGCAACCATTATTAAATGGGATAACCCAAGTCCTAGTTAGTTAATTTTTCCATTAATACTCATCCTCTTTCTCAAACAAAATAAACAATTAGAGTTTGCAACCTCTAGTTTCAATTAAAACATGATAAACCGTTGTGCTACCAGCTTTCAAGCCCAATCAAGTTATTTCCTTTTAATTGAAATGACGAAACTACCCTTATATATGCCATTTTAGTTAATTTCTTCATTTTAATTTATTTGTCTTATTTATTAATTTAGGAAAGCACCTCTCTGTTGTGCTGCCAGCTTCCAAGACCAATCATGTTAATTTTTTTATTTTAATTTATTTATCTTATTTTTTAATTTATTATATATTTAAAAATTATATAAAAATAAATTAAAATAATTAACAATTTAAAAAATTTAGTTGTCTCTCAAAATTTTATCAGTGCCATATAATTGGGAAAGAGAAAGTAACATATATTATTTGAAAATGACGTAAGAAGTAATATAAATCACAATAATTAAAAACTTAAAATATTTAAAAGACATATAAAAAATTTAGTTGACTCTCCAAATTATATCAATGCCACATAAATTAGAGTAGAGAGAGTACCATATATTATTTTCGTAAAAAGAACTATAAATCAGAATAATTAAAAACTTAAAATATCAAAAAACTAGATAAAAAACTAGGTTGACTCTAAAAATTTCATCAGTGCCACGTATATTAAAGCAGAGGGAGTAACATATATTATTTAAAAATTACATAAAAAGTATTATAAATCACAATAATTAACAACTTAAAAACTATATAAGAAATTTGATCGACTCTCCAAATTCTATCAGTGTCACCTAATTTGGGACAGAGAGAGTAACATAAACTATCTGAAAATTATGTAAGAAATACTATAAATCACAATAATTAACAACTTAAAATATTTAAAACTCATACAAGAAATTTGATTGACTCTCCAAATTTCATATGTGTCACATATATTGAGACACAAAAAATAATATATATTGGGCTCATGCTTGCATAGATTGTTGTATCTAGTTTAAAGAGAAAAGTGATAATTAATTAATACGTATGAAGTAATTATTTTAATGGTTAAAAATATTTTAATTATAATATGTAAGTATAATTAATATTCAATAAGAGAGATTATATCTTAAAATAAACTCTTATCATTTAAATTTATTAATATATTCTTTTCATTTCAATTGTTTGATTTAGTCCATTAAAAAAAGAATGATCTTTTTATTTTTAATAATGTTTTAATTTTAATTTTGTGAAATATTTAAAATCAAAAAATTAAAGAACATTTGGTACATTTAACATATTTTTAATTTAAGATCATAAGATTTTTTTTTTCTTTTTAACTTCATGTCAAATAAAAATAGATCAAATAAATTAAAACGGAGAAAGTAATAAATAATGAAGATAAACTAATCAAACTTTCTCTTCCTAGTTATTTTAAAAAAAACATGGAAAGGAGTAATTGTTTTTTAAGATAAAAAAAATCAGTTATGACATATATATAAAATAAATAATTAATAAATAAATTATAGTTAAAAATATAAATAATAAAAATGGAGTACTTTACCTTTCTTTTGTTGGGAGTTGAGACTATGAAAAGTACGTAATTTAATTTTTCAAGTGTAATACGTGTCAATCCAAAGTCCATATTTCTGCCACATATGTGCCTATTCATCGACTTGCATGCAAAAACTTTATTTTCCTCTCACCATAATCCCTCCTCCCAATTCTCCATAGGAAAAAAATTCTCCCACTCTTTTCTAGCTGAAAAAAATATCAGAGAGAAACTTTTAAATAAACATGAATCGAATTAATCTTTTCACTAAAAGATTCTCACAATTTTCTTCACCTACTAAACCCATAATCAATAATCAGTAATTGAACCAAACAACTAAGATCCAATCACAAATATAGATTCTACATCACACACTTTCAAGATGGGGATATTTAGCTACTCATAATTAGAGAACAAGAGATTATACCAACTGAGTTATCTTGAAATTCAGTAATTAATAAACCTTGAACTTCAATTCCAAGCTAAAATTCAACAACAATGGTTAAAAAAAAAACCCAGAAGTGATGGAGATGAAGGTACTTAGTGCTAGTATCTAATGCTATTGAAAAGAGAATATTAGAATGTAGTACGATTCCCTATAATTGTCCTTGAAAGCCCCCAAAGTTGGCTAAAGACTTTGGACAAAAATACACTCACATTAGCGTGTGCGGACCAAGTGTAGCTCATGTGTGGTTGTAAATGATCTTGTGCAGATTGCACACGGTATCCGATAATGTCAGTCTTCTTCTTAAGTTGTGCGAATCATGTGCGGGTTGAATGCGGAAACAAACACCAATATGCGCCTACAAATGCCAAATTTCACTTTCTAGAATTTGATCATGGCTTCATTGGCATGTGCTCTTCGAGTGTGGCACATATTCAACTGCAAATTCCCTTTGCGCCTGCACAATTACTGTATTGGATTGTTTTCATCCTTCAACTTGTGGCTTTGTTTTATATCCTCATTTATTCACCTTTTTTTAAAATTTTAAATCCCTATTTATCAACATAGCTATTGAATGTCTGCACATATGAGGATCATGATAAAAAAAATCACCTTAAAAAGACATGATTAAGGCCATAATTAGTACTTAAGAACTCAATAAGTTGGTGAATTACAAACTTATCACATCTCTTGAGAACGCGTTGCAATTGCTCAAGTTGTTCCAAAAATGTTAAATGGTAAAGAAAAAGAAATGATCATACCCTTCCTTGTGAGTGTGGAAGTGATGAAAGCATAAGAAATATGGGAAAAATTAGTGATTGGGAGATAAAGGGAAGATTTGGGAATGTTTAGAAACGAGAACAACATTGGAAAGATTCAAAAGAATTGTGTTTAAATTGTCAAATGGTAGCATTTAGGTAGGTTTTGAGTCACTTGATCCTAAATTTTAACCTTCCTTTACCCAAGCGTACATGATTAACCGCAAGTCCTAGGTGATTTTAAGCCTTGTGAATCTATATTAGTGGTGAACAACATGAAGGAGACGCCTATGGTTCTACTTTTTTTAATTCGAACATCTTTGTGAGAGTTAGAAAAAATTCTTGTTATCTTTTCATCATGTTTGTTATAAATTGCTTTACTTGAGTATGTGATTCACTCTTTTATTGTGAGTGACACTTCAACCTTGAGAAGAATAGTGAAGTCCTACTCTCAATTAGGGGGAATGGGTGAGACAAGTTATGTTGTGAAATTAAGGTAAGTTTTAAAAGTCTAGTGTCAATACTTGAGATGCTGAAATGCTGAAAGGTTTTGCATTAAATGTGAATTTCTCCTATTTGCAATGAAAAGGAAGTTTTTGAAAAGTGTGGGTTGATCTTTTGCCTTGTGCTTAACATTGGCACCAATAAAATTCAGTGAATTTGTTTAAGTTATTGTGGTCTTAGTGAAGTTATTTTAAGTCGAGTCGATCCCTTTCTTTAATTGAATGTAATTATTTTCTTGAGGACAAGTAATAATTTATGTTTGGTGGTCTGATAAGTTGGTAATTGTAACAACCCAGAACTCGAACCAAAGTTTAAACACAGAAACTCAAAAAATTCTACAACACCCAGGCCCCACAAGCATGTGCGACGGGCTGTGCCAGGCATGATGGCCTATCAAGCCAGCCACGGGAGAAACCCCAGCTAGATCATCCCCAATGGGCAGCCACTACGGGCGTCAAAAGTTCGACAGGCTGTGAGACCCACCGTGGGAAACCTATAGTGGCTCAAATGCCATTCCCCAGCCCAATAGCCAGAGCCATGGACCATGGGAGCTACCATGGGCCGTGGGTCCCTATGGTGTGAACTCCCCATAGGACCATCCTTACTCTCCCCTTCCGACAGCCAGCTTCAACGACCGTCGGGTAGCCCATCCAGCGGAAAAATTCTTGCAACTTTTTTTTAAGTCAAGGGAATTCTGGTCTTTTTCTACTCTATTAACTCCTACACCAAGTAATTTTAGGCATACTTGGGTGGGTTTTAGTAAGACTTAGGTTAATTTATTTTCATTCCGTCGACTCAGACCTTAAGAGAGAAAAAAAGAGTACTTTTCCTCTCCAAAGCAAGAATCAGGGCTCTTTAACTTCAGGATCCAAATCCAAAGGTTTCACCAAGATTCTTACTTTTAGGCATGTGGGAATTCATCAATGGGTATCCTTTAAACAATTGATTTCCTAAGTTATTTCAGTATCAGTTTAGTCCTTAAGACCTAAGGTTCCTGAATCCCATGAACCCCTTGTATTTTAGTTTCCTTACTATGTATGAACCTTTATTTCATGTTTCCTCAATATCTAGCATTGTGTATACTCAGAAGTCTCAAACCCTCGGCATGTTGTTAATTCATTACTTTGAACTATGATTATGAACTACATATTTTATTAAGATTCTAGAATTGTTAAAAATAGTCCAATTCCTCAAGATGATGGGTTATGAACTCCTGATCAGTTTAGGGTTATATGAATTTTCAGTTAGACTCTTAACTCTTCAGAATTTTATGATTTGAATACTTTTAGTCTTAGTATTATTTCATTATTCTCAAAAAATCAGCATTTTGAGCTATTCAGTATGTCATTTTATTTGCATATTCAGTTGGGAGTAGTACTTAGAACCAAGTGGATATGGGGATGAAGGCTCACCTGTTAGTTAGGATGAGAACTTTAGCATAAGTTCCAAGTCCCAATATTATGGCACCACTGTAGGTTCTGAAGGGTCACCTATTAGATCAGGCTTGAAACCTTAGTCCCTTTTGGACATCAAATAAGTAGAACCATGCCACCCAATGTTTGTACCCTTGGAAAGGTATGAACACCCTCTCGTGTAGGATTATAGGTTGGCCCAATAGTTAGCTGATCTTGGGGTATGTCGGTTGATGGGAGCTCCCACAATACAAATTTAGTTATTGCATGACCTCATATTCAGTTATCGAGTTCAGTATTGTACAGTTGCATGGTTATCTACTTGGTCATTGCACCAGTTTATATATTTCAGTTTCATGTTAAATTTATCCCTTATATTAAGTTTACCTCATTATATCCTGTATGTATAGATTAGTGCATAAATCGCATGCACAGTACATTTAAAGTATTGTTGCATACTTTTGTGCTATATTCTATTATAATGTAGGTTTAGGTTCTCAACATCCAGACTGCACTTAATACCATTTTCCAGTCCTATCAGTAGCAGAGTTGGTGAGTCCTCATACTTAGAGGACTAGATTTATCTTCACTTTGTTTTGTCTTTTATTATGTTTTCATACTATTAGAGTTAGCTGGGGTTTGTTCCCGCAACTCATCTCAGTAGAGGCTTTCAGTAGAGTCAGTTTTCAGCTTATATACTTAGTTTTACATTTCAATATATATATATATATATATATATATATATATATATATATATATATAGTATATATATATTTAGTTGTTTTCAGCTTGCATTATTCAAACTAATATTATTACATCAGTTCAACTTCCACTCAGATATTGTTTTAATCAGAATGTATAATATATGCCAGACCATGGGTTAGCTTGAGATCACTCGTGGCTCTAAACACCATGTTGCACCTAGGGAGTGGCCTCGGGGTGTGACAAACATGGTACCAACACCTCAGGTTTAATATGTCCTTGGGTCTATAAAAGCCACATTAAGTAGAGTCTTTTCATGGGTGTGAAGTGCATCACACTTATGAGAGAGGCTATGAGGAGTTTTTAGGAAAACTTCCCTTCTTCTTTTCCATATTATCCGTTAAAGTGTGAACTCTATATAATCTCCTTCTAAATTATGCTCTATGCATTACAGAAAATGCATCCCAGAAGAGCAAACAGAAAGAGAAATGGCAAAAACAAATGGGAACCAATAAGCACCACCAGTCCCAGTAGACCCTCTGAATGAGCAAGTCACTCACGCCGAGTTCTGGGCTACTTTTCAGGTGCTAGCTCAGGCAATGACTACTTTAGTGAACCAATAGGCTGTTGCACTAGTCAACCCACAAAATAACTTAGTAACAACTAGAGTCTGGGACTTTTCTCTAATGAATCCTCCATAGTTCCATGGTTCTAAGGCTGAGGAAGATCCACAAGATTTTCTTCATGACATCTAGAAAGAACTAAGATCATAGGTCTCACTCTAGTTGAAAGTGCAAAATTGGCTGCTTCTCAGTTGAAGGAACTGACTCACACATGGTACTAGCAGCGGAAAAAAGCTAGGGGTATAGATGTAGGCCCAGTAGATTGGGATATATTCATTATTGCATTTCTTGACAAGTTATTCCCACTTAAATTAAGGAAAGCCAAGGTTCAGGAGTTCATCAATTTGAGGCATGGTGACACGAGTGTGAAGGAGTATTCTCTCAAGTTTACTCAGTTGTTGAAGTATGTTCTGACAATAGTAGCTGACTCTAGATCCCATATGAGTAAGTTTGTCTCTGGTGTGTCTGAAGATGTGGTGAACGAATTTAGAACTTCTATGCTAGTGAAGAAGTGGATATCTCTAGGTTGATGACTCATGCCCAATAGATTGAGGAGAAAAAGACCAAAGAGAGGGGAAAAGACAATAAGAGAGGTAGAGAAGGTGGCTTCAATTACTCCCAACAGAGGTCAGAAGGTGGAATTCATTCTTAGTTCTGACAAAAATCTTTAACTCCAGCCACATCCTCTACTAGCGCCCCAGTGCCAATGTTTAGATAAGATAAGCGGGATAGGGCACTAAGCTCTAAGTCCTAGAGTAGTGTCACTAGCAGACATAATCATCTGGTTTCCAAGAAATATAGTAGGAACCACCAAGGTGAGTGCATGGCCAATAGTGGTAATTAGTTTTCATACTGAAAGTCAGGTCATAGGATGAAAGAGTGTCCAATGGCTTCACAAAGGGGCAGGGATGCTCGTCAGCAAAATCAAGCTAACCCTTTTGTATCTCCAGTAGGTCACCCATCTTAGCAGGGTGCCTCACCTAGTGCACGTAGTGAATAGTGCAAGAATAGACTCTATGTGCTCCAGACTCAATAGGACCACGATAACTCCCCTGATGTAGTCACTGGTACATTGTAAGTCTTTCATATTGATGTATATATGTTGTAGATCCTGGAGCCACAATTTCTTTTGTTACCCCTTATATAGAATTAGAGTTTGGTGTCAGCCTAAAATTTCTCCTAGAGCCTTTCTCAGTCTCTACTCCTGTTTGTGATTTAATCATAGCCAAAAGGGTATACAAAACTTGCATGATTACAGTTTCTCAAAAAGTCACGTCAGTTAATCTTGTAGAGCTAGATATGACTGACTTCAATGTTATTCTAGGCATGGAATGGTTACTTTTTTTATTCCTCAGTCAATTGTAGAAACAATGTAGTTCGTTTACTATTTCCAAATGAGCTAGTCTTAGAAGGGATGGCTAGTACCTCAGTGCCTATAGGTTAATTTTTCTCTTACCTTAAGGCTAGAAAGATGATTTCCAAAGGGTGTCTCTATCATCTTGTTCGAGTTAAGGATTCATATTCCGAGACCCCAACTCTTGAGTTAGTCTTAGTGGTTAATGAATTCCCAGAAGTGTTTCCAGAAGATCTACTTGAAGTTCCTCTCAAACGGGAATTGACTTCAGAATAGATCTCCTTCCAGATAACCAACCTATCTCAGTTCTTCCTTACAGAATATCTTTGGCCGAGCTTATGGAGTTAAAAGAATAGTTGAATGACCTTCTAGATAAGAGCTTTATCAAACCTAGCATCTCTCCATGGGGTTCTCCAGTTCTTTTCATGCCTAAGAAAGACGATTATCTTAGGATGTATATTGACTACCGTCACTTTAACAAAGTCACAATCAAGAATAAGTATGCCATTCCTAGGAGTGATGACCTGTTTGACCAACTTTAGGATGATATTGACTTTTCTAAGATAGACCTCAGGTCTGGCTATCATCAGCTCAAAGTCAGAGATTGTGACATTCTGAAGACAACCTTCAGAACTTGGTATGATCACTATGAATTTGTAGTTATGTCTTTTGGACTAATGAATGCTCCTGCGTTTTCATCAATTTGATTAATACGGTGTTCAAGCAGTACTTGGACAAGTTCATCATCATCTTCATTGATGACATACTTGTGAATTCTCAGAGCGAGAAGGAGCATGCAAATTATTTGGGTATTGTGCTTCAAACCCTTAATGATTGCTAGTTATTCGCTAAGTTAATCAATAAGTGTGAATTCTGGTTAAAGTCAATTTCTTTCCTTGGTCATGTGGTGTCTAATGAGGGCATCCAAGTAGATTCAGAGAAGATAGAGGCAGTGAAGAACTAGCCTAGGCACATTCTCCGACTGACATCATGAGTTTTTTGGATTTGATTGGTTACTATGGGAAATTTGTTGAAGGATTTTCATCCATAGTTGCCCTATTGACCAGATTGACTCAGGAAAAGGTTAAGTTCCAGGGGTCATATGAGTGTAAGAAGAATATCCAAGAGCTGAAAATTAGGTTGACCGTATGTCTAGTGCTGAGTTTACCATACGATTTAGATGGTTTTGTTATGTATTGTGATGCATCCTAAGCCAGCTTGGTTTGTGTCTTAATGAAGCGTAGTAAGGTCATCGCTTATGCCTCCAAATAGCTTAAGATTCATGAGAAGAACTACCAACTCATGACCTTGAGCTTGCAGTGGTTGTTTTAGCCTTAAAAATCTGGAGAGACTACTTGTATGGTGTCTATGTGGATGTGTTTATAGACCATAAAATCCTTTTGTATGTGTTCACCCAAAAGAATTTGAATGTTCGCCAGAGAAGGTGGCTCGAGTTCCTTAAGGATTATTATATGAATGTGCTCTACCATCTGAGTAAGGCCAATGTAGTGGTTGATGCACTTAGCAAACTATCCATGGGTAGCATGTCACATGTTCAGGAAAAGAATAAGGAATTAGTTAAGGATGTTCATAGGCTCACTTTCTTAGGAGTTTGCCTTACATACACAAAATATAGTGGGGGTGATAGTTTAGAATAGGTCAGAATATTCCTTAGTGGTTGAGGTAAAGGAGAAGCAATATAGTGATCACATCTTACTTCAGTTAAAAGTTACAGTCCATCAGCAAAGGGTTGAGGTTTTCTCCCAAGGGGGAGATGGTGTGCTTCGCTACGAGTGTTGTTTATGTGTTCCTAATGAAGATGAGTTGAGACAATGGATCTTGATAGAAGCTCACAGCTGCAGATATTCTATTCATCCCGGTGCCACCAAGATATGCCATGACCTACGGGAAGTCTATTGGTGGAATGGCATAAAGAAGTACATCAAAAATTTTATGGCAAGATGTCCCAACTATCAGTAAGTAAAAGTAGAACATCAAGGACTGGGAGGTGTGATTCAGGAGATTGACATTCCTACTTAGAATTGGGAAGTGATCAATATGGATTTTGTTACAAGTATATCTCGTACTCACCGACAACATGAGTCTATTTGGGTGATAGTAGACATAATAACTAAGTCAGCCCACTTTTTGGCTGTCACGACTACTAATTTAATTGAGGATTATGCCAGGCTCTACATCCGTGAGATAGTTAGGTTGCATTGTGTTCCCTTTTCTATTATCTCATATAGGGGTACTTAGTTTACATCCTATTTTTGAAGATCTATTCAGAAAGGTCTTGGTACTCACTTAAATCTTAACATAAAATTTCATCCTCAGATGGATGGTCAGGAAAAGCCTATAATCCAGACCTTAGAGAATATGTTGAGGGCTTATGTGATTGATTACAAGGGAAATTGGGATGAGAATTTACCTCTAATAGAGTTAACCTACAATAAAAACTTTCATTCTAGCATTCAGATGGTCCCATATGTGGCACTTTATGGGCGGAGATGTAGATTACTTGTTGGCTAATTTGAACTAGGTAAAGCAACCTTGATAGGACAAAACTTAGTACATGAGTCTATGGAGAAAGTTCAACTCATTAGGAAGAGTTTGAATACTTCTCAGATTTGTTTGAAGTCCAATACAAATGTGAGGAGAAGGGACTTAGAGTTTGAGGTTGATAATTGGGATTTCCTGAAGGTGTCACCCATAAAGGGTGTGATGAGAATTGGCAATAAAGGCAAGCTTAGTCCCAAATATATGGGTCCTTATAAGATTCTGAGAAGGGTTGGTAATGTGGCTTATGAGTTAGAGTTGCCAACCGAGTTAGCCGTGGTTCACCCTATCTTTCATGTTTCATTACTAAAAAGGAGTGTTCAGGTTCCGACATTAGTTCGCCATTAGAAAATGTGGGTGTCAAGGATAGTCTCACCTTTGAAGAGGTTCTAGTTGAGATTCTCAATTGTCAGGTTCGAAGGTTGAAGAACAAGGAGGTCACTTTAGTGAATGTTCTTTGGTGGAACCAGACAGTTGAGGGGATACTTAGGAAGTAGAAGCAGCTATGATGACTAAGTACCCTTACCTCTTTCCCTCTGATTCAACATAAGCTTGAGGTAATAGTTACTCTCAAGTTTTCTCAATTTACTCATGTGTATTTCCCCCAGTTTCATGTTACCTCAACTCTTATTACACTTTCAGAATGTTTTCATGTCTTTAGAACTCATTAAGTTACAAATCAGATTTTAGAATTCAGTTGATAGGGATTGCAACTCTTTCCCTCCAAACTCAGCTTGTTTAGTCTTCATTCAAGGACGAATGATCTCAAGGGGGAGATATTGTAACACCCTGGAACTCGAACCAGCATTTAAACACAGAAACTCAGAAATTATGCAATACCCATGCCCCACGGGTACGTGCCACAAGTTTTGGTAGGCACGATGGACCATCTAGCTAGATATGGGAGCAACCATAACTAGCTCATCCATAATGGGTAGAGAATACGGGCATCAGAAGTCTAAAGGGCCATACGACCCACCGTGGGAAACCTCCAATGCCTCAAATACCACTCCCAGGCCAATGGCCAGGGCCAGGTGCCGTGGGAGCTACCATAGGCCATGGGGCCCCACTTTGGGAACTCCCCAAATGACCAGCCCAATTGTCCCCTTCACATGGACAACTTGGATGGGCTATCGCAGGATCGATGGTTGTTGGGTAGCACATCCGGCAGAAAATTCCTGCAACTTTTCTTTTAAGTCAGGGGAATTTTGGTCTTTTCCATACTCTTTTAACTTCTACACCAAGTCATTTTAGGCATACATGGGTGGGTTTTAAGTCAGACTAGGTTAATTTCTTTTCAATCCATCAAGTCAGACCTTAAGAGAGATCAAAAGAATGGTTTTTCTCTCAAAAGAAAGAATTAGGGATCTTTAACTTTATTCTTTAAATCCAAAGGTTTCACCAGGATTCTTACTTTCAAATATGTGGGAATTCATCAATGGGTATCCTCTCACCTATTGAGTCCCTAAGTTATTTCAGTTCTTTAGTATCAGTTTAGTCCTTAGGACCCAGGATTCCCGAATCCCATGAACCCCTAGTATTTCAGTTTCCTTGCTTTATATGTATCATTATTTCATGTTTCCTCAAAGTCTAGCATTTTGTATACTTAGAAGACTCAAACCCTCAGCATGTTGTTAATTCATGACTTTGAACTATAATTATGAACTGCATATTTTATTCATATTCTAAAATTGTTTAAATTAGTCCATTACCTTAGGATGGTGGGTTATGAACACTCGATAAGTTTAAGGTTATATGCATTTTCAGTTAGATGCTCAGCTCTTCAGCTTTTTCATGATTTTAATGCTTTCAGTGTTAGCATTATTTTATCATTCTAAGTAAATCTGCATTTTGAGCTATCCAGTATGTCAGTTTATTTTCATATTAAGTTGGGAGTAGTACTTAGAACCGACTGGACGGGGGGATAAAGTCTCACCCATCAGTTAGGCTGAGACCTTTAGGAAAAGTCCCCAACTCCCAGAAACTGCGATGCCACTATATGTTTTGAAGGGTCACCCATCAGATCAATCTTGACACTTTAGTCCCTTTTTGGACATCAGATTAGTGGATCCACGCTAGCCAATATCCCTTGGCAAGGTATGAACACCCTCTCATCTAGGGTTATAGGTTGGCCCCATAGTTACCTCAGCTTGGGCTATGTCTATTAACACTAGCTCCCACAGTACTTATATTATTACATCAATATAGCTTTCGCTTATATATTATTTTAATCAGAATGTATAGTATATTCCAGACCATGGGTTATCTTGGGGACCCTTGTGGCTCTAAGAACTATGTTTCTCCTGGGGGTAGCCTTGGGGCATGACAATAATTCACCAACTTATTGAGTTTTTAAGCATAAATTATTGCCTTTATTTACATGTTTTAAAGTGATTTTTATGTTATAATTCTTATATGTGCATATATTCATGAGATAAGATGATAATCAGAGATTTGGACCAAAAGAGGCCAAGAAAATGAGAACAATAATTGAATCAAAGAAGGAAGAAACAATTAAAGATGAGCTAAAGTGTGTGTGTTTGCCGCACAAGACCCCCTGCAGCCGCACAAGGTCCCGTGTGGAGCACACAAGGATAGATACATGTGAGACAACTCACTAGATAATAATCTTTGGGTGTGCGGAGCACACAAGGCCATGTGTGGCTGCACAAGCCAAGGACCTTTATTATCTCGAGGCCTTTTTTTTTACCTTTCCAAAAACATTGTTGAATTCACGCAGCTCTTCAAGCACTTCTATACCCGACAAAGGAGTAGGTGCGGGTCGATGCTCCTCTTTACAATCAAATGACTTTTTATATTTTGGCAATGGATGATCAAGAGGCAAAAATCTACGATGACCTAAGTAACACATCTTACGACTATGTTTGTGATATTGAAAGCATGTGTCATAATTACATATAGGGCATGCCAATTTTCCTTTAGTGATCCATCCTGAAAGCATTGCTAATACTGGAAAATCACTAACTGTCAACATTAAGGCTGCACGCATTGGAATGTTTCTTTGGTTTCAGCATCATATGTTTCCATCCCATATTCCCATAATTCATTCAATTCTTAAATTAGTGGTTGTAAGTAATCATCTATATCATTTTCGGGAGATAATGGACCTGTAATGATCATTGATAACATAATATACTACGGTTTCATAAAAATCCATGGTGATAAATTATAGTTCATCAGCATAATAGGCCACGTGCTATGAGAAATACTCATGGTTCGAAATGGATTAAAACTATCACTTGAGAGACCCAACCTAACATTACGAGGATCTATAGAGAATTCTGGGTGCAAACGATCAAAATCCTTCCATGCTTCTCCATCAGCAGGATGTCTTAAATTTCGATGATTCGGTCATTCATTAGCATTCCATCTCATTGCAACAGTTGTTTCATGACACATGAATATCCTCGGAAACCTACGCTTTAAGGGAAAGTATCTTAAAACCTTTGCAGGAATTTTAGAGCTTGCATTAGTTAAGGCACCACCAATACTCTTCCATCTAGAAGACCCACATGTAGAGCAGTTTTTAGCTTTCTCATTGTCCTTCCAAAACAACTTGCAATCATTAGGGCATGCATGCATTTTTTCATAATTAAGACCCAAATCTCTTATCACCTTTCTAGCCTTATTGAAAGACTCTGGTATCTGAGCAAAGGGAAAGGCCTCTTTTATCAACACTAACAACTCCAAAAATGCTACATTACTCAACCCATGCAATGATTTAAACAAGTAAAACTGAATAGTGAAACTCAGTTTAGAGAAATTTTCACACCTCGGATATAAGTGTTGTTTTTCTTCCTCCAATAATTTAAAAAATTTCTTTGCATCTTCAGGTAATCCCTCTCCCACTCCTTCTCCTTGCCCTGACTAAGCCTTCACATTTCTAAATGTATCATGAAGTAGTCCATCAATATTATCACGCAAATCAGAACATTCATCATCATTGATTGCATGAGGTCTTTTTCTAGAGGAAGACCTTTCTCTATGAAAAGTCCATTTGGTTTAACCAGCAACAAACCCTTCAGAAAGCAAGTGATCCTCCACCACATCTCTATAATGCCAATAGTGATTCTTGCACTTTTTGCAAGGGCATAATATCTCATTTCCTTGGGATGCTTGTTCAAATGCCTTATCAAAAAAATGTTTACTCCATGCTTATAATAATCAGACCATATCAGACAATTCATCCAACTTTTATCCTCATTATCCATTAAAATCCTATATAACATAAGAAAATCACCAAAATTTTAGTTTATGCTAAGTTAAAATATGAAGTCAATATTTAAATTCCTTTCCCAATAAGTGACCAAAAACCAAAAATATAATCTAGAAACGTTTAGTGAAGTCAAGATATAATGGATTTAGCAACAAATAATCCAAAATAAAGATAAAATTCTAGATATCACAATGAATCAGCATGTAGACAAATAAGCAAAATTGGACAGAAAGATGAGAGCAATCTGACACTATTAAAACTGGAAAGTAAGATGAGCAAAATAGGACAGTAAGATACTAACAAGATGAGAGTAATCTGAATCAAAAAATGAAGATCATACCCCAAAAATATTCAGCTATATAGTTTCCCTCGTCGATTTCTTCCTCCGCTAAAACTGGACAAGTTTGTGCAACAATTAGTTCAACCTAATAAAAAACTATTTAGATATCAAATTTCCACATTTTTGATTATATAAATAGAAAAACAAAAGAGATCTCCAAAAATAGGAAAATAAAATAAAGGATAAACTTAGTACAAGAGATGAGTGAAGGAGCAGGCTAAGCAATATTCAACTCTACTCTAAGACTATTAATTTGCTTCTTTAGAACTACTTATGTAACTAATGAAATTTGACTATGACTAAACTTTGTCTTGATTCTTAGCAACTTCATTAGGATGCTAAGGGAAATAGGGCATCTTTTGTATCCTGGTTCCTTTTTCTGAGGACTGTTAACCTCTAATAACTTATTTAATTACCATGTTCCCCAGTACAAGATATTGATTACTGAGAGCATTATATTCCACATAACTTGTAATATTTGGAGGGTTACTGAATGCGACTTGAACCGGAGGCCTCTGGTGAAGGAGATAAAAACTTTCATGCCCTTCTTGTACTGGTTAAAGGAGAAAATAGGTGAAAAAATCCATTTGTTAAAACTTTTTTAGTCCAAACGCTTGAATGTATAGGTGATTCTATTTAAGGACCTTGTATCTGGTGTTTTCCTCTCATTGTACTTTGTCTCGAGTCGTCTAAAAAATAAATATTGCTACAATCCAAGGTATACAATCATGGGGTTTGCTACTTCTCGTTATATTTACAACTTTTTTTGGGAACATTGCTGGTACTTTTATAGTTGCCCTTATCTGGACGATTCTGAAGTAGATGTCAAATAAATCAGGTATTTTGTTACTAATCCTCCAAAAAAAATAAGATCAGGTCTATTGTACCATATGTTACGTCTATCCCAGAAGTTTAGTACAACCTGACAGTGTTTAGTTGCTTTCTTCATTTTTGAGTTCTAGGTATACATAATTGGAGGGGATGGAACTCAAAAAGGGGCTGCTGCAATCTACAATGTATTTATACTATGATATTTTCTCTTTCTCAATTAGTTCCTAACTATTGAAACTAATATTCTTGAAAAACTCTAAGATTGCATCTATATGTTTGTCAAAGAAGTTGAAAAACGTGGTATTAGAGTATCTGTTGCTGGGATTCCCAAGACAATTGATAATGATATCGCGGTAAGTAATGCCAATTAAAGCATGATGTTTATCTTGTACAATTTCTGTTTGCTAAAAATATGTAGTGTTCTGATGAACACTTAAGTTGCTGCTTGTTGCCTCAGGGTGATCTGTTTTTTCTTATTATTTTAAGTCATTATGATTTATGCCATAAATTGAGAAAACAAGGAAAAAGGTAAAGAAACAAAATTTCTGCTCAACATATGTGAACTGGAACTTAATTTTTGTTCAACATGGAATGACTTGGTCATTTAGATTGATGCATCTACAACTCCTTTTTTGTTTAACCTCTTTGTTTCCAAGAGCCAATCAAATCGAAGGAATTTTTTTTGGGTAATAAATAGTAGAAGCAAGTTGATGGATCTCCAGAATTTCCCAAAATTGAGGCTCTTACTCTTGGATTTCTTATGAAGAGTAACAGACTGATTTAGTGTCTTATTGTTTTATGAAATCAGGTAATCCGTTTCAGCTTTAAACTTGACACATACAGTATTTCATCAAATTCACCAACCCACACCTCCCAGATTAATAGCTCATACAATAGGGAATCCAACATCAATTTCAAGAGAAGCAATTTCACCAACAAAAATTAGACCCCCAATAGCAACATTCTAACGAGAAAAATGAAACCTCACGCAACACGAAAACTTAGGTCAAAATCATCAATCAGAAAAAATATACTAACCTTAAAATCTCCAGCAATTGAAGAAGAAAAAACCTCCAGAAATTGAAGAATAAAACCTCTCAGATTTCGCCAAAATCACTTTGACAGAAAACCCCAGAACCAGAAAGAGGTTCTGGTTCCAAAACCCCAAAACCTCTGAGATTTTATCTTGAAATTTCGCAAACCAAAACTGGTTTATTGAGCTTCAATTTCCCCCAAAAGGTTTATCGAGCTTCCATGGCTTATCTGAAGCAAGAGGATTTAGGGAAATGGGTTTGTTCATTTGGGGTTCTTCAAAGAAAAAGAAAGGAATGTTCGAGAGAAACAAAAAAAAGATTAGAATAATGAAATTTCATTTTTCGGACTTGTACGAAAACTAAGCGAGGGAAATTATGGAGGGATGTAACAAACATTGCAATAGATAGTTTTTTTAATTAAGTGTTGCCATTGATGATTCTATTGCAATGGTTAACAAAACCGTTGCAATAGATGTGTATATACTAGCAACGGTTTATCACCAGATCGTATTAGTAGAACCAAAAATATTTGGCAACGGTGAGAACCATTGCAAATAGGGGCTCTATGGCAATGATTTGGCAATCGTTGCTAAAACATCCATTGCCATAGGCTCAATTTCTTGTAGTGAGGCTAATATAACAAGGCTACGGCTCTCTGAACTAAGGATAAATATAATAATTCTATTCTACGGTCTCGAAAATTGCCAAATAGACAAAAATAGGATTTAAGTTTAGTTCTAACTTAAACCTACCCTAATGTTCAAGTAAATTATATCATATAAAATCTAACAAAGCCAGGTCTAAAGGAAGTAAACTGTAACCTACCTCGAGCCGAACTGCAAGCACGAATCGTCAATTGTGTGCCTTTCCCTTCTAGATAACCTCAGAATGCTGCCACGCTATGACAAACAAAATCTAGGTGTCAAGATGAGAAAAATTACACCCATATTGCTAAATGAAAGTTCAGGCCAAAAATTGGGTCCAAAATCGACCTTTGGGGCCCACTTAACAAAACAGAAAAGAAAATTTACAATTATGTTTGCAACAGGTTTCTAAATCCATCCCAGAATTTGGGCACAAACAGAACTCATTTGGGGCCCAAAATAGCCCCAAAAGTCCACTTGATCAAATGAATCAAACAATGGAACTTCTAAAAAACTACAAAGGATATACGCGAAGAAATAATGGAAAATGAGCAGAGGAACATAACAAACTTACTAGAACTAATTGGTTGAACAAACCCCTTAGAACTAGCTTGTAAGCTTGCTCAACAATGGACATTTTGTTCGAATGAGGAGAAAATGAGGTTGGAGTATATTTAACTGCCATGGGTCCTTCATCCCGAATTCAAAGGACCCCTCGCGAATGCGAAGAAAGAACCGAGGAGATCATCACGATCGTGATGGTCTTCATCGTGAATATGAAGAAAAAGTTGGACCATGTCCCAGTCGGACTTCATCACAAACACGATAAACCACTCACGAATGTCATGGTTAAAAAGTTAGACCATCGCAAACACGATGGGCACCTCTTGAGTGCGATGACCAAAAAGGGGTTGCACTGACAACTGTACACCAACAACGTCCCAATGCTAGATTTTCACCTGATGGACCCCTGGGATTTGTTCGAAACACCGTGAACACAAACTAAATATGCTACCCAACTTGAAACGACATTCCAGACTTAACATAATCATCGAAATGACTAATAGAGGTTGTCTTGATGAAATGTTGACCAAAGCCAACACGTTGCCGATTTTTCTTAAAAGTTACCCAAGTACATAAAATGAGTCTAAAAGCTTCAGGACCTGAACCAAAAGTCCCACTAGCCCAAAGTCAATGGTTTGAAGCTAACCGCGCTGACAAAATTACCATTCGAGCTGGTATTCTCTGAAAGTTGACCAAAGCCAAACTTAACAACTTAAAGAGTTCCAAAATTGGAAAACTCTTCTAGAACTCGACCAAATGCCTTGGGAAGCATGCCACCCATCTCCATAAGTCAAACAAAGCATAAAAATGCTACAGGAAGGGTAAAAATGGTAAAAATATATGAATATAAGAAAAAAACCACGAGCCTCATTACAAAATCCACTACTAAAAGAACTTTCATCCTTGAAAGTTAAAGAAGGAAAGTACTTAAAGGCTTGAATAAGTGAGGATAATAGGTCCACATGTCATACTCGGTCTCCAAAGTAGCCTCCTCGATAGGATGATGCCATGACTAAACCTTAACTGACGAGATCCCCATGGACCTTAAATTCCTAACCTACCTATCAAAAATCGTAATAGGATCATCCTCAAAAGCTAGTGACTCATCCAACAGAACTGAATCCCACTGGAGAACATGCCACTCATTCGGGACATATCGTCTGAGCAGAGAAACATGGAAAACAGGGCGGACACTTGAAAGAGCAGTAGGAAAGGATAAGTCATATGCTACCTCCCCAATGTGATAAATGATCTAAAATGGCCCAATGAACCTAGGGCTAGGCTTGCCCTTCCTCCCAAACCTCATCACGCCTTTCATCGGAGACACCCAAAAGAATATTCGGTCGCCAACCAAAAACTCTAAATCTCGGACCCTCTAGTTAGCATAACTCTTTTGCCTACTCTGGGCAGTACACATCCTCTCCTAAATGACCCAAACTCTATCCATTGAATGACTTAGAAAGTCAGTACCCCATGGTCTAACCTCGAAGTCATCAAACCAACCCACCAGATACCTGCACCGCGTACCATACAATGCCTCAAATAGAGACATCTAAATACTAAAGTGATAGTTATTATAATATGTGAACTCTGCCAAGGCTAAGTACTGGTCTCACTGACCACAAAAATCAATAACAGAAGCATGCAACATGACCTCCAGAACATGAATAGTATGCTCTCACTGACTATTAGTCTTTGAGTGAAAAGTAGTGTTAAGCTCAACTCGGGTATCCAACTCTCTCTGAATAAACCTCTAGAAATATGAAGTAAACTTAGTACCACGGTCGTAAATGATAGAAACAGACACAGATGCTAATGGATGATCTCATGAATGTAGATTTGAGACAAATTCACTGAACTGTAAGAACTCTAAAGAGGCAAAAAGTGAGCAAACTTTGTCAACCTATCCAAGATAATCCAAATAGCATCAAATCTCCACAAAGTACGTGGAAATCCTACCACAAAGTCCATAGCTATTTGCTCTTATTTCTACTCAGGAATGGGTAGTCACTGAGTCAAACAATCGGGTCTCTGGTACTCATACATCACATGCTGATAGTTCAAGCACCTGGACATAAAATATGAGATATCCCGCTTCATCCCAAACCACCAGTAGTGTTGCCTTAAGTGACTATACATCTTAGCTTCCCCAAGATGAATGAAATACCTAGAATAATTGGTCTTCTCTAAGATCAACCTAACCAAGTGACTAACTCTAGGGACACAAACACGACCCTCAATCCTCAGAACACCCTCCAAATCAAAGGTCGCCTTCCTAGCCTTTTCGCTCAACACCCTATCACAAATGATCCTCAACCTCGCATCATCAAACTATTGTGCCCAAATCTACTCTAACAAGGAAGACCTAGCCTCAACACAAGCAATAATATGGCTCAAGTCAGAAATATCAAGTCTAAGCAACCAGTTAGCCTAGGACTGGATGTTCAAAGAAAAAGATCACTCTTTCACTGCCAAGAATGCCAAGCTACCCATACTCACTGCCTTTCTACTCAAGGCATTTGCTATCATATTTTACTTGCTCGAATGATAGAGAATACAGATATCATAGTCCTTTAGCAACTCCAACCACATGCACTGCCTCAAATATAGATCCTTCTAGCTAAAAATATACTGAAAACTATGGTGTTCATTAAAGATCTCACAATGCACACTATACGGATAGTACCTCTAAATCATCAATGCAAAGACTACCACTGCTAAGTCCAAGTCATGAGTGGGGTAGTACCTCTCATGAACCATCAATTGTCTAGGGCATAAGCAATCACTCTGTTCTAACGTATTAATACAAAATGCAAGCCAACTCCAAAAGCATCATAGTAGAAAGTAAAACCCTAGCCCTCAACTACAAGAGTAAGAATCAGAGTTGAAGTCAGTAAGTCTTTGAGCCTCATAAAGCTTGCCTGATACTCATCAAACCACTAGAAGGGGTCATTATTCTAAGTGAATCTAGTCAACAGAGCTGCTATAGAAGAAAACCCCTGCATAAACCATCTGTAGTAACCTGCCAACCCGATAAAACTAGAAACCTTGGTAGAAAAAATAGGCCTACACAGTCACGAACTGCTGTAATATTTAGCAGATCTACTATAATCCCATCCTTTGATACCACATGCCTTATGAATGTCATTACTCCAGCCAAAACTCATACTTAGTTAAGTTGTTGTCTGAAGTACAACTCTCAAGTGTTGCTCATGCTCCTCCTTACTCCTCGAGTACACTAGAATGTCATCAATGAACACAATACGAAAGTGATATAGGTAGGATCTAAACACATGATTCATAAACTCCATAAAGGTTATTAGGGATATGGTCAACCTAAAAGACATGACTAGAAACTCATAATGACCGTATCAAGTCTTAAATATTGTCTTTGGGATATCCGCTGCCCTAATTCTCAACTGATGATATCTCGGCCTCAAATTAATCTTAGAGAACATTGCTACACCCTATAACAAATCAAAAAAATCATCGATACGTGGCGTCAAATACTTGTTCTTAATAGTTACCTTATTCAACTGCCTATAATCGATACACATATTCAAGGACCCATCCTTCTTCTTCACAAACATAATAGAAGAACTCCATAAAGACACACTAGGACTGATAAACCCCTTACTCAGAAGATCCTAGAGCTGCTCCTTAAGTTCCTTCTACTCTGCTGGTGCTATCCGATATGGAAGAATAGAGATGGGCTGACTGCCCTGCTTGACATCAATACCAAAGTGGATATCATTATCAGGAGACCCGGTAGATCAGAAAGAAACACATCTGAATACTCATAAATCATAGGAACTGACTCAATCGAAGGTGTGGTGGAATTAGTATCACGAATGTAAGTAAGATAGGCCAAAAACCCTTTCCCAACAATCTGTTAGGTGATTAGGAAAGATATAAATCCCCTTCGAATATGTCTATCAACACCCTTTCATACAATAGGAAGGATATCAGGCATCCGTAGAGTAACAATAAAACCTCGCCAGTTCAAACATTGGATTAACTCGTGCTTTAGGATAAGGCTAAGAGTTTTTAATATGTAGGAAGTGTGTTTTATAAGGTATTTTAATTTCCCAATTTGTATGTTAAGTTTTGAAGTCAAGCATATTGCAAAATAAAAGTCGGAAAAATTTATTGTAAATTCCTTTAAGGAATTCTCTGAAAATTTAGGTCAAATGTCACAGAGCTTTTATCCCAAAATATAAATAACTAATGGGCCCCTGACTTACCAAATTGAAGTTCTACAAGTCTAAGTTCTAATGCACTAAACCGTTTGTTCATACGACTTCAGAATAGAGAGATATTTGTATTTTCATAAAATTGTACAAGCAGACATATCTAGGTGGGTCCCTCTAACCCCAATATCGTTGGTACTTTATATAACACCACCACTTTCATTATGTTTTCATAGAATTAGATGAAAATCCACCAAAAATCAGAGAATAATCCCCCAAAGCCTCCATGCGGTTAGGGTTCACAACATTGAAGTTTAACAGAAGTTGCTCTACTTTGCGAGTTCATCATTTTAGTGTAGTTAGCCCCATCAATTTAATTGCATATCTCCATGGTGTTATGGCTAAAAGCTATAAGCTATTTATTGAGAACATAGCATTAGCTACAGAGTTATATTGGAAAGGTATGGATCTCATACACTTACCTTTTTATTGAATCAAGCTTCTGTGTTCTAGTTACAAAAAGTTATAGTTGTCGATGACTTGTGGTAGTTTCTTGTTGATATTGGCATAATTTGTTGTTAGTACAAGGAGGAAGGTTGTTTAGCTTGACATTTCAAAGCTTTATGTTGAGGTAATCTTCCTCCTACGACCCACTTTGTTAATTTCATAGTCTAGTATCATTTTACAGATTTCTGAGCCATGAAGTAGTATTTTGGATACCGTGACTACGGGCATCCTCTTTGTCTTATTGGGTTGGGTTCTTATTATTGTATATTGATGGTGTTAAGGAGTTTAAGGGACTAGGGGTTGGTGTGATTTTTATGTTTGTTGGAATGAATAACATAAAGTACGCCTTGAAATAGTACCTCGGGAGCTCGTCACTTCTTTGAGATGTGATTAGCATACTGCTGTTGGATTTAGCTGTCGTTTATTATTGTGATTGACCTTATTTTATGCTTTGGAGTTGGCTGGTCACAAGTGTGACATTAATGCCTAATTAATTGTCTATGGCTCATTCTCGCAGCCTTGTTTCTTCTAACAGTTATTATGTTACGATAGGTTATTTGAGCTTTCTAGCGACACCTTTGAGGCTTCTATTGAAAGTATGTTAAGGATCCCTTTTCACTTTCTGGCATGGCCTTTTAGGCCAAAGCTTGTATAGCCTATGTAACATTGTTATTCGACTTGTGACCTTATAATATTGATTTTTTGTCCATAGCATGATCTACAAACTATCAACACCACTCTATTCCTTACCTAGCGACCTAAAAAAGAATGTTATGATTGTATTAAGGTCATCTGTGATTACATGATATTATTGTGTTGTTTTTGTTGCTTATTTTGGCTTCAACAAACACTGATACTACAGGGTTTTAGAGCCTACATTCTGATTACTATTGTTGTGCCTTCGGGATGGGCAAACCATACATATGGGATGGATAGGCTATACCTATGGGGCAGAAGTTACATTATATTACCATGCCTTTGTTCCCAGGAGACTGTACCTATGGGACAGAAAGTCTATTATTTTGAGGCATCAATACCATTATATTGTTACACCGTCAGACCAAGCAAACCATGCCTAAAGGCCGAGTAGATTGTACCTATGGGATGGGTAAGTTCTACCTATGGGGCAACACTTATATGGTAGCATAGAGTCTCTGAGTTGTATTGATTCATAACACATATTCATTCAGATAGTTCAGCTCATATCATTATTGGGGTGCGGTAAGAGGGCCACTATGGGTATTTAGTGATTGTTTGCGCCTGTTAGGACTTATGGAAATTGTATGCTGTTTGTACCAGCCAAGATTATGGGGGCCAAGTCAGGTTATTGTTTGCCATGTGCTTTAGATGGTACATTATTGTAGGAAGGTAAGTTATTTTTACTCTTTTACTCCTTCCCTTTTGTTCAGTCTTTACGCTTTAATTTCAGTTTTTGGTTTGCCTTACATGCTCGGTACATTATTTCATACTAATGCCCCATTTCTTGGTGGCACTGCATTCATGCTTGCAGGTTCTGAGCGATGACCATAAAAACCTGTGGGGTACCATAGCCGAGCTTTTTTCAGGTTGGTTGACTCCTTTCCTTCCAAGGGTCGCCAGAGTCTCAAAGGTTTTTTTTGGTTGTTTTTTACTTTTTGGGTAGGCTGGGGCCCTGTCCTACCAAGTATTGAATTCATATAGGCTTGCAGACTAGTGAGTTGGGTTGGATAGTTACGATGGTGGCCACTTTGGCAATGTATGTTTATTAGATGTAGCTTATTAGCCAATTGGGCCATGTTGTTATTTTGTTGGGAGTTTAGCGGCTTATTGGCCTAATTTACAATGTGTACACATGTTTTAAATTTTTACATAGAGATCATGGTGGCCATGATATCCCGCATAGAATTTATGCTTTCTTAGATATCATGGTATCCTCAACAAACCAAATAGGACATATGTGCTACATGTTTATTGCTTTCTATGAATTATTGGGAGTAGTTGTTTTCTTTCTAGAGCTATTGACAGGGGCCTTGTTGTTGAGGGTTGATTTTTAAGCCGAGATATACTTGATTGTTTTCTTGATTATATGTGGCTATGCACCATTATAAAATGGTTCAACAGTGTTGACTTTGTCCTAAGTTTTGGCATCAGGTGCTAGATACACCCCTCGAGTTTGGGGCGTGACAAATATGGTATCAAAGCAACGTCATATCTTAGGGGTTCTTCAAGTCATGTCTAGTAGATTCTTGTTTATAATATGTTGTGCACCATATTTTATAAGCAGGAAGCTGCAGATATTGTTCAGGAAAATTACCCTTTTTCTAGCTCAAATTGTGCTATAGAGCTGAGTCATAATGGTTGAGTTCTTTGGCTTATGTTTTTTGGGATTGTACTAAATCTGCACTTAATAATGATATATACATATCATGAATTCAGTGTATTGCATAGAACATAGAGGGGCTCTGCTATCAACAATATATAGCTGAGAGGGTTGAGAGACAGCAACAAAACAGAGATAGGACCATGGGGTTTCAGACAGAGGCTTAGAGTGGTTCCAAGCTTCAGTATTAAGGAATACCACCTAGGCCCCATAATAGTAGTCCTATGGTAGCACATTAGATCACTAGGGGGAGTTAGGTACGAGTGAGTGCTTATATGCATCAGGCTTACAATAGTATAGGGTCTCAGAGCAACCTAGATAATTTATGTTGTATTGTAATACTTGCGATAGACACATGTCAGGCGATGTCGTCAAGTCTCCCCAATATGCTTTTTTTATGGCCAAGAGGGTCATATACAAAGATATTATCTGTTTAAGTACTAGCAAGGTTCAAACAAAGATGGATAGATTAGCAATATGATCATCTTCCTCCGTATATCCTGTAGAGCATGGTTCCCAGATTTTATCAGGTAGAGGTCGACACTAAGGGGGAGCATCTAGCTCCGGTAGTAGGCAGAATTTCACATATGCACTATAGGTCATCAGGATTCATAGTCATCACCATATGTTGTGACAGGTATATTATGTGGTTGCTCCCACTGTGTTTATGTTTTGATAGATCCAGGCTCCATATTATCGTATGTTACCCCATTATATACTAGAATGTTGTGTATAGTACCAGATCCATTGCACCAACCTTTTAGTTGTGTCTGCCAGTTGGCCACTCTATTATTACCTAGAGGGTTTATCGAGATTGTACAGTAGAGATTGTTGGTCATCAAACCTCTTCAGACTTGATTGTAGATACTTGACTTTGATATTATTATGGGTATGGATTGGCAGGCATCTTGTTACGTCAATATTGATTGCCGAGCAAAGACTTTTAGATTCCACATTTTAGGGGAAGTAGTTTGAAAGTGGAAGGGTAATGTAGCAACACCAAAAGGCATGTCTATTTTCTATCTTCGGGTAAAGAAAATGATCGCCAAAGGCTGCATTTACCATATTGTTAGAGTTCAATATGTTGATTCTGAGCCACCAACTCTTCAATCTATTACAGTAGTTAATGCGTTTCTAGATGTGTTTCCAGAAGAGATCTCTTGTATTCCCCCAAAATGGAGATTTATTTTGCTATCAATATATTATCAAAAGTCCATCTGATATCAATTCCCCCATGTAGAGGTGCACCAACATAATTGAAGAAATTGAAGGAAAAACTTAATGATTTATCAGATAGGAGCTTCATCAGGCTTAGTGCGTCACTGTGGGGTTCACCAATGTTATTAGTCTGGAAGAAAGTTGACTTATTGCAGAAGTGCATAGTCTTCCAAAAACTGAATAAGATGACTATAAAAAACAAATATCTACTCAAGGATTAGTGGTTTTTTTTTACAAATACATGATGCTTAATGCTTCTTAAAGATTGATTTACATTTAGGGTACCACCATGTACTTGTTCGAGAGAGTAATATTCCAAAGACAACCTTCAGGCTTAGATATGACCATTTTGAGTTTCTTGTGGTGTCTTTCAGGTTGACGAATGCCCCAACAGTATTTATGGACCTGATGAATAGTATCTTTAGGCCATTCTTAGACTTGTTTTTTATTGTGTTTATTGATGATATTATGGTATGTCTCATTAAGAGACCGAGCATAGAAACCATGTCCAAGAAGTGCTTCAGGTACTCTAAAATCAGAGATTCTATGCTAAGCTCCTGAAGTGTGAGTTCTGGTTGTATTATATGGATTTTTTAGGCCATATTGTATCAGATCCTGGTATTCAGGTTGAACTACAAAAGATTGAAGCCATGAAGACTTTTCCTAGACCCATGACCTCGACAGAAGTTCATAGCTTTCTAGGGATAGAAGGGTACTATAGAAGGTTTGTGAAAGGATTTTCATCACTTTCAGTACCCTTGACAAAGCTGACTCAAAAAGAAGCTAAGTTTCAGTGTACTGTAGCCTATGAGTGGAGTTTCCATTAGATGAAAGATAGATTGACTTCAGCACCAGTTATAACCTTACCAGAGGTTCAAGAGGGCTCCATAATTAATTATGACGCTTTCAAGTATTAGGTTGATTTGTGTTCTAATACAACACAGAAAGGTAATTGTGTATGCCTTTAGACAGTTAAAGATGGATGAGAAGAACTACTCGACACACAATTTAGAGTTGGATACATTTATTTATTCCCTTAAGATTTGAAGGCATTATTTGTATGTCTTTAATATTGATATTTATAAAGATCATAAGAGCCCCCAATATATTTTTAGACTAAAAAAGTAGAACCTGTGATAGACCCAATGGCTTGAATTGCTGAAAAACTATGATGTGAATATCTTATATCATCTACAAAAAGCCAATACAGTAGCAGATTCCCTCAATTGTAAATCTATGGGAAATCTATTGTATTTGGGAGCTAAGAAGCGAGAGATGGCCCGGGAGCTAAATCAGCTAACTATTTTAAGGGTAAGATTATTAGACTCCAATGATACAAGGGTCAAAGTTCAGGACACAACCGTATAATATTAGTTGTGGAGGTGAAGGCACGACAATATGAGGTTCCCAACTTAGAGTAAGTCAAAGGCAAGGCTCAGCAGCGGTAGTCTTTAGCCTTTGATATAGCAGGAGATAGAGTCCTCAGATTCAGAAGATCAGTTATGTGTTCTGGATGTTGCAGGGCTTTGACAGCAAGTTGTGGAAGAGGTACACCATTCTTGTTACTTTATTTATCTAGGATCCATAAAAATGTATCATGATATTAAAGAGATTTATTGGTGTACGGGAATGAAGAGGGACATAGCTGATTTTGTGGCACAATGCCTAAATTGTCATCAGGTAGAGGTAGAGCATCTGAAGTAATGGGATGACTTAGGATATAGCGATTCCATTGTCAATGTGGGAGGAGATAAATATTATTTTTTTCCCATTATTGCCTTGTTCGTGATGGAAGTTAAATTACATTAGGATGATTAATGATAGGCTGAGAAAATTAGCATATTTCTTGCCAGTCAAGGCTACATTCTAACTGAAAATTATGATGGTACATACATTAGAGAGATAGTTAGACTTTAAGGTATCCCAGTATCAATTATTACAGATAGAGGGGCATAGTTTACAAAACATTTTTGGAGATCTTTCATGAAGTATTTGAGGACTTAGGTTTATCTTAGTTTAACTTTTAACTCATAGGCCGATGGACAAGCTAAACATATGATCTAGCCACTCAAAGATATGTTAGGGGCATATGTCATAGATTTCAGAGGGAACTGGGTTGGTCACTTATTGAGTTTTTTTATAATAACAGCTATCCTTCAAGCATTGGTATAACATCCTATGATGATTTATATGGGAAAAAATGTCATACTCCCTTGGTTTGTTTGAGGTTCGTGAGTTAAGGTTGCTTGGACTTGACATAATGCAGCATGCCTTGGAAAAGGTTAAGCTAATTAGAGACTAGTTGTTTATAGCTCATAGCTACCAAAAATCATATTATGATGTTAGGCGATAAGACTTAGAGTTCAATATTGATGATTGGGAATTTTTGAAGGTTTCACCGATGAGGGGCGTTATGCAATTTGGCAGGAAGGGAAAGTTGAGCCCTCAATATATTGGACATTACTATATTATGCAATGGATAGGCAGAGTTGCTTAGTAGTTAGAGTTTCCTCTAGAGTTAGAGGCAGTGCACCCAGTCTTTCATGTTTCTATGTTACAGAATTGTATCAGAGATCCAACACATATAGTACTAATAAGAGATGTTCATATTTAAGAGGAAATATCTGATAAAGAAGTCTCTATTGACATAGAAGACTACCAGATTAGGATATTGCAGAATAAGGCTATAGCTTCAGTGAAAGTGTTGTGGAGGAACTGTAATATCTAGAAGATGGCGTGCGAAGCTAAAGAGGGCATGAATTCCAAATATGCCCACCTGTCTACTCCTTCAGGTGATGTTCAGAACAGATATATAGTAGACCCACATTTGAGTACTTGAGGTATGTTACTTTGGTATTTTATAAGTTCTTGTGATTTTCCTGTGATTCCATGTACATTATCTTCATTCGAGAATGAATGTCCCTAAGGTGGGAGGATGTAACACCCCGCCTGTTCAATCATTGGACTAACTTATACATTAGGTTAAGACTAAGAGTTCTTAATATGTAAGAAGGATGTTTTATGAGGAATTTTTATTTCCCAAAGATCGTATGTTAATTTTTGAAGTCAAGCATGTTGCAAAATAAAAGTCATAAAAATTTATTGTAAATTTCTATAAGGAATTCTCTGAAAATTTTGGTCAAATGTCTCAAAGTTTTTCTCCCAAAATATAAATAGATAGTGGACCCTCAACCTACCAAATATAAGGTCTATGAGTTTAGTTCCTAATGCACTAATTCGTTTGTTCATACAACTTCAAATTAGAGAGATATTTACATTTTCATATGAATGCACAAGAAGGCACGTCTAGGTGGGTCCCCCTAGCCCCAATGTCGGTGGTGCTTTATAAAACACCACCACCTTTATCATTTTTTCATAGAATTACATAAAAACACCATAAAAATTAGAGAATAATCCCCCAAAGCCTCAATGGATGTTAGGGTTCTCAACTCGGAAGTTTAACAGAAGTTCCTCTAATTCGCGAGCTCATCATTTTGATATAGTTTGCCCCATCAATTTAATTGCATAACTCCATGGGTGTTATGGCAGCAAACTGGTAGTTGTTTATGGAGTATGTTGCAGTAGCTATCGAGTTATATTGGCAAGATAAATATCTCATACACTTATCTATTTGTTGAATTATGATCCAATGCTTCTAATTACAAAAAGTTGTAGTTGCCAATGACTTGAGGTAGTTTCTTGTTGATTTTAGCTCTGTTTGTTGTTAATGCTAGGAGGAAGGTTATTTAGCTTGAGATTTCAAAGCCTATGTCGAGTTAAACTTCCTCCTACAAGCCACCATCATAATTCTATATTCTGGTATCTTTTTATAAATTTCTGAGACATGAAGTGGTATTTTTGATACCGTAGCTCCATGCAGCCCCTTTGTCTTATTTAGTTGGGTTATTGTTGTCGAATATTGATGGTGTTAAGGTGTTGGAGGGACTGGAGGTTGGTGTGATTCTTATTGGAGTCACATACGATGGTTGTTGAATTGAACAAAGTGAAGTACGCCTTGAAATAGTGCCTCGGGAGCTTTATCTATCATTGATTATTGTAATTGGCCTCATTTTATGCTTTGGAGTTGGCTGGTCACAAGTGCGACATTAATGCCTTATTAATTGTCTATGTCTTATTCTCACAGCCTTGTTGATTCTAGCAGTTGTTGCGTTACAATAGGTTGTTCAAGATTCCTAGCGACACCTTTGAGGCTTTAGTTAAAAAGTATGTTAAGGCTCCCTTTTAACTTTCTGGTATGACATTTCAGGCTAAAGCTTGTAAAGCCTGTGTAACTTTGTTATTAAATTTATGGCCTTTTATTATTGAGTTTTTCTTAATAGCATGATATAGTGTCTAACAGCAGCACTGTATGTCATTCCCCGAGGTTACCCCTAGACATAACACGGGACTTCGAACCACAAGTGCCCCAAGATAAAACTTAGTCATAGCATTCTCAAGTATAATGAAAGATAAGTGAAAGCATAATAGATAAAGTCAGAATAGCATAAATGGATAATCAAGTAAAAAAGGCATACAAGATCCAAAAAAAGACTCAAATACTGTCTATGTCTAAAAAGTCTCTACTTATGACATAAAAAGTTGCTAGGACAAGACCCTAGCTAACTAGAAGTACGGAAATGGAAAGCTAACACAAGATAATAACATGACTAGTCCTCGACCTAAGAGGACTCACCAACAACTGACAGATAGAGTGTCCTGGAAGCTCTAGCCACGTGTCTGGGAAGGGACTCCTAATTCTGCATCATCAAAGGATGCAACGCAAGATATGCGTCAGTACTATAGGATGTACTAAGTATATGAGCGATGCGTGAACATGATAAATAGTTTCAAACATGATGAGTATGCTTTAACAATCAAAATCATACTTTAAAAGTAAAACTGGATGCAAATGACTCTATAAAACACCATGAACTGGAAACATGATCATAAACAAGAGTCTGAAATCTGAATAAGAGTCAAGTACATTTTTAAAACATAAATTGTTTCTGTGGGAGGTTCTCTAACCGACATAGACCATGTGAGGTACATGGAATCCAATGTATACGCCCCATCGAGAGGACCCAATATATCTTGCCAGGGTATAAAGACATGACTATGGCGTGATCACTCAAACTAATGCCCAACAGAGGGGACTTTTAAACCTATGAGGGCATGTAGTTCTGGGACTAAGGGTACTCTCACCCGGTCCAACTCCGTGCTAAATACTACTCCCAAAACATACTTATAGATCATATAATACTGGGGCATATCTAATGCCAAAACTGATCATAACTGGTGACATATCTTATGTCAAAACTGTTGAAAAGCAATAAGACATATCTGAATGCCATGCAATTCAACTCATACATCTAAAGAATTAACATAACCATAATTCAAATCATGCATTTTCTTTCTAAATTCATACTTGAAGAATTGGGCATGCAATTTCATAAAATACATAAGGTCGTGATATTTAATCATGTCAAATTTCTCTTGAAGAAATGGAATTCAATGGAATCATACTAGAAATCAACTTTAGAGCTTGGGCTTTTAAATCCAATGAAGGAATCATAATCAAATCATAATTAAGCAATAAGAAACCATGAATTTAAGAATAGAAACATATTTCATAAGTTTTCCCCAATTAAGATCAAAACCCTAATTTTATAAGCTCATGATTTGACATAAGAATTGGGATTTTGGGAACAAGAGTGAAAGGAACCCATTGTTGAATACCCACATACCTTGATTGAAGATAATCCACTTGAATTGGAAAGACTTAGGAGGCTTGAATTTGGAGTTTGAGACTTGAAGCTTGGAGAAGAATTTCCCTTGTTGGGAGAAGAGTGAAGTAATGAGAAGGAACTTAGGCTAATGAGGGTGAAAACCTTCTTGAAATAGTCAAAACGACATCATTTAGGATTTAAAAGAGTGGGTAATGACTAAACTACCCCTGTGACTTAATAATGAAAAAGCTGATTTAAAACTCGGCTTCAGGTTCCATGGGTTGAGTCTACGACTCGTAGACCTAACGACGACTCGTGATTCCTTCTCATGGAAATTGCCCAAGGTTTCAAGATGTTGAAGTTTACTTATGACTCAACAGGATGACTCATTGAAGCTTCCACGAGTCATAGAATCAAGTCGTGGTTATCAGGGGACCTGACCACTCTCTGTCTGAGTTCCACGGGTTGGTTCCATGACCCGTGGATACTTCCATTAACCGTGAACCTGACTTGTGGTTCTCAGACCTGAGGATGGTCTGCAGGACTGGTATCACGAGTCATTTCAATGACTAGTTGAACCACCCATGGCTTATGGACTTGACACGTGATCCCTGGAAGTTGAAAAATCTCTGCAAGTTCTTAGTTTAAAAGCTGGATCGGTTTCCAGTGTGTTACAATATCTCCCCTTGGAATCATTCGTCCTCGAATAAAGACTAAGCAAGGGAAACTTAAGAGAAAACAACCCACCAAGAGATAAAACATGGAAATCAAGGAATAAACATGAAAACTGAACTTTCCAACTTAAAACATGGTTAAATCAACTTTGAAAACATAAATGCATGCTAGGATCGTGAGAGTAACTGATGGAATAGGATCCGAGGGACATACTAAGGATGAAACTATTACCTCGAGATGGAATTGAATCGAAAGGAAGGAGATGGGGATATTTAGCCTTCATGGCCTCTTTCTCTTCCCAAGTAGCTCCTTCAACAAGCTGATTTCTCTAAAGAACTTTTACCGAAGCAACTTCTTTATTTCTCAACCTCTGAATCTGACGATCAAGGATCTCTACAGGAACCTTCTCACAGGTGAGACTATTCTTCACACCCACATCCATCAAAGGGACAATCAAGTTTGAATCACCAAAACACTTCTTCAACAAGGAAACATGAAAAATGGGATGAACCGCTTCCAACTCTAATGGCAAATCCAACTCATAAACAACCTTACCGACCTTCCTCAGAACCTGATAAGGACCTATAAAACGGGGACTAAGATTTACTTTCTTGCGAAACCTCATCGCACCCTTCATGGGTGACACCTTTAGGAAAAACCAATTGTCAACTTCAAATTCTAACTCCTTTCTCCTCACATCCGCATAAGATTTCTGTCGACTTTGAGCGGTATTCAACATTTCCCTAATAAGCTGAACATTCTCCATAGTCTCATGAACTGAATCTGGACCAATTAAGGCTACCTCACCTACCTCAAACCAACCAATAGGAGATCTACACCTCCGGCCATAAAGTGCCTCATATGGAGCCATCTGGATGCTAGAGTGAAAGATGTTGTTGTAAGCGAACTCGATAAGAGGTAAGTGATTATCCCTATTTCCCTTGATGTCAATCACACAAACTCTCAACATATCCTCTAAAGTCTGAATAGTACGCTCTGCCTGGCCTTCTGTCTGAGGATGAAAAGCTATGCTAAGCTTCACCTGGGTACCAAGACCTTTCTGAAATAATCTCCAAAACTGAGATGTAAACTGAGGACCTCTTTCAGAACTATCTCTCGGATGTAGAGTTTGGCATAATCGTCTGCTGAATCAGTAGTCTTAACAGCCAAGAAGTGAGATTACTTGGTCATCCGGTCGACAATAACCTAAATGGAATCATGTTTCCTTCGAGTACGAGGAAAACTAATAATAAAATCCATAATGATTACTTCCTATTTCCAAGTGGGAAGGTCAATATCTTGAATTATTCCACCCGGCCTGTGATGCTCTACCTTTATTTGTTGACAATTGGGACACTTAGCCATAAACCCGACTATGTCCCTCTTCATACCATTCCACCAAAAGACTTCTCATAGGTCATGGTACATCTTGGTGGCACCCGGATGAATGGAATATCTAGAACTATGAGCCTTAGTCAGAATCTGTTCTCTTAAACCATCTACATCTGGCACACATAAGCAACCCTGACAACGTAGCACACCATCTCCCCCTGGGGAGAAAACCTCCATCCGCTGCTGATGAACTGCACCCTTAAGCTGAAGTAGAATGGGATCCTTCTCTTGCTTTGCCTTCACCTCAGCTACAAAAGATGATTCAGCACCATTTTGTACAATCACACCAACTTTTTTTGAGTCCAAAGGCAAACTCCCAACTGAGCTAGCCTATGAACCTCCTTAACCAATTCCTTCTTCCAATCTTCAACAGAAGTCACACTTCTCATGGACAGTCTACTCAAAGCATCTTCCACAACATTGGCCTTACCCACATGGTAAAGCACACTCATATCATAATCCTTAAGGAGCTCAAACCATCTCCTTTGTTGCAAATTCAATTCCTTTTTAGTGAACACATAGTGAAAACTCTTAGGATCGGTAAATACATCCACATGCACACCATACAAGTAATGTCTCCAAATATTCAAAGCAAAGACCACGGCTGCCAACTCAAGATCATGAGTATGATAGTTGTTCTCAAGAGTCTTAAGCTGTCTCGAAGCATAAGAAATCACCTTACCATGCTGCATCAAAACACAACCCAAACCAATCCTAGAAGTATCACAATACACCACAAAGTCATCTAGGCCCTCGGGTAGAGCTAACACTGGAGCTATGGTCAATCTAGTCTTCAATTCCTGGAAGTTCTCCTCACACAAGTCGAACCACTTAAATTTTACCTTCTTCTGAGTCAATCAGGTCAAAGGGGCATCAATGGAAGAAAATCCTTCGACAAACCTCCTGTAGTAACAAGCGAAACCAAAAGAGCTCCTAATATCATACAGGGAAGTAGGTCTAGGCCAGTTCTTTACTACCTCTATCTTTTGAGAATCAACCCGAATACCATCTTTAGTCACAATATGACCCAGAAAAGCAATAGCTACATCTAGAACTCACGTTTGCTGAACTTAGCAAATAATTGTCTATCCTTGATAATTTACAATACAACAGTCAAGTGGTCTGCATGCTCCTCCTCACTCCGAGAGAAGATGAGGATATCATCAATGAACACAATCACAAACGAATACAAATATTGCTTGAACACGTGGTTCATCAAATCCATAAAAGCTGCAAGAGCATTTGTTAGACCCAAGGACATAACAACGAACTCATAATGACCGTACCGAGTCCTAAAGGTTGTCTTTGAGATATCACAGTCTCTAACATGAAGCTGATGATAACCAGATTTAAGGTCAATCTTGGAGAAGAAACTAGCACCCTGAAGCTGATCGAACAACTCATCAATCCTAGGAATGGGATATTTATTCTTGATTGTGACCTTGTTGAACTGCCGGTAGTCAATACACATTCTAAGCGAACCATCCTTCTTTCAAACAAATAAAACTGGGGCACTCCATGGAGAGATGCTAGGTCTAATGAAACCTTTATCAAGTCTATCTGGGAGAAGATCTATCCCAAAGTCTATCTCCCGCTCGGGAGGGAATCCGGGAAAATCCTCGAGAAACACTTCTGTAAACTTATTCACAATAGGAACAGACTAAAGGGATGGGGTTTCGTACTCCGTGTCCATAACCCGAACTATGTGATAAACATACCCCTTTGAAATCATCTTCCTAGCTTTAAGATAAGATATGAATTGACCTTTTGAGGAAGGGGGACTACCTTGCCATTATAAAACAGGTTCATTAGAAAACTTGAAACTAACAACACGAGTACAACAATTAACAGAGGTATAACATCCATACAACCAGTCCATACCAAGATTAACATCAAAATTCGTCATCTCCAACACTACTAGATCCGCTGAAGTGACTCTATGGAGGACTGAGATAAGGCTATTTTGGTAGATTCTTTCGGCTAGGACTGACTCACCAACAAGAGTAGATATATAAAAGGGTTCTAAAATCAATTCAGGATATACTTTGAATTTGCATGCTATATAAGTGGTCACAAAAGAAAAGGAAGCACCGGGGTCCAACAAAGCATACATATCGAAAGAGAAGATTTTCAACATATTAGTAACAACATCTGGGGAACCCTTCTGATACTAACGAGAGGACATAGAATAAAGATAGTTCTGGCGCTGACCGCAAGAACAAAAAATTGCGCCATGCTGGGATAGTCTACCTCCTGAAGCTGCTGGGGTAGGCTGAGTCCTACCTCCCTGTCCCTTCCTAGGTGAAGGGTAATCCCTGATATGATGCCCAGTTTGTCCATACCTAAAACAACCCTCTTCACTAGCCAAAAACTCACCGGGGTGATTCTTCCCACACTTGATACAATTGGGGAAAAGAGACCCCTTTGCACTACCACCCTGAGCATAAGAGCCTGCACCTCTACTGGATTGATCATGGCAGGGCCTGGAGGCCTAAGAAGGAGTACTGGTAGAAGAATGCACAGGCCCTGATGATCTCTTCTGAAAGGAAGAGCGATGTCCACTCGGACTTCTGATGGCTAAATCCTGAACCCTCAGATCTAGCCTTTTTGTTCTCCCTTGCCATCTCCTTAAGCTTGTCACCCTCACTCTGATGGGCATGAGTCATGAGTCGTGAAATGTTCATATTAATCATCAACAAGGCAGACCTACACTCTTTCTTCACCATATCAAAAACCCCATATATGAACTTGCTTATTTGATCATGCGGGTCCGCTACCATGGAGGGAGCATATCCAGACAACTGAGTGAACTTCAGACTATACTCTTTAACCAACATCGACACCTATCTGAAGTTCACCAATTCCTCCATCTTTACTTACCTCAACTCTCGGCAGAATAACCTATCAAGGAAGGCCCTTTGAAAACATTCCCAAGTCTTGGGAACCGCGTCCCTCACCCTAGCCTCCTTCCATTGCGTAAACCAAATATGAGCTACATCCTTGAGTTGATAGGATGCAAGGTCAACACAATCAACCCCAACCACTTGCATAACTTTGAAGATCTTATTCACTTTATTAATAAAGTTGAACGGGTTCTCACTCACTTTCGAACCCCAAAATTAGGGTTGGTTCATCCGAACGAAGTCACAAACTTAGGCCGCTACCCCACCTTTAGGGTGGACTGGGGCAGGAGCCTGCTGATTGGCCTGAGTGGCCAAAGTCTGGGCTAGCAAATGGATGGCATTTATGAACTCCTCATTCGTGACTTTGGGGATCGAAATATGAGGAACAACATTCCGAGTGGCTCGGGGTGACATAGCACATCGAGGAGGCATAATCTGAAATGTACAAGATGAGGATTAGAGAAACATAAGAGTTAAGCTCTATCGCATGATGTGATCATGAAAGAAGTGAAGTTTTCTAAGACATCTCATAGCTTTCCACTCGTATGTGTGGCACACTTCACACACATGAGAAAGACTCTACTCAATGCGGCTTTTAGACATCCTAGGACTCTTGAACCTGAGGCTCCGATACCAAGTTTGTCATGCCCTGAGGTTACCCCCTAGACGTACCACGGGACTTGGGACCACAAGTACCCCAAGATAACCCTTGGTCATAATATTCTTAAGCATAACAAAAGATAAGCGGAAGCATAATAGATAAAGTCAGAATAGCATAAATGGATAATCAAGTCAAATAGGCATACAAGATCCAAAAAAAGACTCAAATATTGTCTATGTTTGAAAAGCCTCTACTTATGACATAAAGAGTTGCTAGGACAAGACCCTAGCTAACTCAAAGTATGGAAATAGAAAGCTAACACAAGCTAATAACATGACTGGTCCTCGACCTAAGAGGACTCACCAACAGCTGACAGATAGAGTGGCCTGGAAGCTCTAGCCACGTGTCTGGGAAGGGACTCCTGAATCTGCATCATCAAAGGATTCAGCACAAGATATACGTCAGTACTATAGGATGTACCGAGTATATGAGCAATGCATGAAGATGATAAACAGTTTAAAACATGCTGAGTATGCTTTAAGAATCGAAATCATATTTTAAAACTAAAATTGTATGCAAATGACTCGATAAAATACCATAAGCTAGAAACATGATCATAAACAAGAGTCTGAAATCTAAATAAGAGTCAAGTACATTTTTAAAGCATGAACTATTTCTGTGGGAGGTTCACTAACCGACATTTACCATGTGAGATACATGGAATCCAATGTATACGCCCCATCGAGAGGACCCAATATACCTTGCCAGGGTATAAAGGCATGACTGTGGCATGATCACTAAAATTAATGCCCAAGAGAGGGGACTTGTAAACCTATGGGGGCACTTAGTTCAGGGACTAAGAGTACTCTCACCCGGTCCAACTCGGTGCTAAATACTACTCCCAAAACATACTTATAGCTCATATAATACTGGGGCATATCTGATGCCAAAACTGATCATAACTGGTGACATATCTGATGTTAAAATTGTTGAAAAGCAATAAGACATATCTGAATGCCATGAAATACAAATCATACATTTAAAGACTTAACATAGCCATAATTCAAATCATGCATTTCCTTTCTAAATTCATACTTGAAGAATTGGGCATGCAATTTCATAAAATACATAAGGTCATGATATCTAATCATGTCAAATCTCTCTTGAAGACATGCAATTCAATGGAATCATGCTAGAAATCAACTTTAGAGATTGGGCTTTTAAAACCAATGAAGGAATCATAATCAAATCATAATTAAGCAATAAGAAACCATGAATTTAAGCATATAAAATGATTCCATAAGTTTTCCCCAATTTAGATCAAAAACCTAATTTCACAAGCACATGATTTAAGATAAGAATTGAGGGTTTTGGGCACAAGGGTGAAAGGAACCCATTGTTGAATACCCACATACCTTGATTGAAGATAACCCACTTGAATTGGAAAGACTTAGGAGGCTTGAAATTGGAGTTTGAGACTTGAATCTTGGAGAAGAATTTCTCTTTTAAGGAGAAGAGTGACGTAATGAGAAGGAACGTAGGTTAATGAGTGGTGAAAACCCTTCTTGAAATAGTCAAAACGATATCATTTAGGAGTTAAAAGAGTGGGTAATGACTAAAATACCCCTGAGACTTAATTAGGAAAAAGCTGATTTAAAATTCAGCTTCAGGTTCCACGGGTGGAGTCTACGACACATAGACCTTACCACGACTCATGGTTCCTTCTCATGGAAACTGCCCAACATTTCAGGCTGCTGAAGGTTCCCTACATATCAACAAGAAAACTCATGAAAGCTTCAACGAGTCATAGAAACAAGTCATGGGAATCAGGGGACCTGATCACTCCCTGTCCGACTTCCACGGGTTGGTTCCATGACCCATAGAAACATCCATGAACCGTGAACCTACCTCATGGTTCTGAGACTTGAGGATGGTCTGTAGGACTGGTGTCATGAGTCATTTCCATGACTCGTGGAACCACCCATGGCTCGTGGACTTGACCCGTGATCCTTTGAAGTTCAAAAATCTCTGCAAGTTCTTAGTTTAAAAGCTGGATTGGTTTCCGGGGTATTACACTCTATTCCTTACTTAGCAGCCTAGAAAAATATGTTATAATTATATTAAGGTCACCTGCGATTTCATGATATTATTGTGTTGTTTTATCGTCTTGCTTCCGCCTATGAGCTTGTTTTGGCCTCAGCAGACACTAACACTACAGGGTTTTTGAGCCTACATTCTAATTACTATTAGCATGCCTTTGGGCCAGGAATATCATACCTACGGGATGGGACAGCTTTACCTATGGGGAAGTAGTTACATTATATTATTGTGCCTTCAAGCCGCGCAGACCATACCTATGGGACAGGAAGGCTATACATTCGGGGAAGCAATTACATTATATTACCACATCATTAGGCTGCAAAAACTATGCCTACAAACTAAGTAGACCGTACCTATGGGATGGGTAGGTTGTACCTATGGGGCGGCACTTATATGGTAGTACAGAGCCTCAGAGTTTTAATGATTCATGACAGATATTCATTCACACAGTTCAGATCAGATCATCATAGGGGTCCAAGTAAGGTTGCCAGTATGGGTATTTGGCGATTGTTTATGCCTGTTAAGAGTTATAGCTATTGTATGTTATTTGTGTGATTATATACATGTTTTCAGTTTCTAAATAGAGATTATGATGGCCTTGATGACCCGCATAGCATTTATGCTTTCTTAGATATCATGGTGGTCTCAAAAACCCAAACAATACTTATGTGCTACATGCTTATTGCTTTATGTGAATTGTATGGAGTAGTTGTTTTCTTTTTATAGTTGTTAACAGGGGCCTTGTCGGTCAATGGTTGATTTTTAAGTTGAGATATACGTGATTGTTTTATTGATTGTATGTGGCTGCTATGTTCCATTTTCAAATGGTTCAGTAGTGTTGACTTTGTTCTAAGTTTTGGAATCAGGTGCCAGTTACGCCCCCCGAGTTAGGGGAGTGACAGTAATAGTCTTGGCAAAGAAATCCAAGACCGCGTGATAAGGAGACAAATAATCCATGCCTAAGATAATATCAAAATCAATCATGTCCAATACAACCACGTCTACCCAAGTTTCATACCCCAGAATAATCACCGCACAAACCCGATATACATGATCCACTACTAAGGAATCTCCTAGTGGGGTAGCTACCTGCATAGGCATAGGCAATAACTCATAAATAGACTCCAGACGAGTAGCAAAATAAGCAGACACATAGGAGAATATATACCCCAGATCAGACAGTACAGAAGCTGACAAATACCATACTGAGATCATAACTGTGATGACATCATTTGAACCCTTAGCCACTAGCTAGCCCAGAAATGCATACATGTGACTCAAATCGCCATGACTACCTCGAGTACCCTGGGGACCACCCCAACTACCATGTGCACCGCCTTGCCCAGTGTCACTAGAGCCTGAGGGCTTGAACCTGCTAACTCGACTGACTTTGCTGACCCTGTTGATGTGTCATGGTTTTCTGGCAATTTCGACGTTTGAAACATAGAATTATTGTACGTTCTTAGAACTTTGTTAGTTGATATGATGTGTTTTTGTGAGTTGTGCAAGAAAATAGGGTCTCCAACCAAAGATCTAAAGTGTGTGCTAAAAATTAGCTAAGTCAGGAATTACGGGTGTAATGACGATCTTCAGTTTCAATCCATGGACCCGTGCTATTAATCATGAAAAGAGATCTGCAAGATTGCAACTTAAAGGCCAAACCATGAGCCAAACTATGAGTTGTGGATCCAAACCATGTACTAGTACTGTGACTCTCAGACTGAGCTTCTGCATAGGTGAAACATAAGGCAAAAAATCACGAGTCAATCTATCGATCTTAGTTCTAAACAATGACCAGTCCTATGAGCCATAAAAATTGGTCACAAGAGATGCAATTTTGGGGTCCAGAACCATGGGTCAGTTGATTGACCATAGATTGATTCCACGACCTATGGTTTCACTAGTGAAATTTTGTAGTAAGAATGTTGACTCAAACAGACTATGGTTGACTCTAGAGATCCACAAACCATAATCAAGAACGACGGGTCATGGACCCATTCATGATCACTATCGCGGCTCTGTTTTCCTAGTAAACTTAGGATAGGATTTATTGTCTATATATACTTTTCCTAGTTTTTTCTTTGTATGCTATGTATTATATTTTGTCTCTTACACTTAGAAACTCTGAGTATTACGTTGATCTTGGATTGGAGAGATTAATTCAGCAATTCATTATTAGTTATTGATTCTTTTTTGATAATTCAAGATTTAACATTTATTTTATTCATATTGTAATATATGATTATCAAGTCTTCACCAAATTTTGATTGTTTTATTATGGACATGTAGCTAAGTCCAAAAATAGGTTTGTGGGATCCATGACGGATTAACGAAAGTAGGTAAAGTACTTAGTGGATCTAGGTTGGTGTTTATGCATAAATTATTCCTCCCTTCGCATTGATTGCTTTCTAGCGGTAGCAAATTCTAGAACTCACCTTATTCTTACTTTCTTTGACCAAAGAGGTAACAAATGAGAAATGGGATTATACAACAGAGACTCAAGGCTATCAAACCTCATTTAATAGCTTGACCTTGTCTGGAAATAGCTAATATGGGATCAAAGGTAAGGGTTAGTAAAACATACACCCGAAGATGAACCAAGTTGCGTGGTGAAATTCTTCTATCTAGGGGACCAACCATTTATTTGAACATAACATACCAATCTTGCTCAATGAGCACCAAAATATATCGCTAGTACGGCACCTTACTGAGTTATGAAATCATGGGGAACACAATCCTAGCCAACTCTCTCATTGATCAACAACAAAATTGATACATTCTATGACTTGATTATTTAAAATATGGAAACATTATTTGTTACATAATTTTTTGCCTTTTTGGAAATAAAAGACCAATAGTAAGAATAACTATATTTACCTAGCTCTTCGCCATATTCCTCGTGGGATCGACCCTATCCTTGGTTAGGTTCTATATTTGTACAATGATCACTTTATACTTCTTTTATGAGGTGTAATTTGAGCATATCACATGTCATCCAACACACAGATTCGAGGGGTGATCCCTAACATAGTGAACCAGCAGAGCACAATAATAACAACCCCTACCAGTTGTACCCTATTGTGATGATCCGGCTGAACCAGAATGAATACCATTGCCTGAATACCGAAAGATAGCACCTCACGGTGTCTGAACCAAACTCTGGCTACCCTGACCACTCTGACCCTCTGTAATCTATAGAGCCTCCTAAACAAGCCGGCTAGGCTAGAAATGATGCGGATGACCCCTCTTGGAGAACCCACTGCCTCTATATTGCAAACCACTGATTCCACCCATATGGCAAGGCCTCTTGTTGTTGCCTTTGTAGGCCTGGTGATGAATATCCTTGATAGTACCAGCATGATCAACAACTGCCAGAAAACTCTCCGTTGAAGCCACCAAGTGCTCTGAAGCCAACCATAACTGCAAACTCAATCCTTAAAAAAATATTGCACCCTCGCAAGCTCGATGAGCAAAATCATGGTGGCATGCCTCGCTAATATGTAGAACTGGACCTCATACTCTAAAACATCATAGAGCCCTACTCTAACCTGGTGAACTCATCCCTCAGCTGCTCCCTAATACTGCACGGTACATACTTCTCCAAGAAGGCCTCAGAGAATTGAGCCCAAGTCATAGGAGGTGACCCGATCGGTCTATAAGTAATATAAGATTTCCACCACTATCTAGATGCACCATATAGCTGGAAATGGCATAATCTGCTCCATGTGACTCAACCAAGCCGAGGTATGTAACCTCTCCTGGCAGCTGACTAGAAACTTATGGGTGTCTTTTCCTGGAGTACTTGAAAACCATGGAGGACCTAGTCAAATGAATATACCCAACATCTTCTGCGCCTCAGAAGACATAGAAGGCCTAACTATAGTAGGATGAGAAATCGATGGAATAGGAAACACCTCTAATCGAGGAGCCATAGTAGCAGGCTGCGCTACTGAACCCTGTGCCACTTCATGGGCTAAAGTATAAGCCTCATCCCTAACATGTGTGATGATTGAAGTACCTAGTGAAGTCCCGAGCTGTGACATGTCCTCCTAAAACCCAAGAAGACCAACTTGCGCATCCTGAAGAACTAGTGTAGCCACAAAATCTATTGGATGGTAGGAGGTCCCGATGCCTTACTTCTGATAATTAATCTCCTCGACCTCAATATCTAGCTTTGGTGATGGTACCCAAGCCTAGGTCTGATCTAGCATCACAAATCATGCCCTACCTCTACCTCTAGGTCAACCTCTGCCCCATCTCCTAGCTGGGGCTTTAACTATAGGGGCAAGGGCCTCATCCTCACTTGCCACTGATTTCATCTGAACCATCTGAAAAAGAGTGAAACAGATGATATTTAGAAGTTGATAGAGTCAAGAACTCACAGTAAGGAATCAATCAAGATGGAAATTTTCCTATGAACGCCCTATAGCCTCCGACAGATAGGATACAAATGTCATTGTATGAATCCACGAGACTCTACTAGACATTTGCTCTTATACTGGTAAGACTGGTGAACCTAAAGCTATGATACAACTTTGTCATGACCCGAAATTTGGCCATGATGGTGTCTACTAAAACTCCCCAGTATGCAAGCCAACCCAAGAAAATGATACTATGGAAAAATATTTAAATAAGTAAAGCAGAAGAGAAATAATAACAAGATACGGGCCAACTATATAGATATATACCTAATGGTACAAAATATACAAAAAGGCCCTAAAGAGACTAGGAAAGATGAAATATATATATACAAGAACCAAACTTTGGACCTAGTGTCACCGGTACAAGAGAGCATAAATACAAAATATAGTGTTATACAAGAAGCTACTATGTACAAAAATACAAAATACCGATAACATGAATAGATAGAAAGCAGTAAAATCTCCATATACCGGGACCTCACCATGATCTAAACAATAGTTGGCCTCCAACGAGTGGATAATCAACTAGAGTGGCTCGTACTAGGTGTTGCGTAAGAAAAAGATACATAAATATTGTATGAGTACCAAAACACGGGTTACTCGGTAGGCATCATAAGCAGACCGAGCTCATAAAAATATATATAATATAAGAAATAGGAAAGTAACTAGCTATTGGGATCCTCCTAAATCTAGTTGTTGCAGAAAAGCTGAAAAGCAAGACTAGTCTGAGCTAACAGAGAAGATAATAATAATAAAATAATAAACCACTAAAATGGGCATACAACATAATGCAATGCATCATGGGATGATATGGTGTAGAATGTGGCCAATGTAGTAAAGTAAAAACTCCAAAATGCAGTTTGCAGGACCGCTCCATAGGCTCCCCGAACCATCTCACAGGTCTCCCTAGAGCTCATCAACATATGCAATAAAAATATAACGCGGATATATGCTTCTCGGGCCACCCATAATCATACCTCAAACTCATCAACAAAAACTAAATGGAGAAAAGGTCTGAAAATGTCCCTCGGACCGAGTATTAAAGTGGTATTGTCCTTTCCTTCTAAAAATAGAGATAAAAGCCATGAAATTCCTTTCTAAAATCTGAAATGATAGTAAAAGTAGAAAATCTCATCTTTAGATAAAAAATCTCATATTTTCCTCAAATTTCGTACCTGTAGCCATGTATATGCATGAATGATTATATGCGTTCCATCAAAGAGATTTCAATATATGTATACCTCAATCAAGGCAAAAACACACTCCAAATAAGATAATTGAACTGGAACTCCATCCAATCCAAGTTATGGCCTCAAGCCCTCAGTTACATAGTAATAGAAAAAGAAATATGAAAAAATGGAATGATAGATAATGCCTACTCTACCTCTAAAACCTCCTTTAATTTTATACTAAGGATTCTAAGTTAACACAACGAGGCTATAATGCCTTAAGCTAAGGATAAACATGATATTTCTATTCTATGGTCCCGAATATGGCCAAATAGATGGAAACATGATATAAGACTAATTCTAACCTAAGCCTACCCTCATGTTCAAGTAACTTGTATCATATAAAATCTAACTATGTCAGTTCTAAAGGAAGTAAATTGTAGCCTACCTCGGGGCCAAACTACAAGCACAAACAATCAATCGTGTGCCTTCCCCTTTTGGATAGACTCAGAACACTGCCACACTATCACAAACATAATCTAGGTGTCAAGACAAGAAAATGACACCCATATTTTTATACAAAAATTTAGGCCCAAAATCAGGTCCATATAAAACCCTCTAGGCTCGCATTATGAAATCAAAAATAAAATTCACAATTATGTTCACAACGGATTTCTAAACCCACGCCTAAAATTTGGGCATAAAAAAAACTCATTTTGGGGCCTAAAATAATCCCAAAAGTCCACGTGATCAAAGGAATCAAACCCTAGAAATTCTATGTAAATTATGAAGGATATTTGTGAAGGAATAATGGAAAATGAGCGGAGGAACATAACGAACTTACCGGAACTAATTTGGTTGAAAAAATCCCTTAGAACCATCTCCAAAGCTTGCTCAACAATGGCAATTTTCATTTGAAATAAGGAGAAAATGAGGTTGGAGTATATTTAACTGCTAGGGAGCCTTAATCGCAAACGCGAAGGACCCCTCACAAACACAAAGGAACTGGGTACACCATTGCAATAGCGAACTTAATGAACCTCTCATGGATGCAATGTTCAAAAAGTGTAACGACCAGTTCAGTCATTAAGGGTAAGCTTTTCTTTCCATGTTTTAGAGCTAGAAAACTCCGAGTTTGGGAGTTTGAAATTCTGGGCTAATCTAGCCTCGGCTGGTTTTGGAGCGAGGTATAGTATAGAGAAATCCGGGTGCGGATTGGGTTAGATGTCTTGATTTGAGCTAGTTTTCCATGTATCCAAGACATAAAGGAGTATGGGGAACTTTCAGAATCGAATTCGAGTAAGTAGAACTCCCAGAATTGAGGTTGACGTGAAGAGGTTGTTTCAGAATGTCGGGAAAATAAGTGTGTTGTAAAATAGACTAGTTTTGGAGATTTTACGACTTTCGGTCCTGTGTCAACTACTATAGCGGTTGACACTCCTCCATAGCGACCTCCGCTATAGCAGAGAAATTACCGTTACAATGGAAGTCAACGTTGGTTAGCCTTCGCCATAGCAGACGACTCTGCTATAGAAGTAACGCTATAGCAAAGTGGACCTCTATAGCGGAGCGTAATGGGATTTTAATGCAAAAACTTCCCCAAAAATGTTCAGTTTTTAAAAGTTAGATTTTGAGAAGGGCTACGACATTTCAGGCATTTTTCCTCCATTCTTCATTATTTTTCTTCCCTAAGGTAAGGTTTATACTCCCCGAACTCGATAATACTTTTCCTATGCGGTAGGATTGCTAGGAGTGGACTTAGGGAAAGGTTTGGAATAACTTACAGAGGGTAGAATCCGAGGAAAAAAGGGGATTCTATGTGTAGAAGTTCTTGGGTGTTGCTAAATTTACTGTTTTATGATCATGTGACCTTAGTTTTCTAATTTTATTCGAAAAAATAGTAGAACTAGGTGAATTAATGGCGGAAGCCCGGGAAAAAGGGTGGAATGATCATGGGTGGCCTGGGGTTTAGGATTATATGTAATTCGGTTTAAATTTAGGCCATAAAGATTAATTATTGGTTATCGTTTGTTGTTTTAGACTAAGAACCGGCAAGAACTTCGAGAAATTGGAAAGCTCTGGTTGTGTAGAGCTTTAGATCATTTTGAGGTAGGTGATGGTTTGCTTCCTGTATGTTGTGCGTGTTTAAGTACTCTTATCTAAGTATTTGTATGAAATGCATTGCTTAGGGAATGATTAGAGGTGTCTAATAGTCTTGTTAGCAGTCTGGTAAATTGAACGTTGTATTGTGCTTCTTTGTTTTACAAGTTGATTGTTCATTTTTGTGACTTTGGATTGTTTGACTTTGATTGGCTCGGGTACCACACCTGGTATGGGATAATACTAATGGTTGGCTCGGGTACCATGCCTGGTATTAAATATACTGACAGTTGGCTCAGGTACCACGCTTGGTATGGGATAATACTAACGGTTTGCTCGGGTACCACGCCTTGTATAAGTTTACTTTATTGTGCTGTTGCATCTTTATTTAATGGTTCCTTGAGTGGACCGGGTTGTAAACTTGAATTGCGTATTTTGGTCCTTGAGAGGCCGGGTTATCATATTGCTTTACGAGTTGGTCTTGGTGTAGACCGGGTTGTTTGTCTTACACTTAGGTGTTGTCTAGACGGGATCCAGGGTGGGTCCAAGTTATGTAGCAGAATATGACTGTTTATGTTGGGGATTATTGATCATAAATGTGAAGTGATTTACATATGGGACATTTTAGGTATAGACTTGTAGTCTAAGAATACCTGTTGACTTGCCTATGTGTATTCTGTACTCTTACTTGATTTCTGTACTTTTTCATACACTATTTTACTTGGAATTGGTTGATAATACTACCAGTACACGGTGGTTGTGTGCTGATACTGCACTTGCTTATCTTTTTGTGAGTACAGAAAATCTTCTGGTGGTTGACGCACGACCTCACTTGTAGGCCAGACACTTCAAGATATCAAGGATGAGTTGTTCGATCGAGCTGCCTTGGTTTCGTTCTTATTTGTTGTAGCCCACTTGTTTCGGGCTTAGACTATTTCTTTGTTTTGGGGTTGCATCCCCGTACTCTAGTTTGATAGATATTTTTGCTACGATGACTTTCAGATTCTAGGGAGAGATTTTCGCAGTTTATTTTATTTATTTATAGAGTTGGTTTTATTCAAGATTGAATGCTAGTTTACTTTCTAAACTGGTTTTAAGCTGTTAGTCTAGGCTAAGAGTTGGACTCTAATGGTTCGCTCACCTGGGGGTTTGGTGGGTGCCACTCATGATGGTCGGGGTCGTGACAAAGATGGTATCAGAGCCCTAGGTTCGTTGATCTCATTGTACCAAAACAGGTCTAGTAAAGTCTTGCAGAATGGTGCGGAGATGTCTGTACTTTTCTTCGAGAGGCTACGATACTTTAATAAACTATCTCTTCTTTCTTCCTTCGTGCTATAACGTGATTCCAATTGGTATATGGTGATACAAATTGGTATCTGATTCTTTCACTCTTCTGTCCGCAGATGGTTAATACAAGGAAAAATAAAGCTAGACCAGCGATCCCAGCAGTGGGCCTGACTGTCCGTGGTAGAAGCAGGGGAAGGGGCAGAAGACGAGAAAGAGCCACACTCGCCAGAGGTGGGGCTCAAGTTACTGCAGGAGCGTGAGAGGCAAATCGTCCCCCACCTCAGGAACAGGTTGTCGAAGATATGGAAGTTGTTGTGGAGGATGATGGGGAGCAGGCTGAGGTAAAGGCGGAACTGACTGGAGGTGCAAGCCTTCCCTCTATGACACCAGAAGTATTTCAGCAGGCTTAGAACTTCTTGAGTGATTCGGTTGGTGCTGGAGACATACCCACGGGTGTTTCAAATCAGGCTTTGGGCACTCAGCCAGCAGATCCTACGGCTCCAAGGATGGATGCAGCTTCAGGCACAGGTGACTTCTTTAGGCGAATGCTAGGCCCAGTGATGATGGGGAATGAACATGAAATGCTGACCAAGTTTCTCAAACTGAAACCTCCTATATTTCAGGGTACTGACAGGGAAGAAGCTTATGAGTTCATACTGGATTGTTATGAGAGGCTGCAAAATCTGGGAATTATGCAACAGTAAGGGGTGGAGTTCATCACATTTCAGTTGTAGGGTAATGCCAAGCAGTGTTGGAGATCTCATGTGGAGTGTCGATCATCCGTTTTACCTCAACTAACTTGGGATCAGTTCCATTATCTTTTCTTAGAGAAGTACATACCCCGTACTTTGAGGGACCGGAAAAAGGATGAGTTCTTGAATTTGGAGCAGGGTAGCATGTCCGTCTCTGCTTATGAGGCAAAGTTTCATGCCTTATCTCATTTTGCTACACAGTTTCTGGGTTCTGAGGAGGAGCGCGTTTGGTTGTTTATCATGAGTTTGAATACTGAGCTTCAGGTACTGTCTGTGAACATGACTTCTTCAAGGAAAGGCTTTAATGATGTGGTGGATTATGTGAAGAAACTTGAGGGAGTCAGGCAAGCGGGGCAGGCTATATTGTTAGCCAAGAAGCCCCAGAATGAGGGAAATTATGGTGGTTCGTACTCCAGGGGTCAAAATTAGCAGGTATACTTAGCCTATCCTATTCAGTCAGCTCTGCCAGCTGTTACAGGTGGTCGTCCGGGATCTAATCAGCAGTTTTAAGCTCCTAGAGGCTAGAGAGCTTCTTATTCATTTGCTAGCAGGCTTGCACTTGATTGTGGTTCCTTCCATTGTGGTGATCTGGTCCACTTTAAGAGGGAGTGCCATCACAAGCAAACCGACAATCAGGTTCAGTAGCAGCCCAAGGTTTTGTTCCTTACAGGTAGAGGTGGTCATGCTAGAGGTAATCCACAGGGTGGGCGAGGTATCTTTCATGGAGGCCGGGGATACATAGGGAATGGTGGCGCAGGCAGATGTGCGGCACAGCTGGCCAAGGAGGTTGCCTGGATTGATGATTGGGCTCATTGCTATGCATTTCCATGGAGGACCGAGGCTTAGACATCAGATGAAGTAATCACAGGTAGCATTCTAGTCTTTGATAAAATGGCTTCGGTGTTATTTGACCCAAGAATTACATATTCTTATGTGTCTGTGAGTTTTTGCGTAGGGTCTGGACTTGGAATATGATATCCTTGATTCCCTTATCCATGTTTCTACCTAGTTGGAGAGTAGGTTGTGGTGACTCATATTTATCGTAACTATTCTGTTATTTTTGTGGGGTTGCATACTTGGGTAGACTTGGTAATCCTTGATATGGTTGACTTTGAGGTGATTTTGGGCATGACCTAGTTATCCCCTTATCATGCCATGTTAATTGTAACACCAAGACTGTGACTCTAGAGATTTTGGATAAGGAGAGGCTAGAGTGGGAAGGTGTGTACAGGTCTAAGCCGGTTAGGATTATATTATTCGTTCAGGCTAGGAAGCTAGTGGGGAGAGGGTGTTTAGCCTTTTTGGCTCATCTCCGGAATGATAGTGTGAAGTCCCCATCTATTGAGTCAGTTCCATTTTTTTCAGAGTTTCGAGAGGTGTTTCCAGTGGATTTGCCTGGTATACCTCCGGACAGGGATATTGAATTGGAGCCGGGCACTCATCCCAATTCCATTCCTCTATATCATATGGCTCCAGCAGAGTTAAGGGAACTTAAGACTCAGCTTCAAGAACTCCAAGATAAGGGATCTATCCATCCCAGTGCTTCGCCTTGGGGTGCTCCAGTATTATTTGTCAAGAAGAAGGATGGTTATATGCGGATGTGCATAGATTACAGGCAGTTGAACAAGGTTAGCATCCGTAATAAGTACCCTCTACCTCGTATTTATGATCTGTTTTCCTAGTTACTGGGTGCATCGGTGTTTTCAAAAATTGACTTGAGATAAGGGTATCACCAGTTAAAAATTAGGCCTGAGGACATTTCTAACTTTGCTTTTCGGACTCGCTATGGGCATTACGAGTTCTTAGTAATGTCGTTTGGTTTGACGAATGCACCGGCAGAATTCATGAGTTTAATTACTGGGGTGTTTAAATCTTACTTGGATTCATTTGTCATCATTTTCATTAATGATATTTTGATCTACTCCAAAAGTAGGGAGGAGCATGCTGAACATCTCTGTATAGTGTTGGACATTTTAAGGCATCAAAATCTTTATGCGAAGTTCACCAAGTGTGAGTTCTGGTTGACTTCAGTTGCATTCTTGGGGCATGTAGTGTCAGAAAAGGGGGTGATGGTATATCCCCAGAAGATAGAGGCAGTTAAGAGTTAGGCCCGGCCTAGCTCTCTGACTGAGGTGAGGAGTTTGTTGGGCTTGCAGGTTATTACTGGAGGTTTGTTAAGGATTTTGCCTCCATTGCTACTCACTTGACAAGGCTGACACAGAAAGATGTACCGTTTGTGTGGTCCGACAAGTGCGAGCAGAGCTTACAAAAGCTCAAGACACTTCTGACCACGGCTCCTATTTTTTCCTTGATGGTTGAAGGTAAAGACTTTATTGTTTACTATGATGCTTCACATTCTGGTTTGGGTGTTGTGTTGATGCTGGATCGGAATGTGTTAGCCTATGCTTCTAGGAAGTTAAAGGTGCATGAGAGAAACTATCCTACTCGTGATTTAGAGTTGGCAGCAGTGGTCTTTGCACTCAAGATTTGGAGACACTATCTCTATGGTGTCAAGTGTGAAATGTTCACTGATCATTCCAGTCTGCAATATGTCTTCACTCACAAGGATTTGAACCTGAGGTAGAGGAGGTGGATGGTATTGTTGAAGGATTACGATGTGACTATTTAGTACCATCTAGGAAAGGCTAATGTGGTAGCATGCGCATTGAGCTGGAAGACAGCTAGCATGGGCAGTTTTGCTTGTTTAGGAGTGTCTAAACGACCACTGGCAAGGGAAATTAAGGCATTGGAGTCCAAGTTCATGCACTTGGGTATTTCAGAGCAATGTGGGATCTTGGCCAGTGTTGAGGTCAAATCCATATTCATAGAGGAGATAAAGGCCAAACAGTTTCAGGATTTGTAGTTGAGCAGGCTTCGGGGCAAGGCAATATCTGGAGTGTCCAGGGATGCCATATTGGACTCTGGCAGTATGTTAAACTTTAGATGAAGGATATGTGTTCCTCGAGTCAATGGCATGATTCAGAAAGTGTTTGCAGAGGCTCATGGTTCGCGGTATTCAATTAATCTGGGTGTAACCAAGATGTACATTAATTTGAGGCAATAAAAAGGGACATAGTTGATTTTGGGTCCAAGTGTCAGAATTGCCAGCATGTAAAATATGAGCACCAGAGACCTGCAGGACTACTTCAGAGGATGCCCATTCAAGAGTGGAAGTGGGAGAGAATAGCCATGGATTTTTTGGTGGGTCTCCCCAAGACCTTGGGGAAGTGTGATTCTATTTGGGTCATTGTTGATAGACTGATCAAGTCAGCTTACTTCATTCTGGTCAGGGTGGATTACAATTTGCAGCAATTGTCTAAGGTCTACGTGAAGGAGATTGTGAGATTGCATGTAGTGCCACTGTCCATCATTTCAGACAGGGGTACACAGTTTACTTCCAAATTTTGGGGTAAGTTGTACGAAGAGTTGGGCACTCAACTCACCTTTAGTACAGCCTTCCATCCTCAGACTGATGGTCAGTTGGAGAGGACAATTTAGGTATTTTAGGACATGCTAAGAGCATATGTTATTGACTTTGGGGGTCATTGATACCGGTTTCTACCATTGTGTGAGTTCTCATACAACAATAGCTACTACTCTAGTATCGACATGCCACCATTCGAGGCTCTATATGGGAGGAGTTGTAGGTCACTGATTGGGTGGTTTGTGGAAGGCGATGTGAAACCATTGGGCATAGACTTGGTAAGGGAAGCGCAATAAAAGGTAAGAGGTATTCAGGCCAAATTACTAGCTGCCCAAAGTAGGCAGAAGGAATATGCGGATCGCAAGGTCTGGGACATGGAATTTCAGGTTGGTGAACAAGTGTTGCTGAATGTGTTACCAATGAAGGGAGTCATGCATTTTGGTATGAGGGGCAAGCTCAGCCCCGGGTTCATCGGTCCATTTGAGGTTCTCAAAATTATAGGGCCAGTGGATTACAAGTTAACACGGCTGCCTAGTTTGTCGGGTGTCCATCTGGTATTCCATGTATCCATACTTAAGCAATACCATGGTGATGGGGACTACATCATCAAGTGGGATGAGGTGTTACTTGATAAGGATCATAGCTATGAAGAGGAGCCGGTTCTGATTCTTGATTGGGATATCCAGAAATTGAGGACTAAGGTGATCATTATGGTAAAGGTTCAATGGAAGCATCTTCCGATTAAGGAAGCCACTTAGGAAACCGAGAGGAACATGCAGGACAAGTACCCTCATTTGTTTAAGGATACATGCACTACTCCTTCCTTCTTTATCTTTTTGTATTTTTGGGTTTGATCATTCGGGGATAAATGATAGGTAAATTGGTATCTGTTGTAACGATTGGGTCCATCGTTATGGTTAAACCTTTCATGCCAAGTTTTAGAGCTAGAAAACTCCGAGTTTGGGAGTTTGGGAGTTTGAAATTTTGGGCCAGGCTAGCCTCAGCTGATTTTGGAGTGAGGTATAGTCTAGGGAAATCCAGATGAGGATTGGGTTAGATGTTTTGATTTGAGCTAGTTTTACATGTAGCCAAGACATAAAGGAGTCCGGGGGACTTTTCAAAATTGAAATCGGGTGAGTAGAACTCCCGGAATTGAGGTTGATGTGAAGAGGTTGTTTCAGAACATCAGGAAAATAAGTGTGTTGTAAAATGCACTAGTTTTGGAGATTTTACGACTTTCTGTCCCGTGTCAACTGCTATACCAGTATAGCAGTTGACACTCTGCCATACCGAGCTCCACCTAAGCGGAGAAATTACCACTACAGCGGAAGTCAATGTCGGTCCGCCTCCGCCATAGCGGATGACTCTGCTATGGCGGTACATCTATAGCGGAGCGTGATGGGATTTAATGCAGAAACTTCCCTAAAAATATTAAGTTTTCACAAGTTTATTTGGGAGAAGGGCTAGGGAGATTTCAGGAATTTTTCCTCCATTCTTCATTATTTTTCTTCCTTAAGGTAAGGTTTCTACTCCCCGAATTCCGTAATACTTTTCCTATGTGGTAGAATTTCTAGGAGTGGACTTGGGGAAAGGTTTGGAATGCCTTAGAGAGGGTAGAATCTAGGGGAAAAGGGGGATTCTATGTGTAGAACTTCTTGGGTGTTCTAAATTTACTGTTTTATGATCATGTGAGCTTAATTTCCTAATTTTATCCATAAAAATGGTAGAACTAGGTGAAATAATGGCAGGAAGCCCAAGGAAAATGGTGAAATGATCATGGGTGTCCTGGGGTTTAGGATTATACGTAATCCGGGTGAAATTTAGGCCATAAAGATTAATTGTTACTTATTGTGTGCTGTTTTAGACAAAGAACTGCCAACAACTTTGGGAAATGAGAAAGCTCCAGTTGTGTAGAGCTTTGGATCATTTAGAGGTAGGTGATGGTTTGCTTCCCGTATGTTGTATGTGTTTAAGTACTCTTATCTAAGTATTTGTATGAAATGCATTACTTAGGGAATGAATAGAGGTGTCTAATACTCCTGTTAGCTGTCTGGTAAATTGAATATTGTATTGTGCTTGTTGGTTTTACAAGTTGATTGTTCATTTTTGGGACTGTGGATTGTTTGACTTTGGTTGGTTCGGGTACAACGCTTGGTACGGGATAATACTAATGGTTGGCTCGGGTACCATGCATGGTATGAAATATACTAATGGTTGGCTCATGTACCACGCCTGGTACGGGATAATACTAACGGTTGGCTCGGGTACCATGCCTGGTACGGGTTAACTTTATTGTGTTGTTGCATCTTTATTTAATGGTTCCTTGAGTGGAACGGGTTGTAAACTTGAATTGCGGTTGCGTATTTTGGTCTTTGAGAGGCCAAGTTATCATATTGCTTTACGTGTTGGTCTTGGTGTAGACCGGTTTGATTGTCTAAAAATTAGGTGTTGTCTAGAGAGGATCGAAGGTAGGTCCGGGTTATGTAGCAGAATATGACTATTTGTGTTGTGGATTATTGATCATAACTGTGAAGTGATTTACATATGGGACAAGTTAGGTACAAACTTGTAGTCTATGAATACCTATTGACTTGCCTATGTGTTTTATGTACTCTTACTTGATTTCTGTATTTTTTCATACACTGTTTTACTTGGAACTAGCTGATGATCCTACCAGTACACAGTCGTTGTGTACTGATACTGCACTTTCTTATTATTTTGTGACAAACGACCTCGCTTGTAGGTAAGACACTTCATGATATCACGGGTGAGCTGTTCGATTGAGCTACCTTGGTTTCTTTTATATTGGTTGTAGTCCACTTGGTTTGGGCTTAGAATTAAAAGCACCTAGGTGTTTGAGAAAACCCAAGGTGGATGTGTTTGTAGATTGAGAAATCATAAGCATAGACAGAACCAATCTTACTCATATCAAATATCAATTATGAAGTGAATCGAATGTCTCAATCACTATAGATGGACCCATCTAAGTACATCCGTAAGCTCTTTTATTTATACGAATTTGATTTTAATGGTGATAACTCAAAATACAAGATAACCTTTACTTTTCATGCACCCTAGCCCCTTTTTTTTGGTTATCATGAATGTTGTTAATTAGTGATTCTTACACTATTTGAGCCAAATCCTTAACCCTATTTCCTGTGGGATCGACCCGACTCATAGTTGGGTAAATTATATTGCGACAAATGTGTACACATTCTCTTAAGTGAGGAGTAGATTTTAACATCATCAATGCTCTCTATTCTCTCTGTATGTTAATAAAAAAAACATGTCAGCATACTTTGATCTTCGAAATGAGGATTTTTTTAGTTTTAACTAACAGTTTTTCATCTTCTAAATAGTATAAATTGATCTTAGGGAGCTAACAACAAGTTTCTCTACTCCCTAATCTATCATATGATATATATAAATTATACTCAATTGAGGAGACGAGGTAAATGCACTATGTATCGGATATTTTGGAAAACAAAACACCCTATGACCTAACTATTTTGTTTATTTTCATGCTTTATATGTATATAGTATGGATCACATATTTTCAATTTTTCAATATGAAAATTTACCCCCAAATAATTTACAAACTTTTGTTATTTTTCATATTTAAGAATGAATAAAAAAGCTTTTTAAAGAAAATACACAAAGCTATATAATATGGAGGGTATTTTTGTAAACAAATAAAAAAAATTTAGAAATATAGAAATGCATGTTAATACATCATACCAAACATTGTATATGAAATAAGTCTTGCACTACAAATTCCAGCACTACTAATCTCAACATTACTAATACACCCAATTCAGTACTATACTTATACACTCTACAAAATGACACCTTAATTACTAATGAACTCTTGCTACATCACATCTATGCTAAGCCTAAATTTTTCATCTGATTTGTGCTTATTATTTCCTTGCTCAAAAGTCCTATGTAAGTCCAATTATGATAATTATGATAGATTGTTATGCCATATCTACGCTCCAAATGAGTCTTAATCATGCTTTATATGGTTGGTGTACAAAATATTCGTGTCTATTCTACCTTATTCCATGACCCCCACCTTGAGATACAATGTTATGGCGCGAATGAGTCATGATTTTACATATGTCTCATTCATTCTTGATGCTCATGCTCTAAAAGATGATGCTCCGTTCCTTTGCTATGTAAATAGTCAAGTGTTAGGCCTCTATTTATATTTCATATAATTCATGTTCATGATCTATCCCTGCAATGATTCTCACTTAGGATATAATAGGTAGTAGTGAAAGAAGCTAGGTAAGGGAATACATAAGAGAGGTTAGACACTCCCTTTTTAATAATGGTTACGATATGTTAGTTCCATATAAGCTAATAAGTGTGGATGAGATATGTGATAAGGTTAAGTTATGTGACATAGTTAGAAAAATATATATTTTATGTCTCCTTGTAGAAGTATATAAAATTGTTCATTGTAGGGATGCTCGGGAAGACAGAAATATTCTTAGATAGTTTTAGTTATAGAGAAGCCATTAAATGAATATAGTGATAATCTTGAAGGTGGTGTTGGTAAACATATAGACAATTGCTTTATGTGACTAGTGACTTCTTGTTAGAGCTCAAAGTTGGTTATTTATTTTAGTAAGAAGAAATAATATTCTTGGGGATAACACTAGATGCAAAAGACACTTTTTTTAATTGTAGAATAAACCTAAGAGATTATCAGCATTCAAACATAAAGGTTACTATAGTAAATGGAATATAAGATCACTTAATTCAGAGTAGCATGATCAGATTGAGTGTAGAGCTTCATAACTTCTAGTTAGGCATATACATAGTAAAAGTATGCAATTAGATTCATACCTTCTTAAATATATGTGTCGTTGTGAGAATTATATGTTGTAGATTATGAGTATAGCATAAAGAAGATGAAAGGTAGTTTGAAAAGTGTGCCTCAGCTTAAATACTGTTAGTCGTATCATTTAAGGCAATAAGTACTACTATTCCTATGTCCAACGTAGTAGTAATACCTCAAAAATTCTAACCTAAGAACCAGACAAGAATTCTAAGTGTAAAACTGTCAAAGTGACAGATAGGAACCACAAACTGATTCCTCAGACTGTGGAACAGACCACGAACCATGGATGGCCTTCGTGGAAATTAGACTGAGGCTTTGCATTTGGCCTGAGAAGCACGGCCAAGATCCATGGACCATGGACAATGTAACAGTCCACGGGATATAGTTTTTAATCATGAAACATAGGCCCATAGCCCTTCAAAATCTAAGGGAACCACGAGCTGGTTCCATGGGCCATGGTTCCTAGTCGTGGAACCCAATTTTGAAATTTTTCCCTGTTTTCAGTTAAGTTTCCTGGGAGTATTTTGAACTTTTCCTATTCTTTTAATTCCTATACTAAGCAACTTTAGGCATATTTTGGAGGGGCTTTATTCATACTTAGAATATTCCCCTCATTCCATTGAATAAGCTTTAGAAAAGAAAAGGAACACTCTCTCAACCTACAGACCTAAGGCTTCTTCCCCAAGGCTTCAAACATTGGTTGTAGTTCAGGATTCTGTAACTACCAAGTATGTGGGTATTCAGTATGGGTATAGTTCAATTTTATGCCCAAAACCTCAGAATTCTATATTGATCTTGTGATTTTATGAAACTAGGGTTCTTACCCTATCATGCAGATTTTTACAGAATTTTATCTTCATGATTATTACATGGTTTTTATCTTGTTTTAAATGAGTTATATATTAGTTTCAATTATTTGCATGAACTTTTATAAGTACGTAAGAGGACAAGAATTTAGCCTGAAATTGTAGTATTATCATACGAATTGGCTTTTCATCAGAATTTAGCTCAAGGTATTAGCACCAATTTTAAAACAAAACTTAGTAAATTCTCAGCATAAAGCTCTTTCAGAAAATGGTTTCAAACTAGTTAAGTTCTGACCCAGCTTTCAGAACTTCAGTTTAAACGAGCTATCAATATTTAGTTTGGGAATTATACCTAGCATTGAGTTGGACAACGTGCCCAGTTTCATAAAATTGATGGTTGCATAAATTGATTGAGTTTTCTAGTTTTGTTCTTGCTTTAAAGAGGAGTTCATAAATTGGGTAAGAATTCAATAGTGGGGATTTGGGATTTTCACCATAGAGTAACGTTGGAAATAGCTTGATCGAAGGAAATTCCCATCTAAGAATCTATGATAGAAATAGTGTGATTTACCCAAGTGTTAATTGGTTGTTTTATGGTAAAGCTATGGTGCTTGAGCGAAGGCCATACATATATTTGGAGGGTAAAAAGACTACAAAATATAGCTAGAAGCAAGCTGCCCATACTTATAATTGAAAGTTTGCATGATTAATCAATTCCCTAACGCATTGTAGAATCCCACCGGAAGCATACCCCTAGTCTTCCTTCTCTTGATAATCAAATCGTGTTTACATTGCTCTTGTGGTGAGATTACAATTCAATAATTCCCAAACCTTTTCTCCCAACATTTACTTTTGTTTACTTGAACACTTACTTGCTTTAGTGGTTGTTATTTGACAATTTATTGGTGGATCGTTACTCCATTCTCTATGGATACAACCCCGATATCTGTTGGGTTTATTTATTATTTTGTATGACGATCATTACCGCCTCCTACAAGAAAATGCTTTTGAATGTCACTAAATTTTCTTGATAAATTGGTAATCTACTAACTTATTGAGCTTTTATTCATGAATTATTGCCATGTTTTAATGAGAATTAGAGGTCATTATTGCCTTTATTGACACAAATGTAGGTACTCTTGATCCATAGAAGAAAGCAAAGGAATTGAACCCAAAGAGCCATAAAAAAGTTAAAGTGTAAAGGTGATCGAAAAAGAGAAAAGAACTGTCAAGAGGTGCGAGCCGCACATCGTCGGATGTGGCCATACCCGACTTTGCACTTGAGTCACACAGGTTGTTGAACTTTCTTCCTAGAGAAAAAGAGACATGTGAGCTACATAATAAATGGTGCGATCTCACGAGCCTTCGCACGTCGGTTGCACCAGCCTCAAAGGACATTTTTGTCCAAAGTTATGTGACATAATTTGAAAGGTTCTAAAACTTAATTTGGGGTGTGTACCTTAGAGAAAATTCAGTTTTTACTTTCCCCAATGATGATATTGAGAGTACAATCTTCTCTTTTCTTCTTTTCCAATTGAAAACACCATTTTTGTAAGGATTTTGAGCTTAGATTTAGAGCTTAGCTTTTAATATGAATGGAATTTTGGGTAACCCTTTTGGTATATCCTCTTATTCCCTTAATATGAGTAGTTAAATCCTTTTCTAAGGGTATGTGCATGATGGGTATTTGAATTGGGGCAGGGGTCTTGATTTATTGTGCTTAGAATTGATTATTTAGTATAGGTGTATTGAATTCTTCATGGTTTAATCGTAAAATTTATCGTTGCAAACATTGATTGAGTTTACTAATTTTGTTCTTACTTGAAAGAGGAGTTCATAAAATGGGTACGAATTCAATAGTGGGGATTTGGGATTTCCACCATAAAGTAAGGCTAGAAATAGCTTGATCAAAGGAAATTCCTATCTAAGAATCTATGCTAGAAATACTGTGATTTACCCAAGTGTTAATTGGTTGTTTTACGGTAAAGCTATGGTGCTTGAGCAAAGGCCATGGTATATATATTTGGAGGGTCGAAAGACTACCAAATATAGCTAGAACCAAGCAACAATGATTGATGAAATTTTTGTTAATATAGTGCTACTGATCCTTTAGGAGATAAAAAATTGTGTTAGGGGCAACAATGAGAGCTAGTTCTTCCCTTCATAGATTATTGAGTTATGTGAGGTAGTGGAAGTTGATTTGAATGCTCCGGGAGATATTTGTCTTGACCCAAATATTCCCATATACACTTTGAAAAAGACAGGCTCGGGATCAGTGCTTAAGAAGAGGAAGGTGGACAGTAGTTAAACTTCGAGAGCTATAGATGGTATCAAACCAACCCCTTATGCTACAACTTCAACTCAGATACCTCCACACATGCCGAAGCTATTTCAGCACCTTTCCACTCAGATATCAAGAGTTCAGGCAACCATTAGAGAGTTGGCCTCTAGTATTCCTTTTGGAGCACCTGAGTTCTAGATCAAAACACTGAATGATGTAGTTAACCATCCGAAAAAGATTGAAGCGAGTCAACAAAGGTTAGAAAAGAAATTTGAGGAATAAGAGAAGAAGATGAAAGCGATAAGTGACATCCTAGATGACCAAAAGAAAAAGGACAAGGAAAAAGATAAATTGTTGAAGCGGATGTGAAAAAGTATAAAAAGATTTCGTGAAGGTTCAGACACAGAGGATTATGGGAATGATGACTTCACGAATCATGGTGATGGTGGTGATCCAGTGAGCCCCCTCTAGCTATAGGTTATGGATTTCAGAGAGCCCCTCACACTATTTTCTCAGTAGTTCATTTTGGTTTTGTGCACTGAGGACACTGCAATAGATTTCAGCTAAGGCTGGCGGCATTTGGGTTATGCTTATATAAGATTTTTATACTTGCTTTATGCCCTTGCCTGGTCTATATTGTTTAGATTTGATTTTATTCCCTTGTTCGGCTTGTTTTGGATATTGTGCCCTTATTGGGCTTGTTTTATTTTGGTATGGATATTATGCCCTCGCCGAGTTTGTTTGTTTGAAATTTTCTTTGATAAGTCACCTTTGCTACTTCTTTATTTTTTAGATTTTTTAATTTCTTTTGTAGTTGGCTTTTGAGTGATGATTTGCAATGATAGATCTAGTGATGACATTCTTCAGAAAAATTATCATTTTTTTGGTATTCTTAGCCAGGGGAAGTCTGAGTACCCATTAGGCTAAATTGAATTTGCCTTAGTTGGTAGCACTGCTTTGCATATGTGAGACATAAATGTTGACATGCAAAAATGCACGTGCTTCGCACATGCTGGGCAAAAGGGAAACCTATATTGTGTGGCATGTGCATTGGCATATGTGGTATGCAAGTTGTCACATGCAAAATGCATGTGCAAACGCAGGGTCTCTTGTTGTTTTTATTGTATGCTATGGTGAAGTCTGAGTAACCATGTCAATTTGGTGTATGATTTGGCCCAATGAGGGATAGGGTCATGTATTTCTTAAGGGCAAATCATTATCTTTTGAGATACTGAGAATATTGACATGTTTGGTACTAATGGAGTTAGTCTTCCATGTGTATTGAGATAGAGCATGCCTCTCCAAAAATATGTGAAAAGTTGCATGAAAAAGAATGATGTTAGTGACAACTCCTTTAATCTTTTTTGTGACTCTTGACTCATTAGTGGTGATAATTGGAAATGTAGAATGTGGCTCTATTTGTTCTTGTTTAGGAAGTGAAATTGACCCATTTGAATAGTTCTCATGCCATGTGTGGTGAGATTTTATTGAATAATTCTTGTACTAGCTTGTGTCAACTAGAACTTGCCCGGTTAGTCTTTTAATGCTACTCTTGATTGCAGTTTCTTGGAGAAATGATCTTAGAGCTCCTTTGTTATTTTTGGAAGCCTACTTATCCTTAAAATCCTACCATTCCACTTAATGTATCACTAGTGACTCCATTTAAGCTTAATACCATTTCTTTGGCAACCTCATTACAAGCCTTGAACCATTTTAAAAATTAATCCTTCTTTTGAACCTCCCCTCCTTGAACTCTACAAATATAAATTTGAGGCTAAAAGCCTAAGTTTGGGAGTGATTGAGAAATAACTTGGAGAGAATGGGCAATACATGGTGGTTGGTGGCTAGCATTAAAAGAACTTTTCAAAGAAAGGATAAAGTTGAAAAGAAATGCAAAAGTGAGAGAAATAAGAGAAAAGAAAGAAAACCTCCAAGGTGAATAGAATGATAAGATTTGGGTCATTAAATAAAATGACTAAAGTAGTGCTTTGTGTTGCATAAGAATGAGAAGGGATATGACTTTGGTTTTTGAATTCAAAAAAGTAGTGTAGTGTTCAAGGAGGATATAGTCACTTTAATCTAAAAAGCTTATTCTACCCTTCCCCAAGCCTACATTACATGTTTAGAAAAGTCCTTTGAGATCTTTGACTGATTGTTTTTGAGTTAGTGGAAAACAAAAATAAGGGCAAGCCTATGGTTTGACACTTGTTGGTACTTAAAACTCTCTGTGAGTCTGAGTAGTTTTGCATTTGTCCCTTGTGTTACCCTTGTGCATAGTGTGTTTTGGGACTTTCATTCTTGTGAGGGCATATGAATTAGGATAGTTGGTGATGTTGATAAATTCTGAAAAATGAGTCAAATGTGCATGCTTGGTAAACTAGTGGTTTTGAGTCACTTCTTGAGAATTGATTATTGTCACTTGATTGTTTTGTAGTTCTATTGCATTCTTCAAAAGTGGTGTTTTGAATGGAAGGGATTGTTTAAATAAGGTTAAGATGTGATTGACTAATCATTAGTACCAACCAAAGTCATGCTTTGTGCTTAAAATAGATTCTCCTTGGTGTGTTGTGATGTCAATGCACTTGTGCTTTTGTGTCCCTTTAATATGAAGTAGAGCTTTGAATTTTCTTGAGGACAAGCAATAATTCAAGTTTGGATGTTTGATAAGTTTGTAGTTTACCAACTTATTTAGCCTTTAATCCTATACTTTTGCTATCCTAATTGAGAGAAATGGACTTGGCTCCCCTCCAATAGTGAATCCCTCCATTTCCTCCCGTTGTGGATTAATTTTATTACACGTGTCTCATTGATAATTGAATGGTTCAGATATGTTTACTTAACTCAAATACTTTAACCATGATAATTATCACTTTCTCTCTCCAGTCGCAATAACCCTTCCCCTTCTCTTCCAAATCTTTCAATAATAGCTCAACGATTTCTCAATACCAACTGAAATTAGAAGTAGTAGCTCCCAGCTCCATGTGATGTGTGGGGTATATTAAAGATAAAAATTTGAACTGTATGGTTAAATTGGAAGCCCAAGTTTATTCCATGGGTACTGGGTTTTATATATTTTTTCTCATGTTTTTGCATTTGAGGAAGAAGATAGAGTTGAAAGAGGAAAAAAATGGTATGGATTATATTCCAATTGAGATTTAATAAAATATTACCATTGGTAAAATCTAATTATTCTACCTCCAGTATTATGAATTTGATTATGAATTTCACAAATCCAAATATTTTCTAATCAACAAAAATATTAATTTGGGGTTTTTAATAATGTTAAGGTGGTGGAAAACTGAAAATTGAGAAGAAAAAACAAACGATGCTTCCATTTTGCTGCAAAATTTGGAGTTTCTCAACACTGTTCCATCTTAGATTCCTCTTCTTCACTTGTATTCATAACTAATTGAAACTTTAGTTTAAACAAATGATCATTCTCTCATTCTCTATAGTTATTTTCTGATATCACTTTAATCTTACATGTTGAAGACCACATTTACTATGAAATTTCTGTTTTGGGGGTTTTTGTGATTCGCCTAAGTGATTTGTATTACTCTATATTTCATCTGGTTTTATTTTGTGACAAATTTAAAGTAACGAAGGTGAAGTGGAAGCGAAAAAACTACCGACCCAGGTTAAGATTATTTGATTAAGAAATTGAATCTTGACCATTGCATAAATAAATGAACATGTGAAAGCTTATCAAAGTTGGACCGGATGAAATGGAGGGAGGAGTTACTGGAGGGGAGCTGGATCCAAGAGAAATAGTGCATTTGACATGATTTGCTTCTACTTTACAGGTGTATATGATTTAGAAGTGGTAGGGCGATAAATCGGATGAAAACAAGTCAAAATGAAAAAAATTGTGGAAATCTGGGCGAATTAGCGCGATTGCGGTAGACTGGCACGATAGCGCTGAAGAAAAAGGTAAACGACATAAGACATGTTTGTGGTCATGCCTGGATAGAGCGATAGCGCTGTAGTGTGTGAGTTCCTTGAGCGCGATTACGCTGGTTTAGCGCGATAGTGGTGCACTGCACCTGAGCTAGAAATGGGGCAGAACTGACATTTCACACTTATCCCCAATCCACATAATACATCTCTTATCCATTGGAAAGGTATCTTTGGTATTTCACACAATTTTTGGCAAGCTTGGAGAGCAAGTTCATCACCCTACACCATTGGAGTGAAGATTGGATGATTCTATTGTAAAATCATTATTTCCTTTCTTCAAACTCTTATTCTAATTTGATTAATTGTAGGTGTAATTATTGATTTGAGATTGGGTTATTGTATTAGAGATAATACTTTATTTGGGTATTGAATTCTTATCTTGTTCTTTCTCTTGATTAAATTATATGGGTCTATTGAATCTTTCATGCTTTAATTACATAGTTGATGGTTGCAAACATCATCTTAGATTACTAATTATGTTCTTGCTTGAGAGAGGAGTTCTTCCATAGGGTAAAGGTTCAATAGTGGGAATTTGAGATTTCCACCATAGATTAAGGCTAGAAATAGCTAGATTGAAGGAAGCTCCCATCTATTAGTCAAAGCTAAAGATAGTTTGACTCACATAAGCCGATTTGGTTGTTTTGTTAACTAAATGTGGAGATTCGAGAGAACCCATGGAGGATGAATGTTTGATTTGTTGAAAGACGATTAAACATACTCTAAACCAAGGCTACCTATGAATTAATTGGGTGTAAGTGTCACGACCCAATTTCTCAGGTCATGAAGGCACCTACAACACCCCAGTAGGCAAACCAATTCCCGTAGCCCAGAACGGTTAGCAATAGGCTACTACCTAACCAATATGCGTAATAAGAAGAAATAAGAGCTAGTAGATATAAAATAAAGACAACACGAAAGCAACAACCCGAATATATAATATTAAGAAAACTACACCAAAACCAATGACCTGGTATCGATGGTACATGAGCTTCTAATAGAATACAAGTGCTAGACATAGCAAAATAGTAAATACAACTGTCTCTGAATAAAAAAAAAATAGCAGTGCCAAGAGATGAGATGAGATCAAGCCCCGACTGGCTGGAGCTCACCCTAGTCTCGAATATCCAAAAGCTGCACGAGAATCCACGCTATCAGTGGCGAGAGCTCACACTAAAATCTGCACCAAAAAAATGCAAAAGCGTAGTATGAGCACCAATTTCTAAGCAACGGGTACCCAGTAGGCATCATCAACCGACTGAGCACATATAAGATATAAAAACTGTAACTAGCAGATAGCAAAGAAGCAGTCACAGAAGCAATAGAGAAAGCACACGGAAACTATCATGGATAGACGTCAAAAAGAATTACAAACATGCTATCCTAGCCACAGAAGATATATATATAACACAGAACACAGGTGAAGGAGAGAAGAACACACCTGGAGTCCTTGCAACAACAATATATATAACGAGAGAGTTGAGAAAAAAATGGCGGTATACCGGTAACCTCAAGTAGAAAGGGAATGAAGGAAAACAAGTATACATAAACAAGCTAGAGCAATATAACTAACATAATCATGCTTAAATACAATTTCAAGATTAGAGAAATCAGATAGAAATCTCATAATTACAACCCTAGTATAGGATAATCTACACCACAAGGAAATCAAAAAAGCCACTAACCAGTACCACGATAACATGGAATCCACTAACCCACAATAGCTAAGAAGGCAACATAATCAGTGCCTCAATAATATAGGACCCACTAATCCATCACTGATCAAGAGTCCAACAAATCAGAACCTCAACAAGCTAGAATCCACTAATCCACCAATAACCAAAAGTCATAACAAGCTCTACAATAAGATATATAAGCAACATAGTCTACATGCAGTCCCATTGGGCGCCCATACACACCAGGAACACAATCTAGTGAAAACAAACCCTCCGTTATCCCATACTACCAGAGCGTACACTGAGTACACAACAAACAAGGGTGGAATTCGAATGATATATGCAGATGTGATATGATCGAATAGGTGTGATAGTAACCCCTGAATGTATCTACCCCCGGCACCTAGAGGCCTAAAAGGTAGGAAACATGGTGGGACGTACCCGCTATACCCCAACTCCACCGTATACCCCTCCTCTGGCACACTCGGCATGTAGCCTCTGGTTCTAGATCGGCAGGGCCCACATATAGTAACGAATGTGAAATCTCAAAGTATATTTGTTTGGAGTGCATCAAGGTTTAAATCAATAATTAGAACCTCGTAGAACATGCCCAAAATTGAACTGGGTCTAAATCACTAGTAGTAACCTTAAAATCCTGTCAAAGGGTGCCCGAAGTATATCCGAGTCTAAATCAATAATCAAAGTCTCAACAACCCTTATAAAGGGTGCCCGTAGCATATCCGGGTCTAAATTTGCAGTAAAAACATGTCTAGCGCTACAACACTGCCGAGTCTAGTATCAATGAGAAAATCGGTGATAAAATCATTACAATATCTTCTTTACTCCAAGAAGATCCATAAAATTAGTTCCAAATTCCTTTTTATAATCATTTATACCAAAAATGGGCCCTCAGGGCCATGCAAGGTTAGAAAATCGACTATAGTAGGCTCGAAGCCTAAAAAGTAGTAAAACATGCAAAAAAATACTTTGCATGAATGATATGCTCGCAAACAATAGATTAGCCCAACGGCTAACAAAAAATCCTATCGGCCCTGCACATGCACAATAAGCTCTACAATACAGATATCCAGCCTAAGGTAATATCACGGTGTCTAAGACTCACGGACATTCCCAAATATCTCACCATCTACGGTCTAGAGGATTATACAAAGGCCACATAAGGCCACAAGGGTCATACTAAGGATACTAATTAATGTTGTTATAGCCTATACACGCATAGTCTAGGTAGGAAAGACTGTAACCTACCCGTCGTCCGATGATTAGCTTTAGAACGGCGTCGCCCAAGCTCGAATTACTCCGAGAATCCCAACATCCACAAACAAACTATCAAAACAATATTATATGCGTCAATATGAAACTCACAATACCTATAATGCTAGAAACATAGTCGGGTCAAAATCCGAGTCATAAGCGACTCGTGGGCCCCGTAACCCAAAGCCAAAAATGAAAGCACCACAGTGTTCCCCACATTACCGGGGGAACATGCTGAAATTAGAGCAGAAATGGACCATTAATAGGGCACAAAACAACCCAAAATGCAAGAATTCAAAAAGGGAAAATTAAAGGAAGAAAACAGAAATTAAAGGGTAGATTTACCAGATTAAGAAGTCAATAATCGAATAAGGATCGACAAAATAATAGCCTCCAAGCTTTGGGAAAGAACCAGGTGGAATTATGGAGGTTTTGGGGAGTAACAATGGAGAAATCATTTTTGGGGTTTTAAAAAAAAGGGAAAAAGAGTGGGTGGCCAGCTACTTAAGATGCCACGCCCTGGCGCATGGGCGCCAAAGCAGCGTACAGGCGCAATGGCAGGTGAGAAGCACAGGGGCGCTGATGCCAGGGCGGGCGCTGAGGCGCAGGGTCACTAGCATGATAGCGCTGGCCAGCATGCACACCGAGTGGCCAGGCCAAGGCGCGCGCATAGGTGCGACCCAGGCGTATGCTGCAGCGCCACACCAGTAGCCAGCAGCAACAGCAGCCATGCCAAGGCTGATTTCCAAGAAATAAGCCCCTGAGAACACATCTGGGGTCCCACGAACACAAACGTGCTGAGCTATTCAAATAGAAATGGCATTTTGGATCCAACAGAATCGATGAAAATCCCATCGGAGGTCAATTCAGTGAAAAGTCGGCCCTGCTCCCAATATCAATCTTTAGGCCAACTATTTCAAAATGGAACCTAAGGGCTGAAATCAAGTCCAGAAGCCTTGGGACCAAACCAATGGTCCCTCTAGTCTAAACTCGATATTACAGTGCTACCAGCACTAGGAGAATTTCCATCTGAGATCGTCTTCTCCGAATGTTGAGCAAAGTCAACCATACAAGCCCAACTAGCCTGAAAACAGAGAACAAGAGAGAATTCCAAGCTGAAAAGCTCCCAGATCCCAACCAAATGTACAACTAGACCAAAGTCTATGCTCAAGAGCTAATGGAACTATCATAATTTGATTCGGAGCATGATTACCAAGTATGTTGACCGAAACCAATGATTTCCTAAGGTAAGGTTCTAAAATAGAGAAACAACCATAAAGACCAACCAAACGGCCCGGGCGCCAAACTACCAGTCCCAGCAAGCCATAAATGACTTAGGGCCGCTTCAGGCAAGATCGAACAATATAAGTCGAACCTGAACCCTTTGCACCATACTCATGAAGCTCTACATAAGTCGAACACTCGAGCCACCCTCGAAGCATAAACTAACCCACCGGAGATCCATGGTATGCTCAACCTCGAATGAAGTCACCTTTATACTCAAACTCTATCAAACTAAGCTCTAGTCTAGTATCCTTTGACATTAGAAATACCAACCCGAAGCACATTTTTGAAAACCGTAGTACTCTTCCCTGACTGACCATTAATGGATGGATGCCTTTACTAAGATCAATCTTGATATCAAAACCCAACTGAACTAACCATCGAAGCCCAACTACAACTAGCATACCAAGGTTAGGGAAAGGCATGCATGAACACCTTGTGTCGAAGGAGAATCTCCCAACTATAGAACGAAACCAACCTCGCTGAACCGTACCAAGTCTGAATCGGCTGGAAGTGAATGAACTAGGACAGCCTACCCAAAGACCCATGCCAAAAATAAAACCCTGCAAGGAGTGTGGTAATCTTACCACAAAGTTTGTATCCAACAACTAAGCTCCAAGATCTAGAAGTACCACTGTTGGCCCAATCACCCGAACAACATTCGGATTTAAGATCTCCTTACTAGACTCAACTCAGAAAAAAGTCCACCACACCGTAAATATCAAGTCAAACAATATGTAGGCAAAGGAAAGGATGCCTAAAGTCCAAGGTCGCCACATAGCCATTGAAAAATTTGCATAATCCTTCAACTCACCCCTGTGGCTCAAAACCAGCCAGTCTACCATACCAGCACATAAAGCACTAACTCTAAAAGATTTTCAACATTCCATAACTCTTGGCCCACAGTGGCTTAGTCTGATCAACACTGGAGTCCCATAAAATAGACAACCTCTTGGAGAATAAACAAAATCAAGACTCTAACTCTTGAAACACCTAAGGCGACCATCAATCTCAAAGTACCATTGGGAGACAAAGTAGTCCCGTAGGTCTCAACCCACACAACCTAGTCACATATAACATACACCCGCTAATTCTCAAACTGACGTTGCTGAATCTATCCGACCAAGGTATAATGGCCCTCGCACTGACAAGAACACCACTAGGATCTTGCAAGTCTAGTCTAATCGAATTGTTAGCCAAAGAGTGGATGTCCAATGTTAACTGTCATTCTGAAACTGAAAAAGGGAAGCTAAATTGTCTGTACTCACTGCATTCCAGCTCAAAGATGCTGCAATCGAAGAGAACCATCCATGAACCATCTGATGTAACCTGGTAGCCTACGATTTTGAAATCTAACTCGAACTGTCAATCAATGCCTCTGTTGAACCCGTGAGTAGACCCATACACCATCGATGAACAATATAGAAATTGGAGCCAATTAATCTCTGAATATACAGTTTGGCTAATCCATAAATGCTACTGTGACTTGGGTCATCCAAAGAATGTAACAAGGAATACACAGCTGATGCCACAAGCCCTAAAAGGTAGTACTAGAAATGGCCACTACCTCGAACTCTTACTAGAGGAAAATATGACCTCGAATCTGTCGAAGGAAAATTCCACTGCACTCTGTAGTCAGTCGAATCAAGTTATCAACACACAAACCCTTAGTCATCACCTCAGCGAGTTACTAGGAACTCATACACACACAAGAAGTCATCACCCTCCTTTGAAAACTAAATGAAACCCTTATCAAGGATACACTAAACTCCACAAACACTTTCTCAGAAGACTCTGGAGCTATTCCTATAGCTCCCATATCTCTTACTGGCAATACTCGATACGACAAAATGAAAGTAGGCCAAATGCCCAACCCAACAAAAATACTATGATCAACACTCAACTGCAATGCTATAGTCAAAACTCAACCATCATGCCACAGTAAATAACACAACCACTATGCTATGGTCAAAGCTCAACCAGAATACTATGATCAAAACTCATCCCTCTAGGATTGGGGAAAATAATGAAAATAACTCAACCAGACTTGAAATAAAAGAAAACCACGAGAGCAACCCATTCACATGTAAACTTCCTAAACCAAACAATTAGAAAAGGTCGATTCTAATTTCTCGAGAAAATAAAAACCATCCCATGCCCACTAGCATAACCACACCATTCTCCTTAAGACAAAACCTCAATCTCTGGCATATAACCACCGGTATCAGACCAAACCAACAGAAGGACTTCTAGGAAATGTTGGGGAATGGCAAAGGTAACAACCACCCAGGACCACTAGAAAAAGAGTAATCAAATCAATTCCAGAACCATAACAAAACTAGACATAAAGTCAACCTGGCTTACCTATTAGTCACAACTCTAGGTAGTCACGTCTTGAGGATAACTCACCCCTATCCACTACTAAAAAGAATTAATCTACCGATAAATTACACACATAAACACTACAACTCAAATATAAATACTACCAAACAAGATATAGGTAGGCATATATTCTATAAGAATATACATGAAAAAGAGAGGTAGAATAGCAACGCAAAGAACACTAGCACTAGCCGAAGGTAACAAAAGTTGTACCTATAGAACCGATATCTAGAACCTCCACCTATGGCCTAGCAAGAGGGGAATTGGATAGACGGTGTCTATCACTACATTGAGTAGTCGATGATGAAGGCTCAATTATCCCTTTTTGGGGACAATCTCTAGAATAGTGACCAATCACCCCACATTAATAGCAACCCAAGAAGCCCTTCTCTGACACATGGTGCCTGCCGACTCTAGACGAATACCTGAACCACCTGGCTGAAAGCCACCTCTAACCATTTGGGGACCACCCCTACCATTCCTATACTATCTCTCACTTCCTGGGGACCATCCCTACTACCCTGCACAACACCTCTAGCCGGTGGCACTAGAGCCCTTAGAGATAAAACTTGTTGTCCCTATCAACCGGAAGGTATGATAGCGAGGCAATCCTTAGCAAAGTTCCCACGCTCACCATACTGAAAACAACCCTTACCAAATGAAATCGGACAGGAAGATCTCGCTGAACATGACTGGCCACCATGCGCTGAATGCAAACCTTGGGAACCCTGACTCACACCATGTCTACTCTGCTCAACATGCTCAGTACAACTACCCTCTCAAACCTATGGAGCCACAAAAATTGGCCTTCTATATAGAAAATAATGCAACTTATCCCTAGCAGAGAATCTCTTACCTTGAGACTGAGAACCTTGGAAACTATCCTGACAATGGTGCCTCTTAGAACTACCTCCATAAGCCTTACAACATAACCCCTCAATAGACCAAGCATGATCAACCACCTGAAGAAAAGTCATCCCAACTGTCACTAAGTGCTTAGTCGCCAAACGGAGTGGTGAAATCAAACCTCTAACAAAACTATGAACTCTCTTAAACTTTGTAGGCATAATCCTAGCATTGCGCCTAACCGTCTCCTGAAACCTTGCCTCATACTCTAATACTGACATACAACCCTGCTGGAGAATTGGAACCTCAAGTCTAACTGATCCACCACTCAAAGAATCGGGTACCGTCCCAAACTGTGGTAGTGATACACCTCCTGGAAGACTCGGAGTCCTAACCATGGTATCCTTAAGAACTGGGGTAGCATGAAGCCCTACCGGAGGCTGGGCTGGCCCCAAACCGCCTAACTGATGCGGTAAAATCTTACTCTGAGATCCTGGCGCTGGGGTAAGAGCTGAAGTAACAAGCATAGAGGCTTCAACATCACCCGCTATCATACTCATCGTATGCATCTGAGAAGGAATGAAACAAAAGAAATTCAAGAGTTATTAAAGCCAGGGACGCACGATAAGGAGCCAAGAAAATGAAACTTTTCCTAATAATGCCATGTAGCCTCCCGCATAAATGATACAGACGTCATCATACTGATCTGCGAAACTCTACTTAGACACTTGCTCTTGTACTAACGACACTAGAGAACCTAGGGCTCTGATATCAAGTTTTCACGACCCAATTTCTGAGGTCATGAAGGCACCTACAACCCCCAGTAGGCAAACCAATTCCCATAGCACGGAATGGTTAGTTATGGGCTACTTCTAACCAATACACACAACAAGCAAATATAATATAAAGACAATGTGAAATCAACAACCCAAATATATAAATCATAAGAAAACTAAACCAAAACCAAAGACCTGGTATCTATTGTACATGAGCTTTTAATAGAATAGAAGTGCTAGAGGTAACAAAATAGTAAATAGAACTGTCTCTAAATAAACAAAGAACAACAGTGCCAAGAGATGAGATGCGGTCAAGCCACGGTCGGTAGAAGCTCACCCTAGTCTCGAATATGCAAAAGCTACACGAGAATCCATGGTTTCAATGGAAAAAGTTCACACTAAAATCTGCACCGAAAAATGCAAAAGCATAGTATGAGCACCAATTGCTGAGCAATGGGTACCCAGTAGGCATCATCGATCAACTGAGTGCATATAAGATATGACAACAGTAACTAGCAGATAGCAAATAAGCAGTCACAGAAGCAATAGAGAAACCACATGGAAACTAGCATGGATAGGTGTCAACAAGAATTACAAAAATTCTATGCTAGCCACAGAAGATATATATATAACACAGAACACAAGAGAAGGAAAGAAGAACACACCTAGAGTCCTTGCAACAACAATATACAAAAAAAGAGATGAGAAAAAAATGGTAGTATATCGGTAACCTCAAGTAGAAAGGTAATGAACCAAATCAAGTAAACATAATAAAGCTAGAGCAATATAACTAACATAATCATGCTTAAACACCACTTCATTATCAGAGAAATCATATAAGAATCTCACAATTACAACTCTAGGATACGATAATCTACACCACAAGGAAATCAAAATATCCACTAACCAGCACCATGATAACATGGAATCGACTAACCCACAACAGCTCAGAAGGCCATATAATCAATGCCTCAAAAATATAGGACCCACTAATCCATCACTAATCAAGAGTCAAATAAATAAGAACCTCAACAGGCTAGAATCCACTAATCCACCAATAATCGATGGCCATAAGAAAATCTATAATAATATACATAAGTAACATAGTCTACCTACAGTCCCAGTGGGCTCCCATACACCTGAGTAACATAATAAAGTGAAAACATACCCTCCAGAAACACTGAGCACACAACAAACAAGGGTGGAATCTGAATGAAATATGCATGATGTGATATGATAGAACTGGTGTGATAGTAACCCATGTATGTACCTACTCCCGGCTCTTAGAGGCCTAGAAGGTAGGATCAAGGTAGGATGTACCCACTATACCTTAACTCCATCGTATACCCCTCCTCTAGCTCACTCGGCAAGTAGCCCCTTGACCTAGATCGGCAGGGCCCGTGGAGGTCCTGAACTATATACGATAATGAATGACAAATCTCAAAGTATATCTTCTCGGAGTGTATCCGGGTGTAAATCAATAATCGAAACCTCGTAGTACATGCTCGAAAGGTGCCTGAAGTATATTCAGGTCTAAATAATTGATCAAAGTTTCAACAACCCTTACAAAGGGTGCCCGAAGCATATTCGGGTCTAAATCCATAGTAAAAATATGTCTAGCACTACGGCATAGCCGAGTCTAGGATCAGTGAGAAAATCAGTGATAAAATCATCATAATATCTTCTTTACTCGAAGAAGATCCATAAAATCCATTCCAAATTCCTTTTTATAATCATTTGTACCGAAAAAGGGCCCTCGAGGCCATGCAAGGTTAGAAAATCAGTTATAGTAGGCTCGAAGCCAAAACAATAGTAAAACATGTCAAAAAATCCTTTACATGAATAATATGCTCGCACACAAGAGATTAGGCCAATGGTTCACAAACAATCCTATCGGCCCTACACAGGCACAATCAGCTCTACAACACCGATATCCACCCTAAGGTAACATCACGATGTCCAATACTCACGGATATTCCCAAATGTCCCACCATATATGGTCCAGAGGCTTATACAAAGGCCACATGGGGCCACAAGGGTCATAATACAATACTTCAACAAGTACAACAAATAACGTACAAAATAAATGGACAAAAGATACGGACAGGGTATGGGGTACCAACCTAGAAAACCAACTTAAGGATACTAAATAATCTAGTTATAGCCTATATACGCAGGGTCTATGTTGGGAAGATCGTAACCTACCTGTCGTTCAATGTCTAGTTGCTGGAACGGCATCGCCCAAGCTCGAACTGCTTTAAGAATCCCCAATCTATGAACAAACTATCAAAACAATATTCTATGTGTCAATACAAATCCAATGATACTCATAATACTAGAAATATAGTCGGGTCAAAATCTAGGTCACAAGCGGCCCGTGGTCCCCACACCCGAAGCCAAAAACAAAAAATACCATGGTCTTCCCCACATTCCCCGGAGAACATATTCAAAATTTGAGAAGAAATGAACCATCAATGGGGCCCAAAATAGCCCACAATGCAAGAATTCAAAAAGGGAAAATTAAAGGAAGAAAATAGAAATTAAAGGGTAGACTTATTCCAATTAGGATGTCAATAATCGAACAAGGATTGAAAAAATAATAGCCTCCAAGCATTGGGAAAGAACCAGGTGGAATTATGGTGGTTTTGGGAGTTAAACAATGGAGAAATTATTTTTGAGGTTTTAGAAAAAAGTGGGAGAAAGAGTGGGTGGCCAGCTACTTAAGCTGCCGCGCGCAGGTGCCATTGTAGGCGAGGAGTGCAGAGGCGCTGATGCTAGGGCGGGCGCTGAGGCGTAGGGGCGCTGGCATGCCAGCGCTGGCCGTCATGCAGGCGCGCATGCAGGTAGGGCCCAGGCGCACGCTGCAGCTCCACACCAGCAGCCAGTAGCAACAGCAGCCATGCCAAGGCTGATTTTAATGCAATAGCCCGCCTGGAATGCATCTGGGGTCCCAAGAACACAAATGAGCTGAGCTATTCAACTAGAAATAACATTCCAGATCCAACAGAATCGATAAAAATCACATCGGAGGTTGAATTAACAAAAAGTGATCCCCGCACACAAAATCAACCTTTAGGCCAACTATTCCAAAATGGAACCTAAGGGTTAAAATCATGTCTGGAAGCCTTGGGACCCAAACCAATGTTTCTTCTAGACTAAACTCGACATTTCATAGCTAATAGCACTGGCAGAATTTCCATTCGAGGTTGTCTTCTCCGAATGTTGACCAAAGTCAACCATACAGGCCTGACTGGCATGAAAACACAGAATGATAGGGAATTCCAAGCTAAAAAGCTCCCGGATCCCGGCCAAAGGTCCAACTAGACCAAAGTCTATGCTCTGGAGCTAATGGAACTGTCGGATTTTAATTTCGAGCATGATTACCAAGAATGTTGACCGAAGTCAATGATTTCCTAAGTTAAGGTTCTAAAATTGGGAAATGACCATAAAGACAAAATAAACATCCTGGGCACCGAACTACCAATCCCAGTAAGCCATAAATTACTTGGGGTTGTTATAGATAAGCTCTAACAGTACAAGGAAGGCAAAAACACGAGAATAATCAGAAGGGTCATTTTAGTAAGTCTTTTGAATTGAATTCTCATTCCCTATTCTCCCTTGTTACCCTTGCTTGGTTATAGTTATTGATGATACCTATCTTTTATTTGATTACCTTTATCTTTGTTCTAGTTTCTAAATAAAAATGCCCAAAATATTTTATCTTTTGCTCTTGGACTTTTGTATGCTGCTTTAATTCATTATTTCTCGACAGCCTTCATATTTTTCTCTGTGGATTCGACCCCAAAATCGATCGGGATATTTATGCCCAATATATATATGTTTCCAAAGGTCCTTCTCCACAACGGCAGGGACCTCACCCCGAATGCAAGCACGCAAACATGACCCTCTTCTTGCGAACATAGAGAGGAAATAAAAATGAGTCATGTTGACCTTTTTTCATGAATATAGGCTTGCGAACGTGGCCATCCCCCCCCATAAACGCATAGTGTAAAGTGACAGTGCACCAACAACAACAAATCTCCCTAAGTTAAAAATACTCTGAAAGGATCCTTGGGATTCATTCGGAATCCTATGGACATAAACCAAACAAGCTACCCAACTAGAAACAATATTTTAGACTCAACAGAATCATTTAAATGACCAACGGAGTTCGTCTTGACGAAATATTGACCGAAGTTAATACCTTTTCCAGTTTTTTATAAAAATTACCCAAGTATCCAAAACGAGTCCAGAAACCTTGGAACTCAATACAAAGATCCTACTAGCCCAAAATATATGCTCTAGAGCTAACGACACTAATGGAATATCCACCCGTGCCTGTTTACTCAGAATAATGACCAAAGTCACATATTTCAACTTTAAGAGTTCCAAAACAGGAAAACTCTTCTAAAACTCAATTGAATACCTTGAAAACTATGCCACCGATCTCAGAAAGTCATATGAGCAGTGTAGAAGCTATGGGAAGGGTTAAAATGGTAAAACACATGAAAAATCAGAAAATGACCATGAGGGTCATTACACAAAACAAGTAAATAGAAGGTTAATTAGAGTTTGAAACCTCTAATTTAGATTAAAATATTAGAAATTAGCTAAGACCATACTTAATAACAAATAATTAAAGCAAATAAACAAGAACCAATCACAATTACACTCTATATCACACACCCCAAGATTGGGGTATTTAGCTACTCATAAGGAGATAAGAGATTATACGAATTGAATTCTCTTCAAACTTAGCCATTAACAAATTTAATTTTCAATTATTTACTCAATTTATCAATGATGGATGTATATCCTTGAAAAGCAACGAAGAATCACTAACCAAGTACTCTTTTGCAAAGTTTCCAAAAAAGTGAAGAATAGATTATTCTAAAATTTCTAGATCTGTACTACAAAACCCCCAAAGATAGCCAAAAAGTTCACGACAAAATTATCCCCGCGACAAGACTTGCGGTTCACTTGCTGGCGCAAATGCCCATATGGAGCGCGTAACTGGCTTGTGATGTTGCTAGTTCTCTAGTTCCCTTTTGCATTTGAATTGCATCTGCAAGTGCTTATTGCACCCACAATCACCATTTTCAGTTCTTCCAGAATCCCATATTACTTGCAGGGCTTTTGCTTTTCATTTGTTGACCACTTGCGTCTGCAACTGTCCTTTTGCGCTAACAACTGCCAACTTTTTGCTTGCTTTCTTCAACTGTAGCTTTAAATACAATAATAAGGATATCTAATTATTGATTGCTACGGTCGGAAGCATTTTATATATAGCGACCAATCAAAATAATATTGTTAAATATGATTCTGGAAAAAATATTTTCCTCAAGTTAAATTCTACTGTACAATGGAAAACATATATAATATGGCTAATAATTTAAAAGTGAAGAGTAAAAAATGCAGTAACTCTTAAGAATATAAAGTCATTGGAATGTGGAGAAATTTTTTCTCTTAAGATTAAAGTCTGGCGTTGCTAGGACATGTCATTCTTTCTCTAGCTTAACCATAAAAGTACTATTACGGCTAGACGTGCTTGGATTTTCATGATAGAATTAACTGAGTGGTGTCAAAAGCATATTTTAACATACTAGTTATGTCAGCTCTCATGGATATATTAATAGCATATTCTCCTCAAATTTCATTCTATGTAAATGGTAGATTGTTAAAATTATAGAAGTGTCTCTGTGATTGTGCAGAAATTAGCAGAAGTTTTATCGCTTTTATGGTATTTACTGCATTAGCTTGGAACATAATGATTCATCTCAATCTATTACCCGATATATTTATGTATTGAAAAGGTTATCTTTAAAAATTGTACTCCCTCTATCCCAAATTATGTGTCACCATTCAGATTCTGAGAGTCAAACAATTTTAGTTTTGACCGTGAACTCGGACATGAAATCTTTAAATTTTTTAAAATAAAATTTACATTATTTAAATTTTTTATAAGAGGTAGTATAAGTTACAATAATTAATAATTTAAGATATTTAAAATATATATGAAAAAATTATTATAAAAGAAAGACTTGTTTGATGTGCAAAATATTGAAAGTAGCACATAAATTAGGACGGAGGGACTACTTCCTTTTAGATATATCAGGAAATATTTGAACAAAACTATACCAGTTAATTCCCCTAAGAGATGCTTTCTAAGCATAAACACAAATCCTAATAATCAACGTATCTAAAACATCAAATATACTAACAATATACTATACTAACATGCATAGTCATGTCAAATTAACAGAAAAGGATAGGGATGCTAAACATGGACATGTATTACGCACACTATAGGGTTGCTGAACACCTAAAAAAATCAGAAGCATAAATTTCCAATATATCTGATTTCTTCAATAACCCAAATGGTAATCAGCAACTACTTGATAATTGTTGGTAAAATTCTAGTGATCAAGTATACAATATAAAAGAATTAAGAAAATAATAAAACTATTTTAATCGGGTAAGAAAAAAATACCATTGATGAAATATCCCAAAGAGTGGTCCACTGATTGAGGCAATAAAAAGCAAAAAAACCGTGACAACCAAAAAACATAACTGAAATTTTCTATAGTTTATCCCTCAGGTGATGAGTCAAGTGCAAAGATGCTTTGATTGTTGGAGACACTCCAATACATTGACGATTGTTGCTGTAGTTGAAAAAGAGAAGGAAAAGCGCGATAACTATGAAAGGATTGTGTCTTGTGAGGTATGAACTATGAAGCGTTGGCATTGTTTATGTTTTTGCGACGGTTGGCTTGGGCTTTTTGTACGATTATGTTTTTTATTAAAAAAATATATAATTAGAGAAATTAATTATTAAAAGGGGTATTTTAGTAATTTTATTTTCAAGTTAGGTAGTTCATACTTTTAAGGTAGTATAGATAGATGGTAGTGAATGAAGCTAGGTAAGAGAAAAAAATAAGAGAGGGTAGACACTCTCTTTTTAATTATGAATACGATGTGTTTGTTCCATCTAAGTTAATAAGTATGGATGAGATATTTGATAAGGTTTAGTTATGTGATATAGTTAGATGGAAATATATTATGTGTATCCTTATATTAGTATATAAAATTATTGAATGTAGAGATTCTCGAGTTGACAGGAAAAATATTTAGATAATTTTAGCTTCAGAGAAGACCTGAAGTGATTATAGTAATAGGCTTGAAGGTCGTGTTGGTAAACATATGGACGATTGCATTATGTGACTATTGACTTCTTGTTAGAGCTCAAGGTTGGTTATTTATTGTGATAAGAAGAAATAGTATTCTTAGGGATAAAATCTAGATGTAAAAAAAGACTTTGTCAAATTATAGAATAAACCTAAGAGCTAATCAATGTTCAAAGATGAACTTTCCTGAAGCAAATAGAATATAGGATCACGTAATTCATACTAGCATGATCATATCGAATGTGGAGCTTCGTAACTCTGAGTTAGGCTTGAATATGGCAAAAGCATGTAGTTAGACTCAGAACTTAGTAATGATATGTGTTCTTGCGAGAATTATAAGTTATCGATGATTAGTATGGATATAGAGGAGAAAAGGTAGTTTAGAAAAGTGTGGTTAAGCTTAAAGACTGACAGCCGTGTCATTTAAGGCGAAAAGTACTCCTATTGCCATGTCCAACACACTCTTCTTGTATGTCATGTAACTTCAGAATGAATGAGATTTATGTCCAAGTCTATATCATTCGTAATTTATGAACTCATATCGAATGGACAAAGTACTCAGGCTATGTTAATGTTCCATGTATAGATGTCTCATATGACTCGTGCCTACAATTCCTTTCCTCAGAACATTATGAAAATCCTCATGAAAATGATGTCTATAAAGATGCATGAAGTGTAACGTAAGTCTCAAGAGAGTTCCCTTTTCCATGTTTTAAGAGGAAATAGGGGCCATGTACATGATTCATATGTATTTCTTTATGTGCATAGCTTTTTGATATTCTGTGAAACTAAAGATAGTGTTTCTTGTTAGTTTATAGCCATTCTTGAGATTAAGTTTGTTCTAGTCATGAAGGAATTTTGAAATTTTCATGAAATTCTTGAATTTGATTCTAGTTCTATCCAAGACACTAATTCAAGGATAAATAATCTAAAGGGAGAGATATTGTAATACTTTGCATCTCCAAACATGTTTTAAGTCATCTCGTACTTGTGTTGAAGTCCGAAGCCAAGTTCTTTGACCTAAGAATTGTTTAGAAATTAGATCAAAGCTTGTTCTAGACTTGAATAAAATTTTGAGTGGGCACAGATGTTGTCACGACCTGATTTCTCGGTCATGATGGCACCTACAACCTCCTGTAGGCGAACCAATACCTATAGCCTGGAACGACTAGTAATGGGCTACTATCTAACAGTTAAGCAGAAGAAACAATATAACCAAGCTGAAGAAAGGGAACAAAGAAGAAAAGATAGATAACAGGAATATATATATATATATTTATACACACGCGGAAGCAAAACCAAACCCAAAAACCTGGTATCATAGTATAGAGCCAGAACTACTTCAACAGAGTACAACGATCCAAAATAATATATACAGATGTCTCTGACGGGTAGCAGAGTACATACAACAAAAGATAAACTAAAAGCTAAGATCCGATCCACTTGAGCTCACCCTCAGTCCGAAGATATCCCAAAATAGCTCCTCGCACGAGTCTCAAATGAGCTAACGGCGATGGCCCATACTAGGATCTGCACAAGAAGATGGAGAGTGTAGTATGAGCACCAAATGCGAAGCATAAGGTACCCAGTAGGTATCATAGGCCGACTGGGCACATATAAGATAAAAGTGAAGTAATAGATAGAATAGAAACAAATAGTCACAGAAGTCAACGAATAAGCAGACAGAAGCTAGTACAGAAGGGATAAAGGCAAGAACAACACACATGGCTAGCTACTAGAATATGCAACATAGATGAGAGAAGAAGAACGTACCCGCGATCCTTACAACAACAAGTAAACAAAGAGAGATTCAGAAAGGAAGCAATATTCCGGTAACCTCAATGGATAAAGAAGGGGAGAAAAGATAACGATAATCATGCTCGAATACAAGATACAATAACCCAACTAAGCCTACTAATCTCGAGTTAAGAGCTAACAACGGAAACCAAAACACCACTTAATCAATATCAAGAGTCATAAGGACAAAAATGGTGCGAAATAGAAATCATAAGTCTACCTTAATTCCCACGGTCGCCCATACCCCCGAGGAACACAAACAAGTGAAGACAAACCCTCTGGCATCCCATACTACCGGAGCATACACTCAGCAAATAGTGAACAAGGGTGGAACCTCACACAATGAATGATATAATATTCCATGCTAAGCCAAGAGTGATAGTAGTACCGTATGTTACCCGCTTCGGCCATCAAATCAGGCCCAGAAGATAGGATTCATGGAAGGTCGCACTCGTATACCTCTAGTACGTTGTATACCCCCCCTCCGGCACTCGCAACACGTAGCCCCTGGTTCAGAACGACAAGGTCCATGGATGCCACCGACCAACATACTAGATGCCCCGCAATTTCAAAAATCCCTAAGTAAAGCTGCCTGGAGAGTATCCAGGTCTAAATTAGTAAGTCAAATAGTCCTAGCACACTGCCCCGTCGAGTCTAGCATCACCCCAAAAGTTGTAGTAAATAAACTCTAGCGCTCGACCCTGCCGAGTCTAGTATAAGTAGAAATAGTGATAAAACATCCTTTAATTCTCCCTTACCCCAAGAAGACCCATTAAAATGATACCAAATCCATTTTTAAATAATTTATATGGATAATGGTCCCCACGGGCTATGCAAGGTTTAGGAATCCAGCAATAGTAGGCCCGAAGCCAAAATCATAGTAAAGTTATGAAGAATGCATGATGAATGGTATACACAATCACAATAGTGGCCCTCGGCCCACAAACAACCTATCAGCCCTGCACAAGTTCCAATCGCTCTACAACATAGATAGCCAGCATAATATCATGATAACAATGTTTGGGACTCACAGACACCTCCGAATAGCCCACCATCTATGGTACCGAGTCAAAACAAGGCCACGTAGGACTACAAGGGTGATAATATCAACTACGAAGAATACTGCATACAAGGGAGGAAAGAAACGAGGAGAATCATGGAAAATCGATCAAGTTCTATGGTTCCAAGCTAATAACACAACCCAAGGATGTTAATTAGAACAATTTTATCCGATATATGCTAAGTTTAGGGAGTTTAGAGTGTAACTTACCTATCGTCCAACGATAAGCTGCTGGCACGATAATATCCAAGGCTAAAATGCTACGAGAAGCTCTGAATAATAATCAAACTATCATAAGCATAAATAACACATCAAGACGAGTCTAATGATACCCATATTACTATAATAATAACCGGGCCAAAATTTGGGTCAACGATGCGCCCGCGAGCCCCGCGGGCCCTGCAACTAAAGTAGCCTCCTCGACCGGTCGATGCCTCCACTAAACTTTCACAACCAAAATCTCCCTAGATCTCAATCTCCTGATATATCTGGCTAGAATAGCTATCCGCTCCTTAACAAAGGATAAACTCTCATCTAACTGTACAAAATCCTAATGCAACACATGAGACTTATCTAGAACATACCAGCGCAACATTGATACATGAAAAACTGGGTGTACTGCTAAAAACATCGGAGGAAAAGCTAACATGTAGGCAACACTACCAACCCTCTAAAGAATCTCAAATGGCCCAAAGAACCTGGAGCTAAGCTAGCCCCACCGACCAAATCTCATCACACCCTTTATGGACGATCCTCGAAGGAATATCAAGTCACCAACATTGAACTCCAAGGCACAAAGTCTACGATCAGTATAGCTCTTCTTCCTACTCTGGGTTTCTCTAAGTCTATCCTGAATAAAATGGACTCAGTCTAAGGAATCTCTAAGAAAATTTGTACTTTGTGGTCTGGACTATATACCATCAAACTAACATATAGGCGATCTGCAATGCCTACCATACAAGGCCTCAAAATGTTCCATGCCAATGCTCGAATAAAAGCTATTATTATAAGCAAACTCGGCCAAAGTCACAAACTGATCCCATGAACCTCTAATGTCAAGAACACATGCCCGAAGCATATCCTCTAGGACCTGAATAGTCCTCTCAGATTGGCCATCTATCTGAGGGTGGAAAGCACTACTAAGCTGAACCTCTATACCTAAATCCCTCTGTATAGCTCTCCAAAACTGAGATGTGAACTGAGTGCCACGTTCTGAAATAATAGAAGATGGGACCCCGTGCAACTGAACAACCTCATGAAATGTAAGCCTGAGCTAACCTCTCAGCACCGTAGGAAGTCTGAACTGGCAAGAAGTGGGCCGACTTAGTCAGCCAATCCACAATCACCCAAATGGAATAAAAACCCCAAGAAGTACGAGGCAAACCAACCACGAAATCCATAGTAATCCCTTACCACTTCCACTCAGGAATGGGAAGTCGCTGCATCAAACAACCTGTTCTCATGTGCTCAAACTTAACCGGCTGACAGTTCAAGCACCAAGATACGAGCTTTGCTACGTCCCTCTTTATACCACTCCACCAGTAAAGATGCCTCAAATCCCTATACATCTTTGCAGCACCAGGATAAAAGGAGTATCTAGAACAATGTGCCTTATGGAGTATCAACTGAATCAAATCACCAGCCCTCAGAACACAAAGTCGACCACCAAACCTCAAAATACCATCAAAACCCAAAGTAACCCGGCTGGCCTCACCTTCAACTACCTGCTCACGCAGGTAACACAACCTCTGATCCTCAAACTGTCGGGTTTGAATCTGATCTACTAGAGTAGAATGAACCTCAATACTGGTAAGAACTCTTCTAGGATCTGACAAGTCAAGCCTAACAAAATGGTTAGCCAAGGACTGGATGTCAAAGGCCAAAGATCGCTCAAAAAATGAAAGTGAAGCTATGCTTCCCATACTCACCGCCATCTGACTCAAGACATCCGCTACCACATTTTCCTTGCCCAGATGGTATAGAATAGTGAAATCGTAGTCCTTCAGCAACTCAATCCATCTATTCTGCCTCGAGTTCAAATCTCACTGACTTGTAATGTACTGAAGACTATGGTGATCAGTGAATATCTCACAATGAACTTCATATAAGTAGTGCCTCAAGATCTTGAGTGCAAAAACTATCGCTGCCAACTCTAAGTCATGAGTCGGGTAGTTGCGCTCGTGAACCTTCAACTGCCTTGACGTATAAGTTATCACTCGACCCTGCTGCATCAACACAATAGATGGTGAAACTGTGACCCTCGACCGGCAAAGTCAAAACTAGAGTTGAAGTCAACAAGGCCTTAAGCCTCTAGAAGCTATCCTTGCACTGATCCGACCACTGTTTTGGAACATCCTTCCTATTCACCATAGTCAAGGGTGCTGCTATGGAAGAAATTCCCTCAATGAACCATCTATAGTACCCGTCTAACCCAACAAAGCTGCGAACCTTAATAGGATTAGTAGGTCTGGTCCAATCACGAACTGCTAAAATCTTACTCGGATCAACTCTAACCCATTCTTAGATACCACGTGCCCTAGGAATGTAACTGACTCAAGCCAAATCTCGCACTTTGAGAACTTGGCATAAATCTAATGATCTCTCTAAGTCTGAAGTACAGTCCTCAAGTGCTGCTCAAATTCATCTCTACTCCTCGTGTATATCAGAATGTCATCAATTAAGACTATCATGAACATATCCAAGTACTTTCTAAGCACCCTGTGCATCAAGTCCATGAAAGATGTGGGGGCATTAGTCAACCCAAAAGACATCACCAGGAACTCATAATGGCCATAACGTGTCCTGAATGCAATCTTAGGGATGTCCTCAACCCTAATCCTCAACTGATGGTAGACGAACCTCAAATCAATCTTCGAAAACATGGCAGAACCTTGAAGCTGATCAAACAAGTCATTAATCCTCAGTATCGAATACCTATTCTTTACTGTCACCTTATTCAGCTGCTAATAATCAATACATATATGCATCGACCCATCCTTCTTCTTTACGAAGAGAACAGGAGCACCCCAAGGCAACACACTCGGTTTAATAAACCCCTTTGCTAACAAATCCTAGAGCTTCTCCTTAAGATCTCTCAACTAAGCAGGAGACATACAGTAGGGAGGAATAGAAATGGGCCTGGTGCCCGACTCTAACTCAATGGAAAAATCAACATCTCTCTCAGGTGGAAGGCCTGGCAGGTCAATAGGAAACACATCTAGGAAGTATCTAATCACGGGAACAGACTCAAAAGATGAAGGGTCAGCACTAGCATCTCAGATATATGCTAGATAAGCTAAACACTCACGGGAAATCAACTTCCTAGTGCAAGGATAAGGAATGATCCCAAATGGTGAGCGGGTAACAGAACCCTGCCACACAACTGGGGATACACCGGGCACGGCTATAATAATGGTCTTGGCATAACAATCCAGAACCATGTGGGGAGGGGATAACCAGTCTATGCCCAGTATCACATCAAAATCTAACATATCAAGGATCATCAAATCACCCCAAGTATCTAAATCATCAAGGAATATCAAACAAGATCTCACAATCCGATCCACTACTAAATAATCTCCTACTGGGGTCGAAACAGAAATATGCACAGATAACAGCTCACTAGCCAACCCAAACAAGGCAGAAAGTAGGTAGGTAAATATGAAAAAGTGGTCCCAGGATCAAATAAAGCATAAGCTGGCTGACAACATACAAAAATTGTACATATAATCACTGCATTTGAGGCCTCTGCCACCAGTATCCCAGGGACCATATAAAACTGACGACAACCTCCACCTTACTGACCACCATCCCTACCACCTGCTCTGCCACATGGAGCACCACCTCTACCCTGACTACCACCTCCTCTAGCCCGCTGACTCCACACTAATAGCAAGGCCCTGACGGCCTACCCTACCGAGATGAACCCGCTGAACCTATGTGGCCACCTCGATCTGATGCCCCAGAAGTAGTACCTCTCGAATAGTGACCACTGTGACTATGATGACTGCTCTGACCCTGCTCAAACTGAGAACCAGAAGACTGAAGTGAAGCATGAACATGTCGACTAGTCTGACCCTAATGCTGTTGTGGCTGATAACCTTGGCCCCATTGGATCATACCTCTACCACCATGTCTGGAACCACTATTGCCACCCTGATGTCGAGGCCTCTTATCTTTGGCCCCGGGGTCATGGCAACACGAATCCTCTAAAGCACGGGCATAGTTTCTAATAGCCTGGAAGGATCGGCTACTAGCAACCAATATCTCTACAGGCTCTCAAAACTCTTTTTGTAGTCCCCAAACAAATCTATAAATTTTGTCAAACTCAATAGGCATAATCATGGCCCCAAATGGATCAAGTTGATGGAAATAGGTCTCATACTCTGAGACAGTCATAGTATCCTGAGCAAGTCTAGTGAACTCCTCTCTCAACGCTCCCGGTTGCTCTGGGGTAAGAACTTGGCCATAAAGGCCTCATAGAACTCGAACCAAGTCAAAGAAGGTAGCAATGATGACTTGCAAGTAACATGCGCCCTCCACCATAACTTCGCTAGGCCTTCCATCTAGTATGTAGTATAGCAAACCCCGTGAGTCTCCAACAACCCCAAATGGTGTAACATCTCCTCACAGGTAGTAATAAAATAATGTGGGTCTTGTCCAGAAGTACCAGCGAACCTCGGAGGTACCAATCTCAAAAACCTACCCAACGCCTTCTGCTCCATCTCTGTTATAACTGGGCGAGGAGCAAGAGGCTTTGCAACTGAAGGGACTTGAATAACCTAGGCACGGGGAGCCGTAGCAATAGGTTGCGCTTCTGAACTCGATGTTCCCAGGATATCCCCTGAGCAGAAGTTTGTGCTGCCTCAGAAGGCCACTCTCCAATCATACCCAACAACTGCAATAGTAGACCCCGAACATCTGAATACTGAGACGAGGCTGAAGCTGGTACGGGAGCTGGTGGTACCTAGGCTTCCCCCTGGTCCACATGCTACTTGGGAGCAAACTCTGGCTCCAGGTCATGATCGGGCTCTCTCACAACTCTAGCAGCTCTAGCAGGTGCCGCTTCTCAGGGATGTCCTCAACCCCTACCTTGACGACTTCCCTGGCCCCTAGCTGGAGTCGGAGGCTTGTCTCCGCCTGATGCCGAAGATCTCGTACGATCTATCTATGGAGGAATGAATGAGAACAAGTGAGATTTCAAGAAACTCTCAATAATAAGAGAGTCCCATTTCCTATGATGTCACTATAGCCTCCCGAAGATTGAGTACGAACGTCTCTGTCCCAATCCAGAGGACTCTACTAGACATTGGCTCCTATACAGATGACACTGTGAACCTAGAACTGATACCAAGCTGTCACGACCCAATTTCTCGGTCATAATAGCACCTACAACCCCCCATAAGGCAAATCGATCCCCATAGACTGGAATGACTACTAATAGGCTACTACCTAACAGTTAAGCGAAAGAAATTATATAACCAAGCAAAAGAAAGGGAACAAAAAAGAAAAGATAGATAACAGGAATATATATATATATACACATGTGGAAGCTAAACCAAACCCAAAAATATGGTATCATAGTATAGAGACAGAACTACATCAGCAGAGTACAACAATCAAAAATAATATATAGATGTCTCTGAATGGTAGCAGAGTACATACAACAAAAGATAAACTAAAAGCTAAGCTCCAATCCGCTAGAGCTCACCCTCAGTCCAAAGATATCCCAAAACAGCTCCTCGTATAAGTCTCCAACGAGCTAACAATGATGGCCCACACTAGGATCTGCACCAGAACATACAAAGTGTAGTATGAGCACCAAATGTGAAGCATAAGGTACCCAGTAGGTATAATAGGACGACTGGGCACATATAAGATAAAAGAGCAGTAATAGACAAAATAGAAACAAATATTCACAGAAGTCAATGAATAAGCACATGGAAGCTAGCACGGAAGAGATACAGGCAAGAACAAAACACATGGCTAGCTACTAGAATATGCATCACAGGTTAGAGAAGAAGCACGTACCCGCAATCCTTGCAATAATAAGTAAATAAAGAGAGATTCATAAAGTAGGCGGTATACCAGTAACCTTAATGGATAAAGAAGGGGAGAAGAGATAACAATAATCATGCTTGAATACAAGATACAATAACCTAACTAAGCCTACTAATCTCGAGTCAAGAGCTAACAACGAAAACCCAAACACCACTTAATAAATATAAAGAGTCATAAGAATGACAATGGTGAGAAATAGAAATCATAAGTCTACCTACAGTCTCACGGGCACTCATACCCCAGAGGAACACAAACAAGTGAAGACAAACCCTCTGGCATCCCATACTACCAGAGCGTACACTCAGCAAATAGTAAACAAGGGTGTAACCTCACACAATGAATGATATGACATGCCATGCTAATCCAAGAGTGATAGTAGTACTGTATTTTACCCTCTTTCGACGTCCTATGAGGCCCAGAAGATAGGATCTATGGAAGGTCGCACCCGTATACCTCTAGTATACCGTATACCCCCTCTCCGGCACTCGCAGCATGTAGCCTCGGGTCCAAAATGGCAAGGTCCATGGAAGCCCTCGACCAACATAATAGATGCTCCGCAATCTCAAATATCCCCAAGTAAAGCTACCCAGAGAGTATCCAGGACTAAATCAGTAAGTAAATTAGTCCTAGCACACGGCCCTGCTGAGTCTAGCATCACCTCGGAAGTTGTAGTAAAGCAATTCTAGCGCTTGACCCTGTCGTGTCTAGTATGAGTGGAAATAGTGATAAAACATCCTTTAATTCTCCCTCACCCCAAGAAGACCCATTAAAACGATACAAAATCCCTTTTTAAATAATTTCCACTGAAAATAGGCCCCATGGGCCATGGAAGGTTTAGAAATCCAGCAATAGTAGGCCCAAAGCTAAAACTGTAGTAAAATCATGAAGATTTTCTCTCTATATGCATGATGAATGGTATACACAATAACAATAGTGGTCCCCGGCCCACAAATAACCTACCGGCCCTGCACATTCTCCAATTGTTGTACAACACAGATAGCCAGCATAATATCATGATAATAATGTCCGGGACTCAGGGACACCCCCGAATAGCCCACCATCTATGGTCCAGAATGAAAATAAGGCCACATAAGACCACAAAGGTGATAATATCAACTACAAAGAATACTACATATAACGGAGGAAATAAATGAGGCAAATCATGGAAAAGTGGTCAAGGTATGTGGTATCAAGCTAATAACCCAACCCAAGGATATCAATTAGTACAATTTTATCTGATATATGCTATGTCTAGGGAGTTTAGACCGTAACCTACCTGTCGTCCAATGACAAGCTTCTGGCACGACAATATTCCAGGACAAAATGCTATGAGAAATTCCGAATGATAATCAAACTATCATAAACATAATTAACACATCAAAACAAGTCTACCGATACCCATATTGCTATAATAATAGTTCGGGCTAAAATTTGGGTCACCGACGGGCTCGCGGGCCTTGCAACCCAAAATTGAAAACAAAAAGAAGCACGATGCTTAAAAAGATGCCAAGAAAACATGCTCCAAAAATGAGCAATTTTGGCCAAGAGAAAGGCTCCTAAAACAATCCACTCAAGAGGAGATTTAAGAAAGAAATTTTGAGACAAAATCGGAATTTTGAGCGAGAAAGTTTACCACAAAGTGAGAAATTACACCAGAGTAGCGAGTTCCATGAACCATCATGCATTCACAAATGGGGAAGAATCTACAAGAATTTCCAAGCTTTGAGAATTATCCAACAATGGTGGCTTCATAGAAAACAATGAAGAGCAAGTTGGGGAAGAAGACTTACCAACTATTGACGAAGCACGGATAATCGATGAACAAAGGTTTCCCCAAGGTTAGGAACTGATTTAGAGCAATTTGGTATAGATAATTTGTGTTTGGAGTTGGGATTAATAAGAGGAAATGGCTGGAAAAATTAAAGCTCAAATATATAGTGCTGGAAAATTGGTCAGTGCCAACGACGCCAACACAACGCCATCGCATCTGAAGGGCTCTATCGCTGTGGATGGCTGTAGGTGCAATCGCGCTGGCCTTGGCATGATTGCACTGAAGGCCTGGCCTGCACTAAAAATTTGCAACTTTTTAAAACTCCACAGGGTATTCCAGGCACAATCAAAAATCGATATTCAAAAACGAATAATGCTAATAGAGTGAAAACAACGATCTGGACTCAACTAAATTAATGAAACATCCATATGAGGTCGTTTCGGAAAAATGTTGGCCCAAGTAAATGCTAACTAAAACCAACAAACTAGACGAAATAAGCCCGGCTCACCCGGAACCCGAACCAATCACCTACTTAACCCAAACTCAACACTCCGGAGCTGATGGAATCATCGGATTTTGAATCTGACCCTCTTATCCTCGAAACTGACCAAAGTCACACTTTCAGCTTCAAATGGCTTGAAAGTAGGAAAAGCAACACAAAACTCACACCGAAAGTTCTTAGGCCTCGACTAATGGTCCAACTAGAACAAACTCAATGCTCCGGAGCTAAGAATATGTCAGAATTTGATTCCGAGCATGTTAGTTAGGAATGTTGACTAAAGTCAATGATATTCTAAGTTAAGCCTCTAAAATAGGCAAACAACCAAAATAACCAAATAAACGACCAGGGAACCAAACTACCGGTCCCAGAAAGACATAAATGACTTAGGATCGCTACATGAATGTTCTAATAGTACAATGAATGCATAAACGCGAAGATGACCTGAAGGGTCATCACAATGTTAGGGCACCACAACAGAAGAAGCAATGGCTATCCAAGATGCTATTGATTATTGTGGGATTAATAATTTGTTCCCAGTCATCATTGAGATAGAGTCCTTTAGTAGGAGGAAAATAATAGAGAGGGAGTGGGAAAAACCTTGGAATATCAGTATGTAGATGAGATGGATAAAGAGGGGAAGAAACTAATGGGAAATTCAAGTCAACCATGTATTGAGAGAGTGAAACAAGCTGGCATATTGTTTTACTAACCTGGCTTTTATTTTTGAAGGTACAATTCAGTTTAATAATTTTTTGGAGTTACCTAAAGAAGCTAGGAAAATCATCAATGCAGAAAAAACCCAGTGTCCTAATTTCAGGTTTCATACAAACCAAAATTAGGATCCTGATTGAAGAACTCACAAGAAAGGGGTACGACAGGGTACAACCATATAGTACAAGCAACATAATAATAAGCAACAGACTAACAACCAGAGCCAATGCTAAATATACAAAGCTTTGCAATGCTAACAACAACATCACTGAAAGATCTAGCTAAAATCCAAGTAATTAACCATTGGTGATGTCAATGGTACCCTCACTTTTTAGTGGTATCGGCCTCCTATGAGACTCAACCTACAGTGAAACGTCCATAGATATATCTCTATTTGTTAGAAGTAGAATCCAGCTGTCTTGAGATTTGTAGGGAAGATTACCTAAAGCTAAAGAAATGCAACGAGGAACAACAAGCTAAGATTGAAGCTTATTTCTTTTAGATTTAGGATCTATGGCGTCCGGTGAGAGCTTGAGACCGCCTAAAATGGATACAATCCAAATCTTAGCTATAGCAACAAAAAATCGACAATTTAAAAAGCTTAAGGATTTTTTCAACTAAAAAAAGTGACAAAAAGACTAGATAGAGTTACTTGTGGGATCTTTCATCGACACCTCTATTTTAGTGACACCTATGATGCTACTGTGAAGAAGAGGTGAAGAAGAAGGGTCTTATCTCTCAGTGAGGTTTCTCTGACCTTCGAGAACTTCCTGAGTTAGTTTCCTATTTTACTTTCCTTTTCTATTTCCTTTGTTTTCTTAGTTCCCTTGTTTTATTTTGTTTTGCTGATTTTGGTTCATTCATTAATAAAATGTGGGCCTCTTCATGAGGTCATTTAAAAAATAATAGTGTGCCGCCCAGTAAAATGCCCTGTAGGCCATTGTTATGGCCATTGCAGCGCCCTAAGCCCTAAATTTCATAGACTTATTTTTCTTGACACTCGTCTACAGCACCCTTCCCAATTGCATACCTCTTCAGGTTGATGCCCTATGTAATGACCATCTAGGTCATTTCCGTTTTTTTTGTGTTTTTTCTGCATTTGGTGCTTTTTCATACTTGACTTGCTGGGACTGATGGTTCAGTTCCTGAGCAGTTCATTTGAGTTTTAGGTTCATTTCCCTATTTTGAAACTCTTAAGGATGGTAGAGTTGACTTTGTTCAACATTCAAAGAAGATGTCCTCCAATAGAAATTCTGTCAGCGTTGTTAGTTCAAAAATGTTTACTTTGGGCTAGAGGGACCTTTGGCTTAGGTCCTGAGGCCTTTGAACTCATTTAAGTCTACTGGATTCTTTTTTGGTTAAAGTTTGTTTTTGAGCGTGAGGACCACTTTTCTTTGAAACAATCTCTATTGGGACTTTCATCAATTCTGTTGAGTCCAGAATGCCATTTTTTATAGGGTAGCATGTTTGGTTTATGTTCATTGGCTTCCGAATGAATCTTGAGGGCCCATATGGTGACTCTTAACCATAAGGATTTGCTGATTTTTGATGTAATGTTGCAGACCATTTGGTCATCGCGACTGCGAGTTGACCATCGCATTCACGATGGCCTAGCTTTTTTACCATTGTAATAATGAGGGGTTCCTCATGATTGGGATAAAGGCTGGCTGGGACCCAGTCTAACTTGTCCTTAACGATTGCATGGCTGGACCATCATGATCGCTTGGCTGGACTATAGCAATTGTGATGTTCTAGCCAGTGTGTTCATCGCCATCATGTGGGGTCCTTCGTGATCGCGATAAAGGACCCATGTCAGCTATTTAGTTGCCAACTATGTTATCTCCTCCATTAAACAAAAATTCTCCATTGTTTTGAGCATCCAAGAGTTTGTTTAACAATAGTGTTCACTCTCAATTACTCTGGTAAGTTCCTCCTAAATCCCTTCTCTTTTTTGGCCCTTAATTCATGTTTCATTCCGTATAAATTTATGTTGATTCCTTGTTTAAATTCTTTGATCAAAATGGACTTTGGGGCTGTTTTGGGCCCCGAAACGAGTCTCTTTCGCGCTCAATGTTTGGGCATAGATGTATAATCCCATTGTGAATATAATTGTAAGATTGTTTTTTTGATTTTGTCATGCAGGCCCCAAGGGTTATGTTCTGACCTGATTTTCGGCCCGAATTCCCGTATAGCAATACGGATGTCATTCTTCACATCTTGACACCTAGATTAGGTTCTTGATAGTGTGGTATCATTCTAAGGCTGTTAAAAAGGGAAAGGCACATGAATGATGATTCGTGCTTGCTGTTCAGCCCCGAGAAAGGTTACGGTTTACTTATTTTAGACTTGTCTTAGTTAGATTTTATATGTTATAATGTCATGACTCAAAATCCTCAAGTCGTGATGGAACCTACTATAACCCACTAGTAGGTAAGCTGACCCTTAGCCCGGAACTGCAAGTAACGGTCTAACACAAGAAGGATCCTTCAAGCAGAAGAAATAACAATAAGAAGCGAAAGATACGATAAACCAATATAAATAAAAGGGAGGGAAGAGATTAAAATACATAAGAATCACACAAGACCTGGTGTCAGTCGGTACAAATTCTAGTACAACTTAGATGTTCTAGGTAGATACAACAAAATACGGACAATCTCTGAAGCTACAGTAGAAGACTAGTCCAAAAGTAGAGGGAGATGGATCAACTTCGATCGCCAAGAGCTCATCCAATGTCTCCAGTCAGTAACACTGTACAAGGACAACAATCAATGATGATAACTCATACTAGGATCTGCATTAGTAAAAATATGAAGAAGTATAGTATGAGTACCAAAATACGCGGTACCCAGTAGGCATCATCGGATGCTCAAGCAAGATATAAACATAAAAAAATGTGAATATAACGAAGGGTAAGAAAGATGAGTCAGAAAGAAATATAATGGCCAAAAACTAGATAAAAGGGGGAGAAATACCGCAACAGTATGAAATACATAAAGTAAAAGTCCACCAAAAACCAATTTGGGCTTCCCCGAGTCTAGAAAGTGCACCCAAATAAAGCAAGCCAACTATACACGGAGTTCGATAGTAAAGATGCACAAGGAATACCATAAAATGTTATATGAAATGAAATGAAATATGGCTAATGCAATATTGAATTAAACCCTGAGTCACCTCATGGGCCGCCGGAGCTTACCTACCAATATCGTACCGTAATACCTAGAATATCCCTTCAGGCCGCCGGAGCTTATAAAATACCACATAATCCATGTATAATCAGAAAAACCAGAGTATTCTCTTAGGAAACTCGAGCTTATCAATACCACAATATAAAACCCTACATGAATGCAAAGGGGGCCGCCAGAGCTTATCAATGTAATCCCACAAATCAATGGAAAGTAAAGTCCAGAAAACTCTCTCCGACCAAGTGCATAAAATAGAAGTGTCTTCCCATTCATAAGTTAGTAAAAATAGTGATGTACCCTTTCTCCTTAGTAGCACGAGTATATAGAAAAAGAAATCGTTTTTCCTTTTTATTAGCCAAAAATAGTGATAAAAGTAGGACGCTCTCCCTGGATCTCCAATCATTTAAAAAAGAGGTATTTTTGGGTTATAAACGTTAGCAATCAACTTAAACTAGTAAAACCTTTCCTTAATTTGGAAACCATTTGTTACCAAGAAGAGTTCCTTATTAAACCACCGAGCGATTCAATTCTCGTCAATTCGTACCTTTTAATTCCCAACAATTCATACCAAAACCCATTCATAATGTAAAAAGGGATGAAGATGAATCAGTCCATATGTATGTATAAATACATGTAAATGCATGCAATTATACCAAGAAAGGGCATTTCACCCTTCATAACAAGATCATACTAACCTGGACTCCTTCCAGCTCAACGTCGTGGCCTCAGGCCCACAAATACTCATACCATAGCAACACACAAGAATATAACATGATAAGAACAGCCAGAAAGCTAAGAAAAAACTACTCTACCATGAACTATACCCTAACGAGTGCTAAAGCCACCTATTCTAGTATAAGTACTAATAGGGAAACACTATACTAACTACCAACTCCTAAAGGACCTGCCTAAGGTAATCAACTAACTGGAACTAAGAATAAAGCGTACAACAGATAGAAAATTAAGCAAAGCAAAATGATACTGACTTGGCTCCTGCTAGTCCCATCTCCATGGCCTCGAGCCCACAAGTATATGATAAATATAACATTAAACGAGCAACAATCATAATAGTAATAATAAAACAATGGTAACGCCTACTCTATCACAAACCTTTATCTAATTCTAGGCTAAGGCTCCCTAATTCTAGCAACCTCGACCAAAAGAAACTTACTAAGCTATGACATCTAATCCTAAACCCAAGGATACTACACCGCCTATGGCAAGACTTACAGAAAAGCTGCAGCCTATACTAAGGATTTGCTAGACAAAATCTACTCTAAAGCCCTTAAATCACCTATAAGGATCGATATGCCTACTAGAACCGTATCCAAACCATAAGATCCCACCAACCATTAGCAAGTTATTATATTCATACTTCATATGAGCAAAGTATAGAAATAGTAAGCCATAACCTTCCAGAAAGTCGAGCACGGGTGCACAATCCAATCCACAAGATCGGAGCCTAGCACCCTCGAGCTATATTTACTCTACACATCAATACGAACCTAATGGAACCAATGCTGCTAATAATTTGATTGGATCAAAATTTAGGTCAAAAGCAAGCCCATGGGCCCTGCAACCCAAAATTTGAAACAAAAATTATCACGAGGTTTCAAACCTCACCAAGAGTACATGCTCAAAAATTGAGAAGAAATGGACCATAAAAAAATGCTCAAACAACCCAAAAACCAAGGGAACTCAAAGAGGGAGAGTAATAGAAATAACCAGAATTTAAAAAAGAAACTTACCAAATTAAGAAGCCAAGAATGAGCACAGACCAAAAATACTTTATCCTCCAAGGTCACGGAATGATCAAGTGAAATTTGGAGGGTTTTGGAGCAAAAATGGTGGAGAAATCAAAGTGGAAGTTTGATTTAAAATGAAATGGAAAAGAAGTTTGAATTTAATATACTGCCAGTGTTTTTTGCAAATGCGGGACTTTTTATCGCAAATACAGAGGCATGAATGAATAGTGACCTCTGCAAATGCGGTAAAATCACCGCGAATGCGAAACTCCGCAAATGCAGCAAAATCACCACAAATGCGAAAAACTCCACAAATGCGGAAAAATCACCGCAAATGTGGTGGCTGCAAATGAAGCAAAATATCCACAAATACCGACCCCACCAGACACAACAACTCAGCAAAACCAACTATGTTTAAAAATCTTTAATTGATCTTCGGGATTCATCCGGGGTCCTACGAACACAAATGAACTATGCTACTCGACTAGAAACGACATTATGGATCCAATGATATCAACAAAACTCCCATTTGAGGTGATTTAATGAAAAGTGGGCCCCACGTCCAAAATCAACCTTTAGATCAACTATTCCCAACATAGAACCTAAGGGTCAAAATCATGTCCGAAAGCCTCGGGACCCAAACCAATAGCCCCTCCTGCCTAAACTCGACATTCCAGAGCTATTAACGCTGCCAGAATTTTTATTCGAGGTCATCTTCTCTGAATGTTGACCAAAGTCAACCCTTCAAGCCTAACTGGCCTAAAAACACAGAATGAGAGAAAATTCAAAGTGAAAAACCTCCTGAAACCCAACCAAAGGTCCAACTAGACCAAAATCCAAGCTCTAGAGCTAACGAAATTGTCAGAATTCAATTCCGAGTGCATTTACCAAGAAAGTTGACCAAATTCAAAGATTTCCCAAGTTGGAGTTCTAAAATAGAGAAATAGTCATAACGACCTAACAAACGACCCTGGCATCGATCTGTCAGTCCCAGAAAGTCATAAATAACCTGTAGACGCTGCAGGAAAACTCAAAATACAGAAAACACAAGGAAAAAGAGAAATGACCTGAAGGGTCATTACAACATCCACTAGTAAAAGAACTTTTGTCCTCGAAAGTTAATAAAGGAAGTACCCGAAAGCTCAAAAATGAAAATATACCAGGTCCATAAGTCGAGATAGGCCTCCCGAGGAGCCTTCTCGATCTGATAACAACCAACAGAGATATAACCTAGAAAGCTTACTAAAACCATACTCATTACCAACCAAAATAGGAAAAACAACAAACTGTAACTCAAAAGCTAACCGGTCAAATAACTAAATAGAACCCAAAATAAAACATCCAAAAAGCACCAACATAACACAAGAACCACAAACACCAAGGCAATCTTCACCTATAACCGGTAATCATGCTAACACAAAGCATATAACCCACTTCATCCAATATTCTGACTCATGAGTCCTGGTTCCAAAGACCCTTCCGTCTATCCAGAAACATAAACATTCAAACCATTAAGTCAAACACAAATCAAACATTCAAGCTACGCTTGAAAACATCAAAAAACCCACAAAAGGCTAGGACTCCTACCATACTCTACTTCCACGAAGTAGTCTAAAAACTAGATCTCAAGAAAAATCAAACACTACACCAACTAACCTCAAACACAAACACCTGCCCGAGACAACCTACTAGAATAGGAGTAGCCTGCCCTGACTGACTGTTGGTCTGCAAAAGGACAACAACGCTAAGATCACCTGAAAAACCCAAACTCATCTGAAATAACTATCAAGAACCCCAACTGAAAGGAAGAACACCGAAACACACATGTCTGATCCAGCAAAAGTGACTAGGTTAGGCCCGCCTATCTGTGCAGACCCCAAGGACACCAGAACCAAACAAGAGATGTAGAAAGTAAGCAATGAAGCCTTAAGTCAACCTCCAACTCTGACAGCTAGAAATTTTGCCACGGTCCACAACTCCCAAAACACAAACTAGAACTAAGAAACACATTTGTGCCATCAGGTGGACTATTGCTGATTTAATTGGCATACCCCCGGGGATATGCACGCACAAGATAAATGTCCAAGAGGAAAGAACCCCTTCGATTGAGAACCAATGAAGGCTAAACCCACCTATGCAAGAGGTGGTGAAGAAGGAAATTATTAAGTGGTTAGATGCGGGAGTGGTTTTCTGGATCTCTGATAGTACTTAGGTCAGCCCAATGCAATGTGTGCCAAAGAAGGGTGGAATCCCTGTTGTGCTAAATGAAAAAGATGAGATGATAGCCCTCAGACATGTGAATGGATGGAGGGTGTGCATGGATTACCAAAAAATTAAACTCCTGGATATAGAAGGATCACTTCCCTCTACCGTTCATGGATTAAATACTAGATAGGTTGGCTAGCTGTGGTTTTTATTGCTTTCTTGATGGTTATTCCAGATATAACTATATCTCAATCTCCTCAAAATATCAAGAGAAGACAACCTTTACATTCCCTTATGGAACTTTTGCATTCAAAAGAATGCCCTTTTGACTTTGCAATGCCCCGGCCACCTTCCAATAGTACATGATGTCTATATTCTTAGATATGGTCGAAGATACTATAGAGATCTTCATGGATGACTTTTCGGTAGTTGGGGATGAGTTTGATGATTGTTTAGAACAGTTAGAGGAAGTGCTTAAACGATGTGAGTAAATAAACCTGGTGTTAAACTGGGTGAAGTGCCATTTAATGGTAAACAAAGGGATAGTATTGGGACACAAAATATCCAAAAATGATCTTGAAGTTGACCAAGCTAAAATTGAAGTCATATGCAAGCTACCTCCTCATAAAGCTGTAAAAGGGATAAGAAGTTTTCTTGGTCATGCCGGGTTCTATAGGCATTTCATCAAAGACTTCTCGAAGGTGGCTTACCCTTTGTGTAAGTTTCTTAAAAAAGAAGCCAAATTCGACTTTGATAGTTGTTTCATGAAGGCCTTTGTTACTCTGAATGAGAAGTTAACTTCAACCCCCATCATCAAAGCACCGGATTGGAAAAAACCATTCAAACTTATGTGCTACCCTAGTTATGTAGCTTTAATGGTTGTACTTGGTCAACGAAGAGATAAACTTTTCCACCCAATCTACTATGCAAGCAAAACATTGAATACAACTCAAACAAATTACACTATGATGGAACAAGAGTTATTGGCCGTAGTCTTTGCCTTTGAAAAGTTTCGGGCATATCTTTTGGGGACCAAATTTATAGTGAACATTGACCATGACGCAATATGATATTTATGACTAAGAAACATGCAAAGCCCCATCTAATTCATTGGGTATTAGTCCTCTAAGAGTTCAATTTTGAAGTAAAAGATCATAGGGGATACGAGAATCAAGTGGCTGACCATTTATCAAAACTAGAATAAGAGGGAAGGACCATAGGGGAACTTCAGATAAATGATTCATCCTCGATGAGCACATTTTTGCTGCTTTGAATGATCTTACACCATGGTTCACTGATTTTGCTAACTTTTTAGCGAGTGATTTTGCTTTCGAATGGTTTGAATTCACACCAGAAAAAGAAGCTCTTGCATGATGTCCAGAAGTACTATTGGGATGAGCCTTACCTATTTAATATATGTGCCAATGGAATGATTTGGAGGTACATCACCAAAATTGAGATGATGAATATTCTTATGGCATGTCACTCTTCACTAGTTGATGGTCACCAGGGGGTATGTGCATGACTTCAAAAGTGTTACAATATGGATTTTATAGGCCGACTCTCTTTTAAGATGCTTATGATATGATCAAGGCATGTGACAGATGTCAATGCGAAGGGGGCGTATCTCAGCACCATGAACTCCCATTAACACCAATCCTTAAAGTGGAATTATTTGACTTGTGGGGCATTGATTTCATGGGTCTATATCACGCCCCAAACCATGGGAGGCATGACCGACACCCGGAGCCCCAAAAGGCCGAGGGTGTCAAAATAGAATGTATCTCTATTGAACCTGCTGGGGTCTGAGACCGACAAGGTCTCTAAGAATAGCAATTTGAAACACTAAAAGCTCAATAGTAGTTAAGCAACTCAAGGCCGACAAGGCTATTATCATAGTAGATAGCTAATAACAAGGCCGACAAGGCCATACCCAACACTGATATACATATACACGTCTACAAGCCTCTAGGAGTAAGTAAAATATCTCATATCCAGGACAGGGCCCTGGACTACCCATAAGTTGTACATATACATAACCTGGTCAAAATATAAGCTAGACCTTTGACTCGTCAGCTCCAGGAAGAATGGAGCTTACCAAAATGGCTGAACTCTGCAACTCCTACTGAAGAGATCTGTCTGGGTATCTGTCTGGACCTGCAGGCATGTATGCAGCGCCCCCAGGCAATGGGGACGTCAGTACGACAATAATGTACTGGCATGTAAGGTAGAAACATAAAAGCAAGTCACAAGTAGTAAATCCGAACAAGATAAAATATGAAACTTGTAAACTGTAATTGGTAAGACTCATTAAGCTCTTTCTCCTTTATTCTTTTTAGAACACAACACATGCATTAACTCACGCTGCAACTCACTCTTTATAACCCACACTAAACCACAATAGCGCCTCGGCGCACCCTATATTTAATAGCCTCAATATGGCAGTAGCGCCTCGCCGCACACTATGTATATAATGGCCTCAATATGGCAGTAGCACCTCGGTGCACATTATGTATATAATAGCCTCAATATGGCAGTAGCACCTCAGTGCACACTAACACGCAAACCACGCATAATAAGTGTATTGCTAGATTGACCTTCAAAGCTATTCTTGTTATTTATGAAGGTTGATTTAGATAACTTCTTTAGCCTTGGCTTACTAGGTGTTGGACTCAACATACCAAACACATATAAATGGGGATTTGACTTTCTAACTTTCCTTGTATACTTTCTAAATCTTGATTAGAGATCACAATACAAAGAAGAAACTTGACAAAAGGATAACTTACATTTCGTGCAAAAAGAATCAGATTTTTATAAGAAGGCGACTTGAATCACCATAATGTATAAATTAGTTCCTTAAGACTTGTTGAGTTACCAAATCAGCTCTCTTACAACAAAATACTCAAATTCCTTCTTTCGGAGATTTAGAGTTCTATTTCTGGATTCATGCCGATAAGGAATAAAGAAGCCTTAACATACCTCGTTCCTTCCGAAGATTGCGCTTACCACAACTTGGATTTTCCCTTATTAAGTTAATCTACAACACAAGGGTATAATGAAGCTAATATTAGCTCTTAAACCTGCTGCAACATTCCCAAAACAGTACCTAAACATTTCCCGGGCAGATTTACGTATTTTGCATTAATTAAAGGTGTATCGTCACACCTTTCTCCCCTTATCCAATACACATCACACACACACCAACCTACTGTCTCCAATAATACAAAACACATCAAACATCCCCTACACAACTCACCATGCCGAAATAAAATAGCAACACATTGAACCCACGGCTTCCGATCGCCGTCTCGTGAGTTCTTAACAACAATTCAACAACAATTGTCCATCCGAACTTCAATCAAAAAAATATTATTATGGGCAGAGTACTTACCACACTTGAAGGTGTGTTTTTATCCTCTTTTTATTGATGCTTTAAAAGCTTAAGTACCCCCTACACATACACCAACAAGAGAAGAAGAAATCTCTTAATTGTTACACAATTTCTATGTGTTAAATCATAAGAAAGGGGCTGCCATAGTTCATGTCTCTCTTACCATAGGATATCCTAGCTATATGTAGTAGATTAATACCAAGATAACAAGTTGTTTAACTCACCTTAAGCTTCAATTAATCTTGGTCTTCTTAGAACCCTAAAGGGAGAGAAGGGCTGCCAAAAGAAAATGAGATAAGAGAGAATTTTTCCAGCTTTTTGTGATCAATAGTTTGTCAACAAAAGGTTTGTATGAAGGGACCTTTTTGGCCGACTTTTTTTAGTATCTTTGGGCCAAAATGGGTCAACAAACTTGGGCTAAAATTACCCTTTGCTTGGGCCTCAAAAGGGTTAAGTTTTGGGGCTGATTTTGGGCTTCTCTTGGGTCAAAACGTGGTCAATATTGGTGGCTAACTTTTTTAGTTGTTTGGGACAGATTTGGTTGTGCTTTGATGGTCCAACTTTAAGCTTCATTTGGGCTACCATTAGGTCTAATAATCCATGGTGTTGCTGCCCGTAATCGGCCCTCGGAACTTAGTTCGTTAGCGTAGGTAGGTGATGCACCTACTTGTCACCTAAGAGCTTAGATAAGTCGAGCAAGTACCTCACTTGTTTTATCTCATTTTCAAAACCCTCCTCCTTATAATTTAACTTAACACTTATATACATTTGACCATTTCAAATTCTAGGCCAAAGTACCCCTTCACAATCTCGAGCTCAAATACCTTCGTCGATATTTACTTAGTCACATAGGTTTTGAAAGGTACGGGGTGTTATATCCTTCCCCCCTTAGAATCATTCGTCCTCGAATGAGGGTAATGCATATAGAGCTCTAGTCCCTTAGGATTTTTTTGAAATTTCGGCAGAGTTTCCTTTATAATTGGGACTATCCAAAAACCTGAAACTCAGCAAAAGTCCAGCACAATGCCTCACAGGGCTATACAACTATATACAATTAAATGTAATCATTTTCACATGTTCAAACCTGATCATATTTGCATAGTAGGAAGAGTATCAAGAATATAAGAATATGACTTACCTCTGTACTATATTCAAGTCATAAATAACTGGGGATGTTTTTTTCCTCATTTCTTCCTCGGCTTCCCACGTCATTTCTTCAATATTATTATTTCTCCACAACACCTTTACTGAGGCTACTTCTTTGGTTCTGAGCTTCCTAACTTGACGATCTAGGATAGAAATTGGTACTTCCTTATAGGATAAGTCTTCAGAAAGTTGAACATCTTTAATAGGCATAATACGTGAAGGATCTCCTATGCACCTTCGTAGCATCGATACATGAAATACAGGATGGACTGTCTCCAATTCTTTGGGTAAATATAGCTCATATACCACTTTTCCTACACTTCGAATGATTCTTTATGGTCCAATATATCTTGGACTAAGCTTTCCCTTTTTACCAAATCGCATAACGCCTTTCATGGGAGAAACCTTTAGGAAAACCCAATCACTAATATTAAATTCCAAATCCCGACGTCGCACATCTGCATATGATTTCTGCCTACTCTGGGCTGTTAGTAATCTTTCTCGAATTAGCTTCACCTTCTCCATTGCCTGATTAACTAGGTCTGGCCCTAATAATCCTGCTTCTCCAATTTCAAACCATCCAATTGGTGATCTACACTTTCGCCCGTATAAAGCCTCATAAGGAGCCATTTGAATGCTTGCATGGAAGCTATTATTATAAGCAAACTCAATTAGTGGCAAATGGTCATCCCAACTCCCTTTAAAATCTAGTACACAAGCTCGTAGCATATCTTCGAGTGTTTGAATAGTGCGTTCAGCTTGTCCATCTGTCTGTGGATGAAAAGCTGTACTGAGACTTATTTGAGTACCTAAGCCTCTCTGGAAAGACCTCCAGAAATTTGCTGTAAACTGAGCTCCCCTATCTGAAATGATGGAAATTGGGACACCATGAAGTCGAACTATTTCACTAATATACAACTTGGCATAATCTTCAGCAGTATAAGTTGTCCTGACTGGCAAAAAGTGAGCTGATTTTGTAAGTCTATCTATAATCACCCATATGGAATCATACTTCCGATAAGTACGGGGTAAGCCTGTAATAAAGTCCATGTTGATCACCTCCCATTTCCAGGTAGGTATCACTATACTTTGAGTTAGACCTCCAGGTCTCTGGTGTTCAATTTTTACCTGTTGACAATTCGGGCATTGGGCTACAAACTCTGCAATATTTCTCTTCATATTATTCCACCAATAAATCTGTCGAAGATCATGATACATCTTCGTCGCTCCTGGATGGATTGAATAGCGGGAATAGTGAACTTCTGCCAAAATTTTCTCTCGAAGCTCCCCGACGTTAGGTACACATAGACGACCTTGATATCTCAGAACCCCATTCTCCTTAAGCTCTATTAGTGGTTGCTTTTGTTGTGGAATTTCCTCCCTCAATCTTACTAATTCTGGATCATCATATTGTCTTTCCTTTACCTCTGTCATAAGTGAGGATTCCGCTGTGCTTTGAATAACAACTCCCCCATTACCTTGGTCTAGTAGTCGAACCTGCAAATTAGCTAACTGATGTAGTTCTCTTGTCATCTCAATCTTTCTATTTTCCACGTGGCTCAAGCTTCCCATGGATTTGCGGCTAAGTGCATCGGCCACTACATTGGCCTTCCCTGGATGGTACAAAATATCTACGTCATAATCCTTTAGTAACTCTAGCCACCTTCTTTGCCTTAGGTTTAAATCCTTCTGTTTGAATAAATACTGTAGACTTTTGTGGTCCGTAAACACGTCTACATGGACTCCAAACAAGTAATGACGCCAAATTTTCAAGGCAAATATAACTGCTGCCAATTCAAGATCGTGAGTAGGGTAATTTTGTTCGTGCTTTCTTAGTTGTCTCGAGGCATAGGCAATAACTTTACTATGTTGCATTAAAACGCAACCCAACCCAATCCTTGAAGCATCACAATAAACAACATAACCTTCTGTGCCCTCTGGCAGAGTTAAGACAGGTGCTGAAGTAAGCCTATCCTTCAACTCCTGAAAACTCTGCTCACATGCATCAGACCACTGGAACTTGGCAGCTTTATGAGTCAACTTTGTCAATGGTGCAGATATAGAAGAAAACCCTTCTACAAACCTTCGGTAATAACCTGCTAAGCCCAAAAACTACGGATCTCTGTAGCATTCAAGGGCCTCGGCCAATTCTTTACTGCTTCAATCTTTTGGCCGTCAACTCTAATACCTTCGTCTGTAATTATATGGCCAAGAAAAGCCACTGAAGTCAACCAAAACTCACATTTGGAGAACTTCGCATATAATTTATGATTCTGAAGTGTTTGCAATACTGCACGTAAATGATCAGCATGTTCGGCTTTGGACCGCGAGTAAATCAGGATATCGTCAATAAATACGATCACGAATACATCTAGGAATGGCTTGAATACCCGATTCATTAGGTCCATAAAAGCTGCTGGGGCATTAGTAAGCCCAAAAGACATTACTAGAAATTCAAAGTGGCCATACCTTGTCCTAAAGGCTGTTTTTGGAACATCTACCCCTTTAACACGTAACTGGTGATACCCCGACCGCAAGTCAATCTTTGAAAAACATTTGGCGCCTTGCAACTGATCAAAAAGGTCATCAATCCTTGGAAGCAGATACTTATTCTTGATTGTAACTTTGTTCAGTTGTCGGTAATCGATACACATTCTCAAGGACCCATCCTTCTTACGAACAAACAAAATTGGTGCTCCCTATGGCGATGTACTAGGCCTAATGAAACCTTTTTCGAGTAGATCCTTTAATTGTTCCTTTAACTCTCTTAATTCTGCAGGAGCCATCCTGTAAGGGGGAATTGATATTGGCTGAGTATCTGGGAGTAGGTCAATGGCAAACTCAATTTCCCTTTCTGGAGGGATTCCTAGAAGCTCATCCGGGAATACATCTAGAAATTGACTCACCACGGGAACCGATTGAAGAGTCACTAGTCCATCCTCTATACTTTGTACTCGGACTAAATGATAAATATAGCCTTTAGAAATCATTTTCTGGGCTTTAAGGTAGGAAATAAACCTACCCCTTGGCGTGGCAGCATTACCTTTCCACTCCAGAATTGTCTCTTTCGGAAAATGGAATTTGACAACCTTAGTTCTACAATCGATATTAGCATAACATGCAGCTAACCAGTCCATGCCCATAATGACATCGAAGTCAATCATATCTAATTCGATTAGATCAGCTGAAGTGAGATGGTCATAAATCCACACTGCACAATCTCGATAAACTCGTCTAGCTATAATAGATTCACCAACCGGCGTAGATACAACAAATGGTCTAGGCAATAACTCAGGGCCTACCCCCAACTTACCAGCAACGAGCGGGGTAACATATGAAAGAGTAGAGCCAGGATCTATAAGTGCATAAACAGCATGAGTAAAAATAGTCAATGTACCTGTAACAACATCAGGTGACGATTCCAAGTCCTGGCGACCGGCTAGAGCATAAGTGCGATTCTGACCACTGCCTGAACTGGATGCTCCTCCTCCTCCTCTACCTCTACCACGACCTGGTGTAGCCTGTTGTCCTGTCCTTGGGGGACGAATAGTAGATGAAGAAGCTGCCATCGACCCTGTAGGCTGGGATATCTCACTCCTACCTCTACTCGGACAGTCTCGCATAAAGTGACCAGGATGCCCACACGAATAACAAGTATCTGAACCCAGGCGACATATCCCAGGATGCTTCCTACCGCACTGAACACAAGGTGGCAAAGGTGGCCTCATCTGACCTGAATTCCCCTGGCGATAGGAACTGGATGCACCTGAACTGTGGCCTGGTCCAGTCTGAGAAAAACGATCATACCTCTGCCTTTGCAACTGATATGGGGCACCACTAGTAGGGTGGGTGATCGCCTATTAAAATGTGGCCTAACATTACCTCGTGGCTCTACATAGGACCCAATAGATCTAGCCCTCTTATTCTGATCCCTTTCTCGGCTTTGGTTATCTCCAATTTGTACTTCAAGATCCTCTGCAGTCTGAGCAATAGCCTGTATCTTAGAAATATTCATATCCTCTTGTGTGGCTGCTATTGTTAATCCCTTAATCAATTCATCCTTAAGGCCACGCACATATCGATGAACTCTAGCTCGCATCGTACTCACAATATCGGGGGCGTACCTGGCTAATGAATTAAACCTGAGGCTGTACTGTCGAACATTCATATTGCCCTGCCTAAGGGCTAGAAATTGATCAAGTCTGGCCTCTCGAACCTCCTGTGGAAGATAGTGAGCTAGGAAGGCCTCTGAAAATTCCTCCCATTCAGCTGGGGGTGCATTTGATCCCCTAGACCGATCCCAAGCCTCGAACCATAAAATGGCCACATCTCGTAACCTGAAAGATGCAAACTCCACTGCCTCCACTACTGTTGCATGCATGACTCGAAGTACTCGATAAGTCTGATCAATAAACTCCTGAGGATCCTCACGTGGGTCAGAGCCTGTAAATATAGGAGGACTTAGGCTGATAAACTCTCGAGCCCTAGAACTTTCTGAGCCACCTGACCTAACACTCGTTGATGCCCCAATTTGTTGTTGTTGTGTGGCTACCATCTGGGTCAATAATCGAACAGCACTCCTGATGTCCTGGTCCTCTGCTTCAGGTGGAGGAGCTACATGTGCTGGTTCATCTCTAGCTATCTCAGATGCCACTGGAGCAGGTGGGGTCAGGGGTACTGGATCCCCTCTAGTCTCATCAGGTACTTGATAAACTGGGATCTCTGGTGTCGGTGATTCACTGTGAGCCTCAAATCTATCCAATCGGATAGGCGGGGAACGACTAGTACCTTCCCCCGTATCCGTGCCAACCCGTCGGCTACTCATTTGTCTAGTCACAGGCATTTCTGTAAAAAAAGGAAGAGAAAAACATGAATTAGACTTCAAACATCTTATGACCTCGCTCTATTGCACGATCTAGCAAATGAAAGAAGGATAACATTTCCTAAATGTCCCGTAGCCTCATGATTATAGGTATGGTGCACAACACACCCATAAACAAGACTCTACTAGACACGGCTTGTAGACTCCCTGGGATTCGACGTGCTCTGATACCAAGTTTGTCACGCCCCAAACCATGGGAGGCATTACCGACACCCGGAGCCCCAAAAGGCCGAGGGTGCCAAAATAGAGTGTATCTCTGTTGAACCTGCTGGGGGTCTGAGACCGACAAGGTCTCTAAGAACTACAATTGGAAACACTGAAAGCTCAATAGTAGTTAAGCAACTCAAGGCCGACAAGGCTATTATCATAGTAGATAGCTAATAACAAGGCCGACAAGGCCATACCCAACACTGATATACATATACACGTCTACAAGCCTCCAGGAGTAAGTAAAATATCTCATATCCAGGACAGGGCCCTGGACTACCCATAAGTTGTACATATACATAACCTGGCCAAAATATAAGCTAGACCTCTGACTCGTCAGCTCCAGGAAGAATGGAGCTTACCAAAATAGCTGAACTCCGCAACTCCTACTGAAGAGGTCTATCTGGGTTTCTGTCTGGACCTGCAGGCATGAATGCAGCGCCCCCAGGCAATGGGGCGTCAGTACGACAATAATGTACTGGCATGTAAGGTAGAAGCATAAAATCAAGTCGCAAGTGGTAAATCTGAACAAGATAAAATATGAAACTTGTAAACTGTAATTGGTAAGACTCGTTAAGCTCTTTCTCCTTTATTCTTTTTAGAACACAACACATGCATTAACTCACGCTGCAACTCACTATTTATAACCCACACTGAACCACAACAGCGCCTCGGCGCACCCTATATTTAATAGCCTCAATATGGCAGTAGCGCCTCGGCGCACACTATGTATATAATGGCCTCAATATGGCAGTAGCACCTCGGTGCACACTATGTGTATAATGGCCTCAATATGGCAGTAGCACCTCGGTGCACACTATGTATATAATAGCCTCAATATGGCAGTAGCACCTCGGTGCACACTAACACGCAAACCACACATAATACGTGTATTACTAGATTGACCTTCAAAGCTATTCTTGTTATTTATGAAGGTTCATTTAGATAACTTCTTTAGCCTTGGCTTACTAGGTGTTGGAATCAACATACCAAACACATATAAATGGGGATTTGACTTTCTAACTTTCATTGTATACTTTCTAAAGCTTGATTAGAGATCACAATACAAAGAAGAAACTTGACAAAAGGATAACTTACATTTCGTGCAAAAAGAATCAGATTTTTATAAGAAGGCGACTTGAATCACCATAATGTATAAATTAGTTCCTTAAGACTTGTTGAGTTACCAAATCAGCTCTCTTACAACAAAATACTCAAATTCCTTCTTTCGGAGATTTAGAGTTCTATTTCTAGATTCATGCCGATAAGGAATAAAGAAGCCTTAACATACCTCGTTCCTTCCGAAGATTGCGCTTACCACAACTTGGACTTTCCCTTATTAAGTTAATCTACAACACAAGGGTATAATGAAGCTAATATTAGCTCTTAAACCTGCTGCAACACTCCCAAAACAGTAGCTAAACATTTTCCGGGCAGATTTACGTATTTTGCATTAATTAAAGGTGTATCGTCACACCTTCCTCCCCTTATCCAATACACATCACACACACACCAACCTACTGCCTCCAATAATACAAAACACATCAAACATCCCCTACACAACCCACCATGCCGAAATACAATAGCAACACATTGAACCCACGGCTTCCGATCGCCGTCCCGTGAGTTCTTAACAACAATTCAACAACAATTGTTCATCCGAACTTCAATCCAAAAATATTATTATGGGCAGAGTACTTACCACACTTGAAGGTGTGTTTTTATCCTCTTTTTATTGATGCTTTAAAAGCTTAAGTACCCCCTACACATACACCAACAAGAGAAGAAGAAATCTCTTAATTGTTACACAATTTCCATGTGTTAAATCATAAGAAAGGGGCTGCCATAGTTCATGTCTTTCTTACCATAGGATATCCTAGCTATATGTAGTAGATTAATACCAAGATAACAAGTTGTTTAACTCACCTTAAGCTTCAATTAATCTTGGTCTTCTTAGAACCCTAAAGGGAGAGAAGGGCTGCCAAAAGGAAATGAGATAAGAGAGAATTTTCCAGCTTTTTGTGATCAACATTGATCAGCAAATGGCCTATATAAAGGGACCTTTTTGGCCGACTTTTTTTGAGTATATTTGGGCCAAAATGGGTCAAGAAACTTGGGCCAAAATTACCCTTTGCTTGGGCCTCAAAAGGGTTAAGTTTTGGGGCTGATTTTGGGCTTCTCTTGGGTCAAAATGTGGTCAATATTTGTGGCTACCTTTTGTAGTTGTTTGGGCCAGATTTGGTTGTGCTTTGATGGGCCAACTTTAAGCTTCATTTGGGCTACCATTAGGTCTAATAATCCATGGTGTTGCTGCCCGTAATCGGCCCTCGGAACTTAGTTCGTTAGCGTAGGTAGGTGATGCACCTACTTGTCACCTAAGAGCTTAGATAAGTCGAGCAAGTACCTCACTTGTTTTATCTCATTTTCAAAACCCTCCTCCTTATAATTTAACTTAACACTTATATACATTTGACCATTTCAAATTCTAGGCCAAAGTACCCCTTCACAATCTCGAGCTCAAATACCTTCGTCGATATTTACTTAGTCACATAGGTTTTGAAAGGTACGGGGTGTTACAGTAGTATACCAATAACCTCAAGTAAATGAGGGATGAAGGAAAGCAAGCTAACATATCCAAGCTAAAAGCAATAACTAACATAATCATGCTAAAACACCATCTAAGATAAGGGAGACAAATAACCACCTCCCAATTTCAAACCTAGGATGGAATAAACTACGCCACAAGAAATCGAAAGCCACTACTCAAAACCACAGTAAAGGGTAGAACTCACTAGCTCACAATTGCCCAGAAGGCCACATAAACAATGCCTCAAATAAATAAGGGACCTACCAATCCATCAATGATAAAAAATATCAAACAATCAGAGCCTCAAAAGGCTAGAACCCACTAAATCACCAAGTACTGAAAGCCAACAAGCTCTAAGACATAAGATAATTAATAACATCTACCTACAGTCCCAATGGCCACCGATACAGCTGAGGTACACAATCAAGTGAAAACAATATAGATATGAAGGAAAGGACAAGGCATGGGTTACCAAACTAATAAATCCAACCCGAGTATGCTATTTAGGACAATTACAGCCTATATACACAAAGTCTAATATGGAGAAGATCGTAACCTACCTGTCGTCTGATGACAAGCTACTAGAACAACGAAGACCAAGCTCGAACTGCTCCGAGAAGCTCTAAATAGTAGTCAAACTATCAAAAACATAATCTAAGCATTAAAGTAAAGCTAAGGATATCCATATTGCTAAAAGTATAGCTCGGTAAAAATTTGGGTCACTAGTCAGCCCGTGGGCCCCATAAACTAAAGCCAGAAACAAAAAACATTACAATGTTCCCCACATTCTCGAGAGTTCATGCTCCAAAATTAAGTGGAAATAGACCATAGAAGAACGCTCAAATAGCCTCTAAACCAAGAGAATTAAAGAGAGAAAATTATGGAAATTAGCGGGAATTAACACGGAAACTTACCAATTTAAGAAAACATGAACGACCAAGGACCTAAAATATATAATCCTCCAAGTTGTAGGAATGATCAGGTTAAAGAAATGGAGGTTTTAGAGCTATTTTTAATGGTGAAAACACTTGGAAAAGAAGGTGAAATAAGGATGGAGTTTGAGAATGGCCAGCTTAAATAGTTGTCATACCCAGGAGCCCCAGCGGCAAGGCAGGTGCAGTCACACTGGCGCAGCAGTGGCCACACGCCGCAGGCGTGCTGGCACCCCAGTAGGCTGGCATGTGCATGGGCGCTAGCTACCGAGGCCTGGCAGGCATGGAGGTGTGACACCCAGGCACATGCGTGAGCACGCAGGTGTGGCCCACGCGACGCCTTCTCACTATACCAACAAGCAGCAACAGTTTGTGCCAACTTTGGGTAATTTTCAATGGACGAACCTCTGGGAATGCATTTGGGGTCCGGCAAACACAAATGAGCTGAGCTATTCGATTAAAAATGGCATATCGTACTCAATGGAATTGAAAAAAATCCAAATGGAGGTCGATTTAATGTAAAGTGGGCTCCACACCCAAAAACCAACTTTAGGCCAACTTTTCCAAAATGGAACACCATGGCCTAAAATGAGTCCAAAAGCCTCGGGACCCAAACCAAAGGTCTCTCTAGCCCAAAGTCAACATTCTAGAGCTAACAGTGCTGTCATAATTTTCATCTGAGGTCATCTTCTTCAAGTGTTGACCAAAGTCAAACTTCTAAGTTCAATTAGCTAGAAAATATATAACGCAAGACAAAACTAAATTGAAAGCTCCCAAACCCCGACCAAGGGTCCATCTAGACCAAAATCATGCTCCGGAGCTATTGATACTATTGGAATTTGATTCCGAGCATGTTTACCAAGAATGTTGACCGAAGTTAATGATATCCTAAGTTTAGGTTCTAAAATAGGGAAACGGCCATAACAACTAAATGAACGGCTAAGGCACCAAAACACCAGTCCCAACAAGCCACAAATGACTTGGGGCCACTACAGAAAAGCTCTAACAGTACAAAGAAAGTGTAACTATGGGAATGATCGGAAGGGTCATTATAGCAATTCACAAAACAAAGGAATTAAGAGAACCAAATAGACTCTCACTATCTCAAAGAAGATCAAGTGTACACATATCAAACCATAGGCTTGCCCTTCATGTAATTCTCCATTAATATAGAGTTACCAAGCTCGGAATCACTAAGGACTTGTGGATTACGATGTTGTCTAGGGTTAAGGTGAGTATTGCATTTGGCTCAAGTGACTAAACCTCCCTAACACTCCTAGTGATCATTTCAAAAACTGCTCCATTTTCGAATTTTGACTTCACCTTACTCCTCCCTCACACAACCCAAGCTTTTCCCTTCAACTTGATCATTCAACCTCCTTGTATCACCTTTACTTGGTAGTACCACTTCTTTTATTTTCAATTTTCTCATTGCATTGGATTATTTTAGAGCAAATTTTCAGTTCAAACATAAGGCGCTACCTTGAACTTGCAGTGCATTCCTTTTCTTCTCCATATTGAGTACATACACCCCTAAACTTAAGCTTTGCCTATGTTATTATTTCATTTTCCCCCCCTAAACTTAGGCTTTTAGCCTATGTTTCACTTTCAAGCCATTAGGGAGGACTGGTGCAAACAATTAGGTTCAAAAAAGTTCAAGGTATAAAGTTCTAAGGAAAGGTCACAAGCTCAAAGGGGTTCACTAGGAATAATGTAAAGGGAAGTCATTTGGGTGAAGTGGCTATTCAAAAAGGGCGTAAGGTCATCTTCCAAGCTCGATGACATCTAGGACTTTTCCTTGAATCACATTCAGGGCAAGTTCTAGATGACACATGCACACAAGAACTAGGTGTAGTCTTACCACACAAGGCATCACAACACAAGAATTATCACAACGAGTCTCACAATCAATTAGGACAAATGAATTTTGACAAGCTATTCTGAGTTCTTTACACACTCGTTTATGAATCAATCAAGCCAAATAGGGAGTGTGCAAGTCATGACAAGAGAATACTTTACTCAAATTCATTTTCCCTCTTTCCTTCGATTTCAAGAACTTTTTTCCAAGAAATTTTTTTGGTGGGCCCATTTCAAGACAAGCAAAGAACGAACTCAAATTAAACTAAAACTTGGCATTTTCCCTTAAGAAAGTCACCTCTCAATCTATCATAGGAAAACACAAATCTGGTTTGACACAAAAATAAAAGAAAAAGAAAAATAAGAAAACATTTATGCTCCTTGGGAAAGAACTGTGGTATTAAGAAAACCCTTGGAGTTTATTACTAATGTACTAATAACAAGGCAACTAAAAAGTTAACACGCTCGTGATTCATTTGAAAACAAGCTTCAGTGTAGGCACTAGCTTTTTTTAAGGCATGAGTGGTGAAACAATGGAAACATGTAAGACTAACCCAGCGATAACACAAAAGTAAAAACATCAAGCCCGGCAAGGGCACAGTTAAGCATTATAAATCATCGATAAATCCCCAAGTGTCAAGAAAGTTAATGAATAATTACAGCACCCACACTGAAACTAAGCATTGCCTTCGATGCACAAAAGATTATACAAATAAGAATGAGTGCAAAAACTCCCTGAGATACTAATTTCAATGATGATGCCTCCTTGAATAGAATTGATGTGATGTCCTAGGATGCCTGGGTCTCAGGGTGATAGTGGTGGCCTATAAGCATGCTCCAGATCTATATAAAATCCTTCCACAGATGGAATTGAGGGGTCTCATCACACCTGAAGGAGGCCATATGGCTCCACAACCTCCTACTTATCTGGACAAGTAATCAATTCATGATATGAAGGAGGAGAAGCATCCCAGCTAGGCTTAGGCTGGTGCCTCCATTCTGGAACGTCAGAGTGGGGATCTGGGTAGTGCTGGGTAGGTGATCCTATGGTATCAAAAGCTGGAAATGTTGGCTCAATCACCTCTTGGATCTCGAATGTGCCTTTTTGATCATTTGGATCCCAGCCTGTGAACTAATCATCTGGAAGACTATTAGTCCTCGAAGGAGATGTTGAATTTGGGGATGGTAAATTTAGATCCCAATTGGAAGTCTTTGGTTTAGCTTGTGGCACCACTTTCCTAAGCTCATGAATGTCTACTTCCATGGTTTTAATTCTTGCACAGGGTTTGGTTACACTTGCCACTACCGGCTTCAAGGATGATTTGATAGCAAAATGAATCATGCTAGGAATATCTTTAGCTATCTTTAGCAAAAGCAATTTGATCAAGTTTTGGAAACCTACACGAAGCATTATCAATTGGAAGAGCCATATGAGTGATGCCTGGCACTTCTCGATAAGGAGATGAAATGTGTAACTGATCAAGAGCAGCATTTTCGATGTGTGCATTCCCAGCCATGGGAGAAGGAGTGTGACTAATGGATCTTTTCTTGACATGTGGGTAATCCTTGTCCCGCCTTGTGTCCAAGTAAACCATGCTAGTTGCTTGATCAATTTTGTCCAATGAACAAAACCGAGGGAATTTTCCTTGGAAGCACAGAAGGCTTATGAGAACAAGAAAGGCCATTGAGGTGGACTCATGTCTAGCTCTCCGCTTGAGTTATTTAGCAATGATTTCTCCTTTATGTGTCAGGAGGCTAGACATGATATAAGCAATGAGAATGGCCACCTCTTTAGTCACCGTAATGGTGTGACTAGTTGGGATAAGTTGTGTGCATACAAAATCTAGCCATATTTGAGCTTCAAACTTGAGATCTGATCGATGTATGGGTCCTTTTGAGATGGCCTAAAAAGGAGTTCCTTCAGCGATGATACTATCAACCCACTCGTATTGGTCCTCTATTGTGGCCACACATACCAAATATCTTGACACTAGAATTGGTTCGTCATCCCATATAGCAAAGTGGATGGCTGCTGGAGTAATATCTATTTCCTTTCCCCTCACAAAAACTGAATCACGGCATGGTAGCTTGTTTATTGAGACCTTATGCTTTAGAATGTCTTTCCTAGCTCGATATGAGGTATAGAACTCCTGCACCAATTCAGGGCAATATGGGCTGGGATTTTTGGCGAAGTGGCCCCTGATCCTTAAATGAAACTGTTTTGGGATGTTTGGGAAATGAGCTTCGAAGGATTCCACATCAAACCCTTTCTCTTCCAAAAATGGTCGCTTCTCTCGAAACTTAATATAGTAGGCCTCCATTCCTTTGAGGCCACACCCGAGTTATGATTTGAAGGGTCCCTGATCTTGCCCAGGTATAATCAGCATCTCAGATGTTGAAGCTTGATTTGTAGTAGTGCACTTTGGATGATGTGTAATAGGGACCATTTTCCTCAAAAAGGATGTTAGTGGCAGGAACCATGATTATACTTACCATATGCTTGCATGCTTGAATTAATTAAAAGAATAAAACTCTACAAGAAGTTAACAAATTAAAAGAAATCGGAATGCAAAGAAGAAGAAAAACAAAACAAGTAAATGATGGCTTGTGCAAACCTCATGCGGACTGCACCAGGAGAAGTGCGCGTCGCACGTGGCATCGCACAAGCTACCAGAACATGTGTTGGTTTCTTCCTTGGGGTGCGATGGCTAATGCAATTTGCACCAGCCATTGTGTGTGTCGCACAACACTTTACCCCTCAATCTAGTGAACTGGCATCATTTGTCAACAAGGTGCGGTGCCTTATGCGTTTTGCATATAAGATCTGTACATCGCATGCGAAACGCACAAGGAAATAGTTGGAACTTTTTAGTTCCTTGTGTTCTTGTGTGTTAAGCATGTGATTTACAGAGCAATATCTGTGATATGCATTCGGCATCAAACATAAACACCAATAAGAACAAGGCTAAATATGCTATGACCAAAACCAAATCATCTGGGTATTCAGACTTCCCCGGAATCCTTCAACACATTCAACACAAAAGAAGATCTTAACAATTTCCCTTAAGATGGACGTTACCCCGTCTATCATTGGGAATATCAAGCCTTCAATTAACAAATCAGGAGACACATTCAACAACGACAATTTTTATATCCCCCACCAAGAACATTAGCCCAACTATCATATTCAAATAGAGCATGGGCACAACGGTTGTAACAATTTCAGCCCCAAACATTAATTTCTAACAAAAGTCTCATGAAGATGACGAATTTCCCTTAAGAATGACATCACTCAATCTATCATAGGGCCAAATCATGCATCAACACAAGTGGGTTACTCAGACTTCACTCGAAACACCAATTTTTAAGGCTAAAAATTACCACAAATAACATGTATCATCATAACGTCAAGTTATACCAAGTTAATCCTAAGCAAAATCAACAATATAACCCAAAATTGGGGACCCAAAATTTTTGGATCTCACCCATAATCAACATGGCAGATTTAATGAGCATTCTTCACAATATGAGTTCCCAATTAATATAAAAACATGTATTTAATGTTGAAGAACTTACCACAAGTGAAGATTAGAAGTAGGAAGCAAAAATTGAAGCTTTTTTGAAGAACTACAATGGAGACCCACTTTTTGATTGAAGATGTGACGACAGCGGGGGGGGCAGTGAGCGACAACGGAGACTTGGGTGAGAGAAGGAGAAGGTTTTGGTGGATGTTTGAGGGAGTTTGGAGGATTTCATAGGAAGTTATGGAGATTTTTGTGGAGGAATATGGAAAATAAGAGGAGGGTGGTGGTTTTAATAGAAGAAAAAAAGAAGAAAGGTCACCGGGTTGGTCTCTGGGTTGGGTCGGTCAACGGGTAGGTCAAACAAAATTTAAAACTTACCTTGGTGCACCGTGATGTACGATTTGCACAAGCCAATGTGCGGCTCGCACATCGCTTTGCACCAGCCAATTTTTCAACTCAATTTTTCCCAGGATTTTGACTCATGGTGCGATGGAGGTGCGATGCGCACAATGGCTTATGTGGAATGCACATCCCAGTGCACGTCACCTCCAACTTTACATTTTTCTTCCATTTTTCTGGTTTGGGGTGCATTTTCCTTTGCGACGTGCACAACAGCATGTGCGTATCACACGGGCTTCCGCACATCCCTCTTTTGTCTTATTTTTCCACTTAGTCATTTTTCCTCTCCATGCATTCCTAAAAATACACCAAATACCACAAAAGGTATCAAAAATAAAGTAAAAATACTTGGGTTGCCTCCCAAGAATATCTTGATTTTACGTCACAGCTCGACGATAGTACCTCAATCCTCAATCATTATAGGAGAGCATGCCAATCCGATTGGCATGGCCCGTCCCAAGCAAGGGAATTGCTCCATCAACATCTTCATAGCATCATCTTGTTGCTAAGGTGGCAACATCAAAGGCTTGGGTATCTCTTTCATAAAAAATTCCTCATGGGCATCCACAAACTTTCCCTCAACATTGATCACGGATACTACCCGAAGCTCATCTAGTGGTCTCGTGGGTTGGCATACATTAAAGTTCACTTCCTCGATTCCAACTCAAAACTTGAGTTCCCTAAGTTCCACGTCAACTAAAGCTCTCTTGATTGCCAATAATGGTCGCCCATATATGACGGCCACTTCAAGATCCACTTCGCAATCCAAGACTACAAAATCGATGGGTAGGATGAACTTGTCAACTTTGATCAATACATCAAATAGGATTTCTACTGGATGTTTGATGGGCCTATAGGCCATTAGAAGTCTTATTAGTGTAGGCTTGGGCATACCCAAGCCTAATTTCTTGAATATCACTAGGGGCATCAATTTGATACTCGCCCCTAAGTCACACAACGCCTTTCGAAACACAAACACGCCGATAGTGCAAGAAATTGTAAATGCCCTTGGGTCTTCCCATTTTGTAGCAATATTACTTGTCATTATAGTACTACAGTTGTGTGATATATCAATGGTACCCATGTCAATAACACGCTTCTTTTTGAGAAGATTCTTTATGAATTTCGCATACCCGGGTATTTGCGTTAATGCTTCTACCAAAGGGATATTAATAGAAAGTTTGCTAAACATGTCAGCAAACTTTTTGAATTGGTTCTCCTCCTTCTTTTTGGCCAATATTTGCGGGTATGAAGGAGTCCCCTTAGGTAGTGTGATCGGCAAACTTGGAACATTATGAGTGTCCAACTCAATATCTATAGCCACTTGACAAGGAACATCAGCCTCTTTCTCCTCTTCACAAGCATCATCATTCACAAGAACGATGGGTGCACTAAGATTCACCCCAACTTCCGTCCCTTCATTATCTTTTGCTTCAAGCACAATCTCTGCCTCACCTAAATCTATATTCACATCAACCTCCACACTAGGCTTTTTCACTATACCACTCACCCTTCCACTCCTTGTGAACATAGCCATGACATGGCCATTATTTTTTAGATTTTTCGTAGTATCACTAGGGAGTGTCCCCTTCATTCGAGGATTTATTTAAGTGGAAAAATGGTTCATTTGTGCCTCGAGATGCTTGATTGAGGCCGAGTGTGAGCTTACTATTTGGTAAAGCATTGACACCTCACTTTTAAGCTTCTTCACCCCACTATCAGTTGACTCAACCTTTTTAAAGACACGGGACATCATATCTTCAAATTTTGAATGTTTGGGGTTGCTCACAGAAGGTTGATAAGCACCATCAGCCTTAGAAGGAGGTACATAAGGGTTTGAACTCTGGTGATTATACCGGTCCTTTCTTTTTCACGATCTCTCCAATTGTCTTTGCATTCTTTGTCCTTAATCTAACGTTGATTCTTGTCCCTCATGAGCCAATATCCGGGTCGAGAACCCGCCGACAAATAGCAAATCTTCCCATCCATAATAGTAAACACCTTCAATTCACTAGCTTGAAGCTCTAGAGTACTCACGGCATTTACACTCTTAGTATTACCGGCCCCCATCATGTGCTTGGACAAGAAATCAATTTTCATTAGCATTTTGGCCATAGCCTCATCTCTTTCCTCATCTTTACGGTGCATTTCATTTGTCAAAATAGATTAGGTCACCCCCATAGGAAGATCAGCCTCTCTTGTATGCCAAGCACAATTCGTCTTGGTCATCCTTTTTAGAAGATCCGAGGCGATACCATATTATTGGTCCATGAAGGTACCACTCGCGAGGTTCCTGGCCACGAACTTATTCATTGAATTCAAAATCCTATAAAACCTTTGGAGAAGAACATTATTTGGCAATCCGTGATTGGGGAACAACAAGAGTTTCTTTTTAAACCTTAGTCATGCCTCATGTAATGGTTCATCTTGGAGTTGATGAAAATTAGTGATTTCATCCCTCAGTTTCATCATTCTTCAGGGAGGGAAGAATCTCACCACAAATGCTTCGGTAAGACCATTCTATGTAGTGATTGATCCTTCCAGAATCTCTTCTAATCATGTTGTCGCTTCTCCAATGAGGGAGAAGGAAAATAAGTGAAGCCAGATTGATTCTTGGGGGATGTTGTGGAAGATAAATGGTTGGCATATCTCAATGAAGTTTTGGCTTAGAATTTCTGAGGTGTTACAATATCTCCCCCTTGGGATCATTTTTCCTTGAATAAAGACTTCTAAGTTGAGAGTAGAGGGGAAAAGGGTTGAAATCCCATCAACTGAGTTTTAAAAGCTGAAGTATTTACATGATAACTGATCCCCGACTGAATTATAAACTGAGTTGAATTCATGAGGCATGTAAGCATACTGAGGGCATAAGAACAACTGATAGTGCATGAAACTGAATGGCTAACATAATAACTGATCTGGATTAAGAGTAGTGTCTCAGCTGAAACTCATAAGGAATGAGCGCATTCTTTGAAATCATAGATAACTGAAAAGGACGTCAAACTGAGAGGGGTAACTATACGAGGAAACCATTCTCTTTTAAACTGAACTTACTACCTTGGACTAAACTGAATGTAGGGCCTTCTAGCCTTAGGAATTATTATCGATAGGTCTGAACTAATCTGATATGAGGACTCTAGTATTCTTGCAAGCTGAAGTTACTGGACCTAAGATATGGGCACCTTGGGCTAGGAGTAATAAAAGACTATTCTTGCCTTAATCACTACGGTTGACAACTCTTAAGCTTAGAAACACCTTTCAACTACACTAACTCCTCTAAATACTAAGGTCTGAGTCTAACTACCTACTTTCAGTATGTTCAAGCCTATCTTGACTAAATCTCTTACATCCAGAATTACCTCCCAAGAATGATATTCCTCCTTATCACAAAAATCAACTAAGCTTGAGCTCTAATCAATGGGTCACTAGGCACACAAAGCAAAAGCCCATATGTATTTCATCACGACTTTTAAGCCTATCACTATGATCACCCTATGGTCTGTAGCTCATACTATCCAAGACTTCTCCTCTCTTCCCTAACATATCTAGGAACTGTAACTTGAAGAACTTCTACAAAGGGGTATACCAAAATTCCTCATCTAACTATTTCACATGAATAATCCTCACCTAACTTTTCTTCCACGCTTACAACCTACTACTTCCCATCTAGGCTACTACTTAGCTTCATCTACTAACAGCTATGACAAAACAAGCCAAGATCACTGAGAGAATAGAGTGGGAGCATGAGCATCACGAATGAAGGAATACTGATCGGTCTTGACTTATACTTAGTTTGATCTAGCCACTCAAGGTGGGGTTTGAGAAGTCAAGTGAAAAGGGTATGAGTTTCTCACATCTTGGACATACAAAGCATAGTTAGAGTAAGGAAATCACAAGTACGAATTATTAGAAAAATCTAATATGAGCATATACATGATGTAGCATGATTGCATTAGTCATTATAGCATATCTTGAGAACTGAGTATATAGAGATAAGCATAGTGCGAGACATGAGCTTTCATATATATGACAAGCATCATGGTGTAAGAGATGGAATTCGTAGAATCATAGAGTAAGATTGGAATTGTTGTCTGGAGCAATTTTTGTTTGTTCTGGGAGTTGAGTATGAACGTCAATCTGCATGAAGTCAGTGAATTTAAATTAAAAAAATGGAACTGAAATACAAGACATGAATGGGGTGTTGTAATGAGGGAAGTATACTTAAGATGCTAGGATATAAATAAGTCTCTGCACCCCTCCTAACATCATTCGGACACCCATTAGCATCACTACTTGAGTCTCCAAAATATGACTAATTTTATATCTCATCATCTCCCCTTAGATTCATGCTACGTTCTAAATCTGTGGACCTCTCTCTAACCTCTAAACAAAACTATGATCACTTTACTCTATCATAGCAAACACTACTCTAGGAGTTAATCTGAATATACACTTCCTTCTATAGTCTAAGGATCACCCTTACCTAAAAATCTTGGCCTCAACCTTTCTATATCATATAAGGGTTGTAAATATCACACTCAATAACTTCCAACCTATCCCCTGCAAAGACATGTCAAGCTTACATGGTTCTAACTCCCAAAGCTCTCTCTTTCTACTACCTACCAATTCAAATGCGTTAAATCCTATACCGAGAGGCTCAAAATTGCCTATCCTTCTCTAATTCACATACATATATATCATGCCTACACATTCACACTTTCTGCAACTCATCACTTAAACTCTTGCATATACTATACCAAGCCTACTAGAAAATACCACAAAACTATCATTCTCACTCTCATACTATCATCCTTTTGTTCACACCCTATACCTGGTCTATACTAGCACAAGAAATTACCATTTTTTAATCGACACCAAGGGATGTATCATCCCATTACCCATCTAGTAAAACACAACTCTAAATACATACTACAATCAACTATCATTCCCCCGTCTAGGCTATCATCCTTCTGACTTCATATTTCTAGCTCTAGGTCCATTCTACTACTAATGGTTTACAATACAACATTTGTCGGGTGGCAACACTACCCAAGGATCTAGGTACATATTTTCCCCTCTTCTGGAATAATTAGTAACAAGGTTCTGAAAGAGGATTTGAGAGCACCTCGCTAAGAGATAATCTGAGATTTACTACTTATGGCACCGCAAATATGAGGTAAAGCAAGTGGAATTAGGACAACGCATAAATTTGGAGAATAAATAGAGTTAAACTCTATCGCATGATATTGAACATGAAAGAAGCGAAGTTTTTCGTACGACAACTCGTAGCCTTTGTCTCATAAGTGTGGCGCGCTTCACACCCATGAAAGAGACTCTACTTAATGCGTCTTTCAGACACCCTAGGACTCTTGAACCTGTTGCTCTGATATCAAGTTTGTCACTCCCGGAGGCTACCCCCTAGACATAAAATGGGACTCGGGACCACAAGTGCCCCAAGTTTACCCTTGGTCATAGCATAACATAGGCATACACAAGGAAACATAGCGGAAGCATAAATAGAAAGCTAGGCAACCCAATCCATAAATGATGAAGTCAATAATAAATGTAATCCAAAAAGGAAGACTCGAATACTGTCTATGTCTGAAAAGCCTCTGCATGACATAAGGAGTTGCTAGGACAAGACCCTAGCTAACTCAAAGTACGAAAGTAACCAACAACACAAAATATTAAGATCATAACTAGCCCTCGAATAATAAGAACTCACCAACATTGACTGGAATGGCTGCGATCTCTAGCCACATGCCTGAGGGAGGGAATCAGAGTATGCATTATCAAGAGGATGAAGCACAAATATGCATCAGTACTATAGGATGTACCGAGTATGTGAGATATGCATGTGATATGATGAAATATACTTGGAAGCATTCTTAAAACTGAGATCATGCATAATTTATGATAAAATATGCTTAAAATATCCTTGAAGCTTAAATCATATGATAATAGTAAAATCTGTAATGTAATGACTCAATGCAATATCATAAGCTGAAAACATAATCAAATCATAAGTCATAAGTAGTAAGTCTGAAATCTAAAAGCAAAGAGTTAATACAATCTTTTCATGAAAACTAGCTTCTGTGGGAAAATACCATAAGTAAAGCTTAAGTCATGAAATAGATAACTTGATGCATAAAATATTCTTACGGGAATTTCTCATAACCGATAATAGACCATGCGAGCTACATAGAATCTAACTATATAACTCTAGTTAGCAAAGCTGACTTGAACCGTGCCAAGGAACGAGTCACCATATCCAACTATATAACCCTAGTTGGCAAAGCTGTCCTTATGCCCGCTAAGCACAGGACACCATGATCAATATGTGGTACCACTCTCATAAGCCTATAGGGCACTTCATTTCATTACCTACGCTGGCAACGTAGTTTTGGACTTGGGTAATCGAACCCTCGTCGCTCGATGCTAAATACTACTCCCAAAACATGTACATATAGCTCATAAAATTATAGTGGCACAATCTCATGCAAAATCTTGTTGAAAAGCATGAAAACACATCGTGTATCATGAAATTCTCATATCATAGGTTCTTGAAGCTTAGCATAGCCATAATTCAAAATATACTTTTCCTTCTTAAGTTCATGCTTGAAGAATTAGGCATGCAATTTCATAAATACATAATGGCATGTTATCTAAACATGTAAACTTTTACTTGAAAACATGCAATTCAAAGGAATCATGTTAAAATTCATCATCAACATATGGGCTTTTGAGATCAACTAAGGAACTTCAATTAAATCGTAGATACGTAATGAGAAATCATGAACTTATACTTTAAATCTGAACCCATAAGTTTTTCCCAATTTAGGTAAGAACCCAAGTTTCATAAATTGGATAAGGATTAGTCTTAAAATCATGAATAGGAAACCACTTATAAAAATCCATGTAAAATCATGCAATTTTAGAGTCAAAATCCATAGAAGAATCATGAGGAAACAACTTGTAAAGAAACCCATGAGAATTGGGTAAGAACCCTAATTTGGAAATTCATAAAATCAATTTAGGAAGTTGGGGTTTTGGGCACAAGGGTGAAGGGAACCCATGTTGAATACCCACATACCTGAATTGAAGCTTTCCTAACTTGGAACTTGGGGATGAAGACTTGAAGATGGAATCCTTAGCTTGAAACTTGGAGAATGGAGACCCTTTTCTTCTCTTAGAACTTGATTGAGAGAATGGAAGAGAACTTAGGCTAAGTGGGAATAAAGCCTCTTCTAATTTTCCCAAAATGAATTAACTTAGGAGTTAAAAGAGTGAGAAATTACCAAAATACCCCTCGAAAAGAATTTAAAAACTTCAGAAAATTTCGTCAAAGGCTTCCACGGACACAAATCATGGCCCGTGGAATGGATCATGATCCGTGGGATGGAAGTCGTGGTTCCAAGGGACTTTTTAGGGCTCTGGACTGATTTTCACGAGTTGGTTTCATGACCCGTGGAAACTTCCATGACCCGTGGAACCTTCTCGTGATTTTCAGGTAAAAAACTGATTTCCACGAGTTTGTTTCACGACCCATGGAAACTTCCATGACCCGTGGAACCTTCTCGTGGTTTTTGTCTGTCATTTTGACAAATAGGCACTCTTTAGTAAAATACTGATAACTACTTGCTACAGACTTGGATTAATGTGAGGTTGGTGGTGTCGGAAAGAATATTCAAATAACTTTAATTTGGTGGGTACTAGGGCATCTGACCCTTTATATTATAGGAGTTATAGATGTTTGAATTTGACCCTTGAAAAATCTTACACTAAAACTCAATTTGTAAGGAAGATTTTAACTCAACTTTGAGCTAGAGGTTCTTTATGACCCTTATTCATATATAATACAACTTAAAAACTTAAGAATAGGTCTTAATACTTACATACATAGAAAAATTTTCTATTTCGGGTCTAACAACAGATGAAGAACGGTTCTAATTTGGCTTAGAATTTCTGGGGTGTTACATAAACATACGAGTTACATTCGAGAGTTTTGAAAATCGACGTATTATTTTAAAGTTTTCTGAAAATCATTTTAGTGAGGAAGGTGGGATGGTTGCAAATTCTTAATGTTCATTTGCAATCATATTAAGTCAGAACACCCAAAGAAGAATAAGAACTCCTACATATAGACATATAGTTAAGGAAGCCGACAGAATGACAGATAGATGCCAAATATCCTATATAACCGAACGAGTGGAAGATCATCATAATAATACCTCAAAAATACTTCATCTGCGATCCCAATGTCTTTCACAGAAGGTCTTTCTAGCAGTAGGATAGTAAAATAACGCATTGATGATTTAGGAATTTTCTAAAGTTTGTGCTCAAAGGAAGGACAATGCTTAACCTTAACATACCTTTCCAACGAACGTCTGAATGCCCGTAGTTCCTTCATGGAAGTTGTTTCTTACGTCCTAAACTTCACAAACACTATATATATGAAGCTTATACACACCTAAAAATAGTTTATAATTAAGCTTAAATCGGCTGATTTTCCATAGGATCATAACTTGATGAAACGTCCGTAGAACTTCGTCAAAATGATCATAAAAGAGCCCCGAGATGGTTATCTTAGCAAACCAAGTGTAAAGTTTGAATAAACACCAAGAAATACCAAATCCTATCTGCTTAAACTAGCTGCCAACATGGCTTATTGAAGGGGAAAATGGTTGTCACGCTTAGAGATCACGTTTCTAGGCACGGGGAAAAACTTTAGGGATAGAAATCACCAAAAATGCACCTTGATCGCTCAAGAACTACCTTGTAACCCTCTCCTATGTTTCTCCCTGTTTCAGAACTGCTTTTAGAATGTTTTTATGACTTAAAACGTCAACAGACATATATAATCTAATCTTGACACAACCCGGTTCGCGACCCTGTTTCAGCACAGACAGTCCGCGGTAAAATAGTCATAACTTTTTACTCCAAGATCCGATTGACGTGAGGTTTTGTGCGTTGGAAATTAGACTCATAGACCTTCGATTTGGAAGGTTGTAGGCCCTCTAAATCTTCATATATTGGGAGAAAAGCTCCAATACATTTGACCCAAAGTTCTGAAAAATTATTAAAGAAACTTACGATACCTTTTGCCGACTTCTATTTCGCAACTTGCTTGACTTCCAAACTTAACATACGACATTGAGCGATTATAATACCTCATAACACATACTTCTTAGCATATCATATACTCTTAGTCTTATTCCAAAGATACGAGTTAGTTTAAACTTTCCAAACGAGCAAGGTGGTACACGAGGCATTTCTTTAACTCAAACTTTTGTCTAAAGGCTCTCCTTGACCTAAGACTTAGTTTAATTCTTTTGATATTACTACCCATTTTCAACCTTATTCTCCTGACATCCACACCAAATCATATACACCTGATACAGTCATATCACACTACTTATATTATACAAAAAAAATTATGGGGTCTCACACGTAACACAGGACCCGGGACCACAAGTGCCTCAAGTTAACCCTTGATCATAGCATACTCAGATATTCATAAGAAACATAGCGGAAACATAAATAGGAAACTAGGCAACCCAATCCATAAATGATAAAGTCAAATGAAATATAATCCGAAAGAGAGACCCAAATACTATCTATGTTTGGAAGCCTCTAAATTGTCATAAAGAGTTGATGGGACAATACCCCAACTAACTCAGAAATCCAAAGAAAGAACATGAAAGTAACCACATAGCTATGGTCCTCGAGTAATGTGGACTCACCAACCCAAATCTGGAGGACTAACACCGTCTAGCCATAAATCGTAGGGAAATAGCCTTAATCTTCATCATAAGAGGATGCAGTGCAAATTTGCATCAGTACTATAGGATGTACCGAGTATGTGAGATATGCATTAAAGTAGTAAAACGTACTTAAAACATAGTTAAAACTGAATCCATGCATAATAAGAGAATTCATAAGAAATATCATAATTTAAGCATATGGTAAGAGATATCAAAGCATAAGACTTAAAAATATTCATATGGGAGTTTCTCTTAACCGACATAAACCATGATGAGCTAGATGGAGTCCAGCGTCATACATCCACACCAAAAAAGGTTGTCCTAACCGGCCAAGGTTAGAACCTTATCTATCAGGATTCTGTCATAAGCCATAGAGGGAAACCTATGGTGGCAACATAGTTCTGGGACTTAAGGGTATTCTAAACCCTAGTCCAATTCGATGCTAAATACTACTTCCAAAACATATACATATAGCTCACATATACTTGTGACATATCTAATGCCAAATCTGTTTGAAAAGCATAAGGGAATATCTAATACTAGAGGTGTCAAATAGGCGGGTTGGGTTGAAATTGGAGAGATTAAAATAGGTTGAATTATAATTGAGTTAGGTCATGACCCGCCCAAATTTACTTTGGGTTGAATTAGGTTGGGTTAAATTGGGCTAAAAATCTTGTTGGATCAAGACCCGTCCAATTTGACCAATTTAATCTAATCAATACCACTACTTATATTAACATACTTTTGTACTATTATATTATTATCACCCACCCCCACCACCTCCACCCCCCTTTTTGGTACCCCCACCCCCAGCCCACCTACCCCCATCACCTTCACTCCACCCAAAACTCATTTTTTTAATTTTTGTTTTAAAAAAAAAAATTAATATATTTGGTAACCTCCTCCCCCCCCTCCAGCCCCAACCTACCCCCTAGAAAATATTTTCTACCCTCTAATTAAAAAAATGAAAAATGTGTTCTCACTCATCCATCAAATAGTAGAAAATATTTTCCAAAAAAGAAGCGGGTTGAAGTTGAGATATAATTAGGCTCAACTCAAAATTATTTTAAATGAGTTGAACTCAAATGGGTTGAAAGTTGACTCAATATCAAATTATTATGAACCCAACCCATAAGATTCTGAGCGGGTTGGGCGGGTTATGTGTTACTGGGTTCATTTTGACACCCCTATCTAATACCATGCAATTCACATAGCTTAGGTAGATATATCTAGATGCCCAACCTTTCATAAAACATAGGGACATATCTAATGTCATGCAATTCATACTTCAAAATCCTTAAAACTTATCATAGCCATAATTCAAAACATATTTTTCTTTCTAAATTCATAACTTTGAAGAATTAGGTATGCACTTTCGTAAATACATAAGGCCATGTTATCTAAACATGTCATTTTTCACTTGAAATCATCCAATTCAATGGAATCGTGCTAGAAATCATCTTTAATGCATGGGCTTTTGAAATAAATTAAGGACCTAATTTTATAAATTCATAAATCAACGTAAAAATCATAGATTTTGGGCATAAGGATGAAAGGAATCCCTCATTGTATACCCACATACCATATTAAAGCTTGCTTGATCTAAGATGAAAAGAAGTGGAGGCTTGAACTTGGAGCTTGAAGGAGTTCTTTTCCTCTTTTGGTAGATGAATGAGGAATAATGAAAGACTTAGGCTATTAGGAGTAAAAACCCTACTAAAAGTGGCCAAAACGACCTCACTTAAGAGTTAAAAGGGTGGATAATTACAAAAATACCCCTGAGATTTAATTAAGGAAAAGTTGTTAAAAATATCAGATTCAAGAATCACGGGTGCAATCCACGAGCCGTAGACTGGACCACGACTCGTGGTTTCCACTCGTGGTTCTTGGACCAATTGATCAACTGCATAAGATGTTCTACGAGTAAACAGGACTACGGTCCATAGATTAATTCGTGGTTTCTGGAGAATTAGGCAAACCTCAGATCAAGTTCCACGAGTGAACAGTACAGTCTATAGAATGAACTACGGTCCGTAGAACCCACTCGCGGGTCTTGAGGAAACAGTCAGTCCTCAAATTTGATTCCACAAGTCAATAGGACAGTCCGTAGAATGAACTACGATCCATACAATCCACTCGTGGTTCTCATACTAAAGGCTGATCCTGCAGACTTAAACCACGGTTTCATTCCACGGCTTGTGGTTCCAACCATGGTCCGTGGTTTGGACTCGTAATTCCTGGAATGTTAAAAAATTTCAGAGATTCTAAGTTTGAAAGATAGATCGAATTCTGGAGTGTTACAATATCTCCCCCTTGGGATCATTCATCCTTGAATGAAGGCTAAGAAAGGAAAATTGGAGAGAAAATAGCCCAATCAAACAACAAAACAAGAAACTCAAGGATAAACATGAAACCTGAGCTTTTCAACTTAAAACATGATTGAACTAACTTCGGAAAACATGAATACATGCTAGGATCATGAGAGAAAATGATGGACTAGAACCGGAGGGACATACTAAGGAGGAAACTAATACCTCAAGCTGAAACTAGGTTGGAAGGAAAGAGATGAGGGTACTTGGCTCTCATGGATGCTTATGCTTCCCAAGTAGCTCCCTCAACTAACTGATTCCTCCAAAGGACCTTCACCAAAGTAGCTCCCTCAACTAACTAATTCCTCCAAAGAACTTTCACCGAAGTGACTTCTTTGTTTCTCAACCTCTGAATCTGACGATCAAGAATCTCCACGGGAACTTTCTCATACGTAAGGCTATCCTTCACACCCATATCTTCCAAAGGAATAATCAAGGTCGGATCACCAACACATTTCTTAAACAAGGAAACATGGAAAACTAGATGAACTGCTTCTAAATCTGATGGAAAATCTAATTCATAAGAAACACTACCAACTCTCCTCAAAATCTAATAAGGACCCATATAGTAGGGACTAGCTTCCCTTTCTTGCCAAATCTCATCACACCCTTCATTGGTGACACTTTCAGAAATACCCAATCATCAACCATAAACTCCAACTCTCTTCTCCTCACATCTGCATATGATTTATGTTGACTCTGAGAGGTTTTCAACCTCTCCATAATGATTTGAACCTTCTCCATAGTCTCATGAACCGAATCTGGACAATCATAGTTACCTCACCTCTCTCAAACCAACCAATAGGAGATCTACACCTCCGACCATAAAGTGCCTCATAAGGAGCCATCTGGATGCTAGAATGGAAGTTGTTGTTGTAGGAAAACTCGATAAGAGGTAAGTGATCATCCTAATTACCTTTGAAATCAATTACATAAGCTCTCAATATATCCTTCAAAGTATGAATAGTATGCTCTGCCTGTCCATCCGTCTATGAGTGAAAAGTTGTGCTAAGCTTTACTTGAGTACCAAGACCTTTCTGAAATGACTTCCAAAACTGGGATGTTAACTGACTACCCCTATCTGAAATGATAGACAATGGAACACCATCAAATCTGACTATCTCCCAAATATAGAGTCTGGCATAATCATCTGCTGAATCCATAGTCTTAACAGCCAAAAAGTTGGATGACTTAGTCATCTGGTCGATAATCACCCAAATAGAATCATGTTGCATTCGAGTATGAGGCAAACCAGTAATGAAATCCATATTGATTGCTTCATATTTCCAAGTGGGAAGATCAATATCCTGAGTCATACCACCCGGTCATTGATGCTCTACTCTCACTTGTTGACAGTTGGGACACTTAGCCATAAAACCTGATATTTCCCTCTTTATGCAATTCCACCAATAGACTTCCGTAGGTCACGGTACATCTTGGTGGCACCAGGGTAAATAGAATACTTGGAGCTATGAGCCTCTGTCAAAATCCAATGTATTAACCCATCTATGTCAGGAACACACAATCGACCCTAATATCAAAGCACACCATCTCCCCCTTGGGAGAAAACCTCTACCCTCTGATGATGGACTGTTCCCTTCAACTGGTGCAAAATAGGATCACTATTTTGCTTTTCTTTCACTTCAAGTACCAAAGAATATTCATAACCATTCTGAACAATAACACCACCTTCTGTCAAATCCATAAGGCAAACTTCTAATCGAGCAAATCGATGAACATCCTTGGACAATTCCTTCTTTTCGTCCTCAACCAAAGATACACTACCCATATACAATCTACTAAGTGCATCCGCCACAACATTGACCTTACTCGGATGGTAAATCATACTCATGTCATAATCCTTAAGGAGCTCCAGCCATCTCCTTTGACGAAGATTTAGTTCCTTTTGGGTGAGCACATACTGAAGACTCTTATGATCGGTGAATACATCCACGTGAACACCATACAAGTAGTGTCTCCAAATCTTCAAAGCAAAAACCACGGCCGCTAACTCAAGATCATGAGTCGGGTAGTTCTTCTCATGAATTCTAAGTTGTCTCAAAGCATAATAAATCATCTTACCATATTGCATCAACACACAACCCAAACTAATCCTAGAAGCATCACAATACACAACAAAGTCATCTAGGCCCTCGGGTAGAGCCAACACTAGGAATGTGGTCAATCTAGTCTTTAATTCCTGAAAGTTCTTCTCACATAGATCAGACCACTGAAATTTCACCTTCTTCTGAGTCAACCGAGTCAATAGGACAGCAATGAAAGAAAACCCCTCCACAAATCTCTTGTAGTAACTAGCCAAACCCAAAAAACTCCTAATATCAGATGGGGAAGTGGGTCTAGGCCAGTTCTTTACTGCGTTAATCTTTTGAGAATCAACTCGAATACCATCTCTAGTCACAATATGACCCAAAAAAGCAATAGACTGCATCAAAAACTCACACTTTCTTAACTTAGCAAATAAATGTCGGTCCTTGAGAGTTTACAACACAACTCTCAAATGGTCTGCATGCTCCTTCTCACTCCGAGAATAGATAAGAATATCATTAATAAAAATAATCACAAACATATCCAAATACTATTTGAACACATGGTTCATCAAATCCATAAAGGTTGCAGGAGCATTCGTTAGTCCAAAAGACATAACCATAAATTCTAATGACCATACCGAGTTCTGAAGGTTGTCTTCGGAATGTCACTCTCGAACACGGAGCTGATGATAACCAAATCTAAGGCCAATCTTAGAGAAGTAACTGGCACCCTGAATCTTATCGAACAAATCATTAATCCTAAGAATGGGATACTTATTCTTGATTGTGACATTGTTCAATTGATGGTAGTCGATACACATTCTGAGGGAATCATCTTTCTTTCGCACAAATAGAACTAGAGCACCCTATGGAGAGATGTTGGGTCGAATGAAACCTTTATCAAGGAGGTCTTTCAACTGGTCCTTCAATTACTTATGTTCCGTGAGAGCCATTCTATAGGGAGGAATAGAGATAGGATGTATATCTGAAAGAAGATTTATTCCAAAGTCAATCTCCCGCTCGGGAGCGACACTAGGTAAATCATTGGGAAATATCTCAGGAAACTCATTCACAATAGTTACTGACTGGAGAGATGGGGTTTTGGATTCCGTGTCCATAACCCAAACTGTATGATAGACATAACCCTTAGAAATCATCTTCCTAGCCTTAAGATAAGATATGAAATAACCCTTCGAGGATGAATGACTACCATGCCACTCTAAGACAGGTTCATTCAGAAACTTGAAACTAACAACTCGAGTACGACAATCGATCGAGGCATAACATGCATACAATTGATCCATAACAAAAATAACATCAAAATCAGTCATCTCCAACTCTACTAGATCCGTTGAAGTGATTCTAAGAAGGACTGAGATAGGATAATTTTGGTAGATATTTTTAGCTAGGATTGAATCACCAACGGGAATAGAAATACAAAAGGGTTCTAAAAGTTGTTCAGGGCAAATTTCAAACTTGCAAGCAACATAAGGGGTCACAAAAGATAAAGAGGCGTTGGGATCCAATAAAGAATATACATCGAGAGAGAAGACTTTCAAAATACCAGTAACAATATCCGATGAACTCTCCAAATCCTGGAGAGGGGACATGGCATAAAGAAAGTTCTGGCACTGACCACCAGAACTAGAAGTAGTGCCCTACTGGGCCGGTCGACCTCCTGGGGCTTCTGGAGAAGACTGAGTCCTACTACCTCCCTATCCCTTCTTAGCTGAAGGGCAATACTTGATCTTGCGCCTAACCTGACCACATCCAAAGCATCCACCTGAACTGGCTAAACTCTCACCAAGATGACTCTTACCACACTTGTTGCAAGGAGGGTAAGAGGTCCCATTTGCAATACTCCCTTGCGAATAGGAACCAGATGCCCTACCAGTCTTATTATTATGAGGCCTGGGGGCTGGGTAGGAGCACTAACCAAATAATGAATGGGCCCTGACGATTTCTTCTGAAATGAAGAGCAATGTTCGCCTCCGGACCTCTGATGGACAAAACCTGAACTTTCTGATATAACCCTCTTGTTCTCCCTTGCCTTTTACCTCAACTTGTCTCCCTCAATCTAATGGGCATGAGTTATAAGTCAAGAAATATCCATGTTTCCCAAAATTATCACGGACCTACACTCTTTCTTTACCAAATCTGATACTCCGTAAATGTACTTACTCATCTCATCCCACGGGTCAGCCACCATGGATGGAGCATGCTTAGAAAGCTGAGTGAACTTCAATATGTACTCCTGAACCGACATAGAACCTTGCCTCCAATTCATGAACTATTTGACCTTAGCCTGCCATAACTCCCTCGGGAAGAATTGGTCAAGAAAAGCCCTCTCAAAGCATTCCCAAGTTATAGGGACCACATCCCTATCCCCAGCATTCCTCCATTAAGTGAACCAAACATGAGTCACGTCCTTGAGTTGGCAGAAAGCTAGCTCAATAACATCAACACCACCCACTTGCATTACACCAAAGACCTTCTTTACCTCATCCAAGAAATTTTGCGGATCCTCACCAACCTTTGAACCCCAGAACTCAGGTGGGTTCATGCGAATGAAATATAAGACTAGGGTTGCTACTCCACCATGAGGGTGGGCAGGAATAGGATCCTGTTGATTAGCCTGAGCGGCCATAGTCTGAGCTAGCATATGAATGGCATTCATAAACTCTGCATTTGTGACCTCGGGGTCTGTAATCGGAGGGTCAACATTTTAGGCGGCTCAGCGAGTCATGGCATAGCAAGGAGGCATAATCTAAAATGCATAAAGAATGGATTATAAGGTTAATAAAGTTAAACTCTATCGCATGATATTGATCAAGAAAGAAGTAAAAAATTTCCTAAGACACCTCATAGTTTCTCTCTCATAAGTGTGGCGTGCTTCACACACATGAAAGAGACTCTACTCGATGCGACTTTCAGACACCCTAGGACTCTTGAACCTGAGGCACTGATACTAAGTTTGTCATACCCCGAGACTACCCCCTAGGCGTAACATGGGACCCGGGACCATAATTGACCCAAGTTAACCCTTGGTTATAGCATACTTATATATTCATAAGAAACATAGTGGAAGCATAAATAGGAAACTAGGCAACCCAAACCATAAATGATAAAGTCAAAATGAAGCATAATCCGAAAGAGAGACCTGAATACTATCTATGTTTGAAAGACTCTAAATTGTCATAAAGAGTTGATGGGACAACACCCCAACTAACTCATAAATCCAAAGAAAGAACATGAAAGTAACCACATAGCTATGGTCCTCGAGTAATGAGGACTCACCAACCCAAATCTGGAGGACTAACACCATCAAGCCACGAATCGGAGGGAAAGAGCCTGAATCTGCATCATCAAGAGGATGCAGCGCAAATATGCGTGAGTACTATAGGATGTACCGAGTATGTGAGATATGCATAAAAGTAGTAAAACGTACTTAAAACATAGTTAAAACTGAGTCAATGCATAATAAGAGAATTCATAATAAATATCATAATTTAAGCATATGGTAAGAGATATCAAAGCATAAGAGTTAAAAACATTCATACGACATTTTATCTTAACTGACATAAACCATGATGAGCTACATGGAGTTCAATGTCATACACCCACACCAAAAAAGGTTGTCCTAACCGGCCAAGGTTAGAACCTTATCTATCAGGATCCTGTCATAAGCCACAGAGGGCAACCTATGGTGGCAACGTAGTTTTGGGACTTAAGGGTACGCTAAACCCTAGTTCAACTCGGTGCTAAATACTACTCCCAAAACATATACATATAGCTCATATATACTTGTGACATATCTAATTCCAAATCTGTTTGAAAAGCATAAGGGTATATATAATACCATGCAATTCACATAGCTTAGGTAGAGATATCTAGATGTCCAACCTTTCATAAAACATAGGGACATATTTAATGTCATAAAATTCATACTTCAAAATCCGTAAAACTTAGCGTAGCCATAATTCAAAACATACTTTTCTTTCTAAATTCATAACTTTAATGAATTAGGCATGCACTTTCGTAAATACATAAGGCCATGTTATCTAAACATGCCAATTTTTACTTGAAATCATGCAATTCAATGGAATCATGCTAGAAATCATCTTTATTGCATGGGCTTTTGAAATCAATTAAGGAACCTCAAATAAATCATATATAAGTAATGAGAAACCATGAATTGAAGATTTAAAACTGAACCCATAAGTTTTCCCCAATTTGGGTAAGAACCCTAATTTCATAAATTTATAAATCAAAGTAAAAATCATGGGTTTTGGGCATAATGGTGAAAGTAATCCCTCATTAAATACCCGCATACCTTATTGAAGCTTGCTTTATCTAAGATGAAAAGAAGTGGAGGCTTGAACTGGGAGCTTGAGACTTGAAGATTTAAGGAGTTCTTTTCCTCTTTTAATAGATGAATGAGGAATAATGAAAGACTTAGGCTATTAGGAGTAGAAACATTACTAAAACTGGCCAAAACAACCTCACTTAAGAGTTAAAAGGGTGAACAATTACAAAAATACCCCTGAGATTTAATTAAAGAAAAGCTATTAAAAATCTCAGATTTGAGAATCACAGGTGCAATCCACGAGCCGTAGACAGAACGATGACTCATGGTTTACACTCGTGGTTATTGGCATAAATTATCAGCTACAGAAGATGATCTACGAGTCAACAGGATGTACCTAGTTCAAACTACGGTCCGTAGACCAGTTCGTGATTCCTAGAGAATTAGGCAAACCTTAGATTAAGTTCCACGAGTGAATAGTATGGTCCGTAGAACCCACTCGTGGTTCTTGAGGAAACAGTCAGTCCTTAGGTTTGATTCCATGAGATAATAGGATTGTCCGTATAATGAACTACGGTCCATACAATCCACTCTGGTTCTCAGACTAGAGGTTGATCCTGCAGACTTAAACCACGGGTTCATTCCACGGCTCATGGTTCCAACCACGGTGTGTGGTTTGGACTCGTATTTCATGGAAATTTAAAAAAAAATGGAGATTCTAAGTTTGAAAGTTGGATCAAATTCCGGAGTGTTACACCTCTGAATAATCTTTTCAATTTGGATAAGGTAGAGCATGGTGCTAGTGACGTGAAGCACTGCATTGCCAATCATGGGAGATAGGCGGATTGCACCTACCCCATCTTGCATTATGGGCTCAGGGGCTGCGTCTATGAATCTGTCTGCACTTTTGTTGTCGCCTACTTCACTCATGGTCAGCCTACTCAATAACCAAAAATAACAAAAAAAGTAAAAATGAACAAAAACTCACAATATGATTTCAAATGTCAATCAAAAAGGCTACTCAAAAACCATTCCCCGACAACAGTGCCATTTTTGATAATGCTCAAGTAACACTCTCCATACAGAGGTGATAGCAATCATTAAAGAAAAATAAAATTTATATTCCCGACGAGAGTCGGGGTCGATCCCATTGAGAATGGTAGAGTCGCCTATAAGATTGTCGTATATCAATCACCAATAGTGTAATCGTTCAAATAACATAAAAAGTAAAAATGGGGGAAATCAGGGAATTGGGAATCTATCACAATCGCAACTCAAATAACACAATAAAATAAATAATGGGTTTGTATCACGAGAGAGGACGACTAGAGGTATGCTTCCAATGGGACATTAAATATGGGTTAAGGTACTTTCTTAATTATGCAAATTCTTAATAAACAATATGGGAAGAATTGGTTTTAGTCATGAATGTCAATCTTTCGATCCCTCAAACATTTATCCAATGGTCTCTATTTGAGCACCATAGTTTAAACACCAACCAACCAATACAAGCTTTGGGAAGTCACACAATTTCTAGTTTAGACTCTTAAATGGGTATTTTCTGGCGATTGAACTATTTCTAGCCTCAATCTAAATGGAAATCCCAAGTACCCACTATTGAATTCTCATCCAAAATCATGAACTTCTCTTTCAAGCAAGAACACAATCAAGTAAGTTCAATCAATATTTGCAACCATTAATTTTAGAGTTAAAATATGGAGAATTCAATAGACTCATATCAATTTAGCAAATATAAACACAATTAAGCAAGACTCATACCCTATATCAAATACCCATCATACACATACCCCTAGACAAGGAAACTAGCCATTCATGTTGAGGAAAGAAGAGATTATACCAATAGGGTAATCCAAATTTCCATTCATTGTAAGCTAATATCCAATATCCAAGCTCAATTTGTACAATTAATGGTGGATTCACAAGGTTGAAGAAGAAAAATAGCAAGTAATCTCTCTTCCTTGGGAACCTCTCTCAATGGAATATTAGTCTCTCACTCAAAACTAGAAAAAATTGGTAAAAACTATTGAGTACAATACCCAAATTGGATTTTAGAAGGTTCCCATATCGTCACATAAAAGTTAATAAAAATGCCCTTCGGGAGACGTGTGACGTGATGTGCGGCACAATGTGGAGTCGCACAAGCCACTGTGCATGTCACACAGCTCCACTCCAGTGAACCAGTGACTTCAACTGACTTCGAGTGCTGTGCAAAGGGAGGTGTGGTCCGCACCAGCCATTGTGTGTATCACATGGTGACCACACCTCTCAGCAGAATCTTCATCTCTTTTGATCACTTCACACTTTTAACTCTTTTTGAGCTACTTTTGGTCCAATTCCTTTTTTTCTACTTTTTTCTAAGAGTACCTGCATTCATATCAATAAAGGGCATAAGAACCTCTAAATCTCATCAAAACATGGCAATAATTCATGATTAAAGGCTTAATAAGTTGGTAGATTACCAACTTATCAGAGCGGTATCCATGAATTCGTCTATACTTTTGTTGTCGCCCACTTCTCTCATGGGTGGACTGTTCAATAATCAAAAATAGAAAAACAAATTAATAACGAACAAAAACTCACAAAGTAATTTCAAACGTCAATCAAATGGCTACACAAAACCACTCCCCGGCAACAACACCATTTTTTATCACGCTCAAACACACTCTCCCATAGGAGGTGATAGCGATCGTTAGAGCAAAACAAATTTATATTCTCGATAGGAGTCAGGTTCGATCCCTCAGAGAATGGTTATGTGAATAGTCGCCAAGAGATTATTGTATATCAATCAAGAATAGAGTAATTGTTCAAATAGCATAAAAAGGTGAAATGGGGGAAATCGGGAATTGGGAATCTGTCACAATCACAATTCAAACAAGAAAGTAAAGTAAGTAATGGGTTTGTATCAAATGAGAGGACGACTAGGGGTATGTTTTCGATGGGATTCAAACATGGGTTAGGGTGCTTGTTCAATTAAACAAATTCTTAATAAACGAAAACGGGTAGCATTGATTATAGTTATATTTATCAATCTATCGATCTTCCAAACATATTTCCCATGGTCTTTATTCAAGCACCATGGGTTCAACACAAAACAACCAATACAAGATTAGGGAAGTCATACTATTTCTAGCTTAGACTCTTAAATGGGTATTTTTCGGTGATTAAGTTATTTCTAGCCTCAATCAAGGTGGAAATCCCAAGTACCCACTATTGAATTCTCATCCAAAATCATGAACTTCTCTTTCAAACAAGAACACAACCAAGTAATTTCAATGAATGTTTGCAACCATCAATTTTAGAGTTAAAACATTGAGAATTCAATAGACCCATATCAATTTAGCAATTATAAGCACAATCAAACAAGACCCACACCTAAATTCAAATACCCATCATACACATACCCCTAGACAAAGAAACTAGCCACTCATGCTAAGGAAATAAGAGATTATACCAATTGGGTAATTCAAATTTCCATTCATTATATGCTAATATCCAATGTCCAGGCTCAATTTATACAATAATAGTGGATTCACAAGGTTGAAGAAGATAAATAGCAAGTACACCTGTATCTTTCTTGGGAACCTCTCTCAATGGAGAACTATTTGATAATGTGTAAAAACTATTCAGAACTCTTGAGTACAATGCCCAAATTGGGTTTTAGAAGCTTTCTAAAGCGTCACATAAAAATAGACAAAAATGCCCCTCAGGCGTGGTGCGAAATGATGTGCAGTCGCACTATGCATTGTGCATGTTGCACGCCTCTAGTTCTAGGATCAGTGACTTCAGTTGCTGGTTGGGTGTCATACGAAGGAAGGTGTGGACTGCATCAGCTGTTGTGCATGTTGCACAGCGGCCACACCTCTAGACAGATTCCTCTTCTCTTTCTATCACCTTCACACTTCAACTCCTTTTGCTCTCTTTTCGGTCTGTATCATTGTTTTCTACTTGTGACCATGAGTTCCTGCATTTGCATCAATAAAGGCAATAAGTACCTCTAAGTCTTATCAAAATATGGCAATAATTCATGAATAAAAGCTCAATAAGTTGGTAAATTACCCATTTATCAGGTGCCAACCTAGTAAACCCAACCCAAAGATGCTAAATAGTGCAATTATATTCTATATAAGCAAAGTCTAAGGTAGATAAGTAGTAACCTACCTGGCATCTGATGAATAGCTACTGGAAAGCCATCGCCCGAGCCTAAACTGCTCCGCGAAGCCCTGAATTGAAATCAAACTATCAAAAATATAGTCTACTCGTCAATATGAAGCTAATGATACCCATAATGCTAATAATTTAGCTGGGTCAAAATCTGGGTCAAAAGTGAGTTTGTAGGCCTCACAACCCAAAATAGAAAATGGAAATTACCACGATGCTCTCGATGTCACCAGAAACACATGCTCGAAAGATGAGCATAATTCGAGTAAGGGAAAGGGCCTAGAGCATCCCCTACACCCAAGAACAATTTTAAGAATCAAAAAAAAGGAAATAAAGGGAAATTAAAGAAAGGGAACTTACAATTGAAGACAGAATATCAACACGGACAAGAATTATATCATCCCAGCACTCTATGAAGCTCCCACACAGAAATTGAGCTCAAGGCTCTAGAGAGAAATCGAGGAAAAGACTTGGGAGCTTAAAACAAAATGAAGAAGAAGACCATTTAAACTACCAGCGCTAGGCACAGACGATGTCCAAGCATCGCAGGGGCGGCACATCGTGGAGGGTGAGGGAGCATAGCCGTGCCCCCTACTGAAGCCACCAGACATCACAAGCGCGGCATCTGAGGTGCAGGTGACACTGTACAGGTGTGGCCAAGGCACCGCCACCGTGACTGTACCAGAAATTACAGCTACCAGCTGTAACACAACACAAAACCAATCTGATCGCACTCATAGGGAACATTCTAAACCTCAAGGACACAAACAAAAGGTTCTACCCTATCAAAAATGGCATTCCAGACTTAATAGAAATGATGAAAATTCAAACAAGGTCGATTTAATGAAAAGTGGGTCCCACGCTCAAAAACCAACCTTTAACCAAAATAAAACCCAATAGACCAAAATGCATCAAGAAGCCTCGGGACTCAAACCAAAGGTCCCTCTAGCCCAAAGCCAACATTCCAGAGCTAACAACACTGATGAAATTCCAATCCAATGTCGTCTTCTCCGATTATTGACCAAAGTCAAACTTTCAAGTTCAACTGGCCTAAAATCTCAGAAAGTGAGATAAAACCACACTAAAAGCCCTCGGATCCTGACTAAAGGTCAAATTAGACCAAAATCCATGCTCTGTAACTAACAAAACTATTAGAATATGATTCTGAGCACGCTTGCTAAGAATGTTGACTAAAGTCAATGATTTCCTAAGTTAAAGCTCTAAAATAGGGAAATAGTCATAACAACCTAATGAATAGCTCGAGCACCAAACCACTGGTCCTAGCAAGTCATAAATGACTTAGAGCCACTACAAGCAAGCTCTAACAGTGCAAAGAAGGCAAAAATGCAAACATGACCGAAAGGGTCATTAAATCACACACTATTAAAAAAGACTTTCATCCTCGAAAGTCAATAAAAAAGAGTACCTAAAGGCTTAAACAACTACGGATACTAAGCCTGCATCTCTCTCTTGGTCTCCTAGGTATCCTCCTCAACCAGACGGTGCGTCCACTAAACCTTATCTACAAGAATCTCTCTGAACCTCAATCTCCTGACATCTCTAGCTAGAATAGCTATCGGCTCCTCAACAAAATCCAAACTCTCATACAACTGCACTGAATCCCACTGTAACATATGTGACTCATCCGAAACATAACACCGACATAGATACATGAAAGACTGGGTGCATAGCTGAGAACATAGGAGGCAAAGCTAACAAATAAGCAACACTACCAACCCTCTGAAGAATGATTAAACAACCAGGAGCAATTTACTTACGATACTTAGTTTACATTCATAAAAAGCATCTAATGAATTATGATTTAAATCCATCATGTTTAGTGGAAAGATGGATATTCCTTGCTCATTATTAGACAATCACTTATTCACAAAATTCGTGTGGGGAAAATAGTTTTCATTTCCCATCCCTCTGATGGTTAGCCAAGTACAAGTCCCTCTGCCTCTAACTCCGTATATAGTTTCCCATCTCCCAGTGGAGCCTGGCCCAATATACCTAGCCTGTCCAATCTCATCACGCCCTTCATGGGTGATACTCGAAGAAACACCTGATCACCAACACTGAACTCCAAGGCACGAAGTCTACGATTTGCATAGCTCTTCTACTTACTCTGGGATGCCCGAAGTCAATCCTGAATCACGCACACTCTATCTAAGGAATCACGAAGTAGATCTGTACTCTACGGCCTGGACTTAAAACCATAAAACCAACCTACTGGCAATCTGCAACGCCTATAATATAATGCCTCAAAAGATGCCATGCCAATACTCAAGTGATAACCATTATTATATGCAAACTCTGCCAGAGGCACATATTGATCCCATGAACCTCCAAAGTTAAGAACACAGGCCCGTAACATGTCCTCCAGGATCTGGATAGTCCTCTTCGGACTATCCATCTGTCTGAGGATGGAATGCAGTGCTAAGCTGAACCTCTGTACCCATCTCTTGCTGAATAGTCCTCCAAAACTGAGATGTAAACTAAGTATCACGGTCTGAAATGATAGAAGCTGGAACCCCATGAAAATGGAAACCTCAAGGAGATAAATTTGAGTCAACCTCTCTGCACTAGAGGAAGAATGAACCGGCAAGAAGTATGCAGACTTAGTCAGCCTATCAATAATAACCCAAATAGAGTCAAACCTAGGAAAAGTACATGGTAACCATGCTATGAATTCCATGGTAATATCTTCCCACTTATACTCAGAAATGGAAAGTCTCTGCATCAATCCACCAGCTCTCATATGCTCGAACTTAACCTACTGGCAGTTCAAGCACTGAGATACGAACTTCGCTATGTCCTTCTTCATACCACTCCACTAGTAAAGCTACCTCAAGTATCTATACATCTTAGTTGTGCTTGGATGGATGAATATCTGGAACAATGAGCCTCACAGAGAATCAACTAAATCAAATCCCCAACTCTCGGAACACAAAAGTGACTATAAAATCTTAGAACACTATTAGAATCTAAAGTAGCCCTATTGGCCTCACCCCTGATCACGAATGTCACACAACTGTTGATCCTTAAACTGACATTACTGAATCTGATCAACTAGAGTAGAATGGATCTCAACACTAGCAAGAACTCTACTGGGATCTGATAAGTTAAGCCTAACCAGACGATTAGCCAAGGAATAGATGTCCAAGGCCAACGGTCTCTCTAAAACTGAAAGAGAAGCCAAGCTGCCTATACTCACTACCTTCTGGCACAAGGCATCTGCTACCATGTTCGCCTTGCCCAGATGGTACAGAATAGTGAAGTCGTAGTCCTTTAGTAATTCAACCCATCTCCGCTTCCTAGAATTCAGCTCTTGCTGACTCATGATGTACTAAAAACTATAGTGGTTGGTGTAGATCTCACAGTGGACTCCATACAGATAGTGCCTTTAGATCTTGAGCATGAAGTCTACCACTACCAACTCCAAGTCATGAGTGGAGTAGTTTCACTCGTGATCCTTTAGTTTCCTTAATGCATATGCTATCACATGACCCTACTGCATCAACACACAACCAAGACCAACTGAGAAAGCATCATAATACACTGAGAAGCCTTGACCCTCAACTGGCAATGTCAACATCGGAGTTGAAGTAATAAGGCCTTAATCCTCTGGAAGCTATCCTCGGTCTGATCAGACCACTAAAATGGGACATCCTTCCTAGTCAGCCTAGTCAAAGGTGCTTCTATGGAAAAAAGCCCTCGATGAATTGTCTCTAATACCTTGCCAACCCAATAAAGCTGTAAACCTCGGTAGGAGTAGTAGGCCTTGGCCAATCACAAATGGCTGCAATCATTCCTGGGTCCACTCTAATCCCATCCTTAGACACCACGTATCCTAGGAATGCTACTGACTCAGGCCAAAACTCACACTTTAAGAACTTGGCATAAAGTCAATGATCTATCAAAGTCTGGAGTATGATCTTTAAATATTGCTCATGCTCATCTGCACTCAGCGAGTATATCAATATGTCATCAATGAAGACTATTACAAATGAATCCAAGTACAGCTTGAGCACCCTGTGCATCTGATGAATGCTCAAATCGTGCTCTCCAAAGTTGGAGGCTATGAAGATCATGCAGCAAAACAAAATTTATAATCACAACGAGTGTCGGGGTCTTAACCAAGGGAAAAATATAGTCGTAATTGAGCTAATAGAGAATCCAAGCAACTTATTAAAGTTCAATTAACAAAAAGGGGAAAAGATATCTAAAGGGGGGGTTTAGACTACAACTAAAGATAAAAGAAAATCAAATAAAAGATAAATTGATCAATGGCTTTCACCTTGCTTTCGCCAAGCAAGGACAACAAGGGAGACTTGGGAATGGAAATTCAAATCATAATACTAGCACCCGATTAACACTTAGGTAGTCTTGGCTAAGGGTATCCCTAATAATCTTTCGACACATCAAGCATATATCTCGTGTGTTCTCTCGAACCACCACGAGTAAGCAATAAACCAATCAAATAACTTGGGTGAGTTGGGTTATCTCTAACCCCAACTCTTAGATGGGAGTTTCTGGCAACCAAACTATCTCTAGCCTTGGTCTAGAGTGGAAACCCCGAATTCCCATTAAAGAATCTTCCCGGATTCAATAAATCCTCTCTCGAGCAAAAACCCAAATTTAGCAAGCTAAGTCAATGTTTGCAACCACTGACTACAATTTCAAGCATGGAGGATTCAATAGACCCAAATAATCAAACAAGAACAAAATCTTTATATGAATTCAATACCCAACAAGTATTATCTCTAATACAAAACCCAAAAATCTCAAGTCAACAATACACCAATAAAATAGCAATTAAGAACAAGAGTTTGAAGAATGGAACTTAACATTTTACAATACAAAGCATCCAAATCTTCACTTCTATGGGGTTGGTTGATGAACTTTCTCTCCAAGCTTGCCAAAAATTGTGAGAATAGACAAAGATAGCTTCCAAAATGGCTAAGGAGTCTTTTGTATCAATTGGGGTTTCCAAAAGTGGAAATTTCCAAATCTGTCCTGCAGCTGATGATGCCTTCATCGCGGTCGCGTGATCATGCTTCACGATTGTGAGGTTTTGTGTTTTCTCTCCATGCGATCGCATGGTCTCAACCTCGCGATCGCGTAGTTCTGACTTCTTCCTCCATGCGATCGTGTGGCTTCACTTCACGGTCACGTAGTTTTAGATTTCTCCTTGTGCATTGCAGTCGTGTGATTTACTTTCGCGGTCATGATGAGTAACTTGGTGTCAGTGATCAGCAGCTCCTTTTAGTTCCTATTTGACTTGTTTTCACTCAAACCTTCCCCGAACACTTCTAAAACACAGAAACTTGTAAAATAGAAGAAATTCATGTCAAATTGCACTATTTATCCACTTTATACTAGCAAAGGTATAAGATTAGAAGCTAAATAAGTAGGTAGAATACCAACTTATGAAAAACCCAAACTTGAACGATTGTTTGTCCTCAAGCAACTGAAAAAAAAATTATATTTCAAGAGGCACACAACACTAGTGCAAAGACATCACTTCAAGCCAAGGAAAACCCATTTCAATCACCAAGTATGACTTCGGTTGGTACTAACAATGAGTCAATCACATGATAACTTACTGTAAGCATTCCCCTCGTTTCAAAACACAATTCAATAATGCAATGGCATAATAAGAATAAGCAAGTGACAACAACTAATCCTCGAGATGTGACTCAAACTACTAGCTTACCAAAACATGCTAATTTGACTCTTTTTCAAAGTTTATCAATGTCACCAACTATCCCAATTCGTATGCACTCACAAGAACGAAAGTCCCAAAAACACATTATGTATAAAGACAATCACAAGGGACAAATACAAACACTCACACTCACAAAGAATTTCAAGTACCAACAAGTATCAACCATAGGCTTGCCTTTATTTTCATTCGCCACTAGCTCAAATACAATCGGTCGGAGATCTCAAGGGGCTTTTCTAAGCTTGTAATGTAGGCTCAGGGACGGGTAGGATATGCATTTTGATTCAAGTGACTACATCCTTCTCGAACTCTACATAACTTTTTCAATTCGAAACCAAGTCCATTCCTTTCATTTTCATTCAACACGAGGCACCATTTCACTTCTTTTTATTTAAAGCCCCAATTTTTATCGTTTTCTTCACCTTGGAGGATTCATTTCTTTTCTTTCCTTTCCTCTTTTCCTTTCATTTTTCTTTGTTTCTTCCTTCTTTTTGGCAATTCTTATTAAGCAACAAACCATGATTTAGTGATTTATCAATCCTCCAAGGTACCTTTATCAACCCCCAAACTTAGGCGTTTAGCCTCGATTTCACACTTATGGAGTTCAAGGAGGGACGGGTTCAAGAGAGGGACTCATCTTCAAAAATGGTTTAAGGCTTGTATCAAGGTTGCCAAAGAAAAGGTATTAGGCTCAAGAGGGGTGACTAATGATTCAATTTAAGTGCAATGGTGGCTTTTAAGGCTAAGTAGGCTTTGATAATTACAAAGAAGGCGTAAGATCATTTCTCCAACCAAAAGTAATCAAGACTAGCTTTAAAGACTAACCGGGCAAGTTCTAGTTAACACAAGCAAGCACAAGCATTATTCAACTAAACCTCACCACACATGGCATGTGAATCATTCAAGAAGGATCGATTTTAACTTCCTAAACAAGAACAAAGAGAAGCCATTCTATATTATCACTGCTAATGAGCTAAGAGTCACAAAAATATAAAAGGGTTATCACAAGCATCATTCTTCACCATGCACTTTTCAGAAAATTTTGCCTATTTCACTTAACATGTAAGACTACTTCATTAGTACCAAACAAGTCAATTGCAACTAAAACCTTAAAAGATGACGATTTGCCGTTAAGAATGATGTCACTCAGTCTATCATTGGGTCAATTCATCTATCTAATTCGGTATGGCTACACAAAGTGGATCAACCCAACCATCACAGTCAACAGGCATATGTGATTCGCATATGCCAAAGTGTGGGTCGCACGTGCAATGCACATGCCAACAGTAGGCATGTGCGAAGCTCGTGCAGTTCACATATCGATATGTGCGATTCTGTGTTCCCAGCTTCTACAAGCTCTATCTAGCCTAACGGATACTCAGACATCCCCTGGCTCTAAAACATCCAACACACCTACTAAGAAAAGAGAAAAACAAAGAAGCTACAAGAAAAGAAACTAACAACCTAAACCATCAACTCCATCCATAACAGCAAACAAACCCGAAGAGGGCACATCAATATAAAAACAATCCCGACAAGGGAGCATCAATATCCTACAATAAAAACAATATCCAAAATAAAATAGCAGGCCATATAAAGTGCCAGCCACCCCTAAATAACAACATACAGTGACCTCACTGCATCAAAATAAGATAAGAGTTTGAGGGGGCTCCCTGAAGGGTGTATCACTCCGAACCACAACTACTAGGTCCAGAAAGGACCCAGTCTCTCTCATCAGCATCATCCTCAGCCTCAGACCCACATAGCTTCCTCAAAGTGCTCATCATCTTCGTGAGGAACTTACTTTGCATCCTATCATGGTCCCTCTACTTTTTCTATCGCCTTTGTATTTTAGCCAACCTCTCCTGGATGTGTTGCTGCTGGCTTGCTACACTAGATAGTGTAGGGCCACTAAGAGTAGTAGAGGATGACGACCCGGATGCCGATGTGGTAGAACTCTCGCCTGGACCCGAAGGTAAGCCTGCTACAACCTGGCGAAGATGGGCATCCATGCCATAGACTTGGCTGGAGGGACCAATAGCTTCAGCAGCAGTGACTGACTCATGTGCCTCGATGGACTTGGGAAATAGACCAAATGATGGTGAATGCACATCTATCTTCCTCTTCTTTGATTCTTGTAAGGGGCCTCTCTTTTTCAGAGGGTGAATCAATTTTTCTAGCTTCCTCTCATTTTCACCATCCCTCTTTGCAACCCCGGATGCATAGCATAAATGAGTGATCAATAAAGTAAAGAGCAAACTCTTGCTACCATCAAGGACCACTTGTTGAATTTCTTGCACGATCAGTTGCCCTACATTCACCAAAAAACCCTCTATCATAGCACAAATGACCTTTTCTTTATCAGGGGTCACATCAGATTCATTCTTTGAAGGCATAACTCGGGCACAAATGATTGAAATCCAAATGCAGGCCTCAAGGTTAAACTCAGAGGACCCAATCCTTGTATTCAACACTATCCATTGCGTGACTGTGCCATCATGTGAGTGCTCCACAAACTAATTGGTCCCCAACTCTGTATCTCAGGCTTTGTATGTGGCATTATCACTATTCGGGAGGTGGTAGTATCTATTGATCAACTCTGGATCAAAATGAACCAACTTGCCTCGAACTATCACCACCAAGTCATTGGCAAAGTCTGACTCAACCGCATTAGCATAAAATTCACCGACCACGGTAAAGTTTGCCTTTATAGGCTCGGTGGTGAAACACAACCACCCACTAGCAACCAACTTTCCATGGAAGTTAGCCCATTTCTCCTCCAATCCATCCAACATAATACCTCTCTCCCTCGTGATTGGTTTTGTCAAAAGACAGTCATATAGTTGGGAGCACTTGAGGGAGATGAAGGTTCCTTGGTCAAAGTACTCTTCATTGGCCACTTGGTTGGCATCTTCATGTTCAATTTCGGCCATTTTCAAGCTTAAAGTACCAACACAAGGAACAAGATTGTCAAACAATGATATAGGCATGTAAAGCAATATAGTGGGACATGATTAGGACAAAGAAATAAGCCAGAACGATCCCAGGCATAGCTGGGCAGAGTTGCTATTTTTGGGACTGTGAAAACTGGTAATCGTGATCATAGGATTGGGCATCGAGATCGCGAAACTCAAGGAAGTTTGTCATCGCGATCCCGGTATTTGGGCATCGCGATCGCGATGGTCATCTTCTTGCCTAGAAAAATTCTTTCAGACATTTCGTCAAGCAGGTGCTTTGCACCCCTTAGTTCACCATTTTTATACCACATGGGCATCACCTTTTATCCCAAAAATTAGAAAACCAATAAATTTCTAACCCCCAACCAGATTTCACCCAAAATTTCATACCATAACACCCAATTCATCCATTATTATAGGAAGAAAAAATTGACACTCACTTGGGTGTTTAAAGCACTTACTTTAGCATAGTGAGGGTAGATTGAAGAAGAGAAAACAGAACTCATACTTGAGGAGTTGCAAAGATGCTTATGGAATTGAAGTTGATGGAGTGTATTATTCTTGCCTTTAGGAGAGAAAAGAAGCCAAGTTTCAAAGCAATTTTTTCTTTTGAAACTGCTCCTCTGAACTTTTATTACTTGGAAACGGTCAGTGTCTCACGATCACGAGGCTCTATAATGCGATCGCAATGAGTTAAAATCACCCGACTCTATGCGATCGTGAAGTGTTCATGCGGTCGCAAAAAGTTAGGAAGAATTCACCTCATCGCGATTGTGAGGGTCAGGTTTCGCGATCGCGATGCCTTAGCATCATCTGAGTTTTCAAAAAAAATTCACAGTACACTATTTTGACGTGTGGTGACGCCTGGTGCGATCGGCACTTTATAAAGTGCAAAACGCACCTCCTTCGCACATGCTAGTGTTTTTTATCAGTTCACTGTTTGATTGTGCGATGGCATGTGCAACAGGCACTCTTCCAGGTGCAAAAAGCACGTTTTTTAAAGGTATTTTTTATGCTTCTCAACACTTGGTTTCTCTTCTCATTCCTTTGGACACCTAAAAACATACCAAAAAGAAACAAAAAGTGAAGTAAAGCATAAAGATGATGGGTTGACTCCCATCAAGCACACAATTTAATGTCGCAGCGCGATGCAAGATACCTCACCATTTGGATCTCCATTTGGAAGATTTGAACCTTCGACCTGAATCGAGTTTTTGGTGACAATTCTGAGGTGAAGGTTTGAACAAGAGGAGGCCATTCTCTTGATTTCGTATTTCGCACTTTCTGGCCTTCAAGTGAAGAAGGACACTTTGCCTTCTTTCAATGACAAACTCAAAACTGGATAGACCTTCATCCACCCTTTTTCCAAGGTCTTCCAAAAGCTTGATTACTTTGACTCTCGTCCATTCAATCAAATTTAAGGTCAAAAAAAGGTTGAAGTGGGATTTGGGTGTCTCCACCTTCAAGCTTTCCTCTTTCATAACATCCTCACTTAAAGATGCTATGGCATCGTTACCCACAGATGGGATAGTTGGTTACAACACCACCTTCAATTCATGATCATCCCTTGTGTTTTCCTCTTTTTTTGCCCTTGCGTCCACAAAGCCTTGCCTTATGGATTTCACACTCTCCTTTTGGGTTTCTAGCGAGGCCAAGAGAGTTTGGAGCTTGACATATATGCCTTCTTCGCTTGTGAAGTCATGGTCCCTGTTAAGGTCACAAGCACCACTAGCAACATTGTTAGCACAAGAAGGGGGAGTGGGACGATCATCATTAGGGCATTCGCTCAAATGTCCGTCACGACCACCACACAAATAGCAATTGCACCCATCATAAGAGAGAGAAGGAGAATACCTTCCTCTCCTAGGGCCAATTCTATACCTTCGTCCAAGGTGGGGTCCTTCACAATAAACATAATAGTCGGGAATATAAATTGAGATGCAACTATCAACATTCCTAGCATTCAAATAAGCCATGATGCCATCAATCAAACTAAAAATAAATTAAAGAAAAACAACTATTCACAAAAATTGAACTAGAATAAGTAAACTCAAATTCTAAACTAACTCAATAAGCCAAATTATTCCCCAGCAACGGCGCCATTTTTTATGAACGCTCAAATCATGCTCTCCAAAGTTGGAGGCCACGGCGATTGTGCAGCAAAACAAAATTTATAATCCCAATGAGTGTCGGGGTCGTAAACAAGGGAACAATGTAGTTGCGATCGAGCTAATAGAGAATCCAAGCAACTTACTAATGTTCAATTAACAAAAAGGGGAAAAGATATCTAAAAAGAGGGTTTTAGACTACAACTTAAGATAAAAGAAAAGCAAATAAAAGATAAATTGATCAATGGCTTTCACCTTGCTTTCGCCAAGCAAGGACAACAAGGGAGACTTGGGAATGGGAATTCAAATCACAAGACTTGCACCCGATTAACACTTAGGTAGTCTTGGCTAAGGGTATGCCTAACCGTCTTTTGACTAATCAAGCATATATCTCGTGTGTTCTCTCGAACAACCACGAGTAAGCAATAAACCAACCAAATAACTTGGGTGAGTTGGGTATCTCTAACCCCAACTCTTAGATGGGAGTTTCCGGCAACCAAACTATCTCTAGACTTGATCTAGAGTGGAAACCCCAAATCCCCACTAAAGAATCTTCTCGGATTCGAGAAATCCTCTCTCGAGTAAAAACCCAAATTAGCAAGCTAAGTCAATGTTTGCAACCATTGACTATAACTTCAAGCATGGAGGATTCAATAGACCCGAATAATCAAACAAGAACAAAACCTATATATGAATTCAATACCCAACAAGTATTATCTCTAATACAAAACCCAAAAATCTCAAGTCAACAATACACCAATAAAATAGCAATTAAGAACAAGAGTTTGAAGAATGGCACTTAAGATTTTACAATACAAAGCACATAAATCTTCACTCCTATGGTGTTGATTGATGAACTTGCTCTCCAAGCTTGCCAAAAGTTGTGAGATAGCCAAAGATATCTTCCAAAATGGCTAAGGAGTCTTTTGTATCAATTGGGGTTTCCAAAAGTGGAAATTTCCAAATCTGTCATGCAGCTGATGACGCCTTCATCACGGTCGCATGATCATGCTTTGCGATCGCGAGGTTATGTGTTTCTCTCCATGCGGTCGCGTGGTCTCAACCTCGTGGTCGCGTAGTTCTGACTTGTTCCTCCACGCGGTCACATGGCTTCACTTCGCTGTCGCATAGTTTTAGCTTTCTCCTTGTGCATCGCGGTCACGTGATTTACTCTCGCAGTCGCGATGAGTAACTTGGTGTCACTGATCAGCAGCTCCGTTTAGCTCCCATTTGACTTGTTTTCACTCGAATCTTCCCCGAACACTTCTAAAACACAGAAAACTATAAAATAGAAGAAATTCGTGTCAAATTCCACTATTTATCCACTTTATACTAGCAAAGGTATAAGATTAGAAGCTAAATAAGTAGGTAGAATACCAACTTATTAGCATCAAGCCCATGAAAGTTGTTGGGGTATTAGTTAACCTAAAAGACATCACCAGGAACTCATAATGGACATAATGTATCCTGAATGCTGTCTTAGGGTTGTCCTCCGCCCTAATCCTCAACTGGTGGTAGCCTGACCTCAAATCTATCTTAGAAAACACTATTGTACCCTGGAGCTGATCAAACAATTCATCTATCCACGGCATCGAATACCTGTTCTTTATAGTCACCTTATTCAGTTGTCGATAATCAATACACATCTGCATCGAACCATCTTTCTTCTTCATAAACAGAACTGGAGCACCCCAAAGGCAACGCACTCGACCTAATGAAACCCTTAGCTAACAAATCCTGAAGTTGAACCTTAAGATCCCTCAACTCAGCTGGAGCCATACGATACGGAGTAATGGAAATCGGCCTGGTACCCAGCTTTAACTCAATGGCAAAGTCTATGTCACGCTCAGGTGGAAGGCCTGGCAAGTTAGTCAGAAACCATCTAAGAACTCTCTAACCACAGAGACTGACTTGGGTGAAGAAGTGTCGGCACTAACATCCTAGACATACGCAAGATAAGCCAAACACCCGTGCAAAACCAACTTTCTATACTGAAGGCACGAAATGATCCTAGATGGTGCACGGCTTACAGAATCCCACCACATTACCAAGGATATGCCAGGCAAAACTACGGTAACGATCTTGTCATAACAATCCAAAACTGCTCGGTGAATGGATAACCATTCCATGCCTAGAATAACATCAAAGTCTAGCATATCTAAAATCATCAAGTCAGCCCAAGTCTCAAGATCAATAACAACTATCAAGCAGGATCTAACAATCTGATCCACTACTAAAGAATCACCTACTGGGGTTACAACAGATACAGGAATAGATAATGGCTCACTGACCTACCCCAAACAAGGAAAAAAGTAGGCAGAAACATATGAGCATGAAGAACCAGGAACAAACAATGCTAAAGTTGATTGGTGGCAGACATAAATCATACATGTGATCACCGTATCTGAGGCCTCTCCCTTTGATCTATAAGGAATTGCATAGAACTGACGCTGACCTCTACCAGACTGACTGACATCCCAACCACCTGCCCTGCTATGTTGGGAACCACCTTTACCAGGGACACCACCTCGTCTGATCGGTGGTTGCGCTGATCTCAAAGGCTGAGCTGGCTGAGCGACTGGCTAAACTAAACCCCGTTGGGGGAACTCTATAGCAAAATGCCCAATGATACCACACTCAATGCAAGGCCCTAACAGCCCACCCTATCAAGATGAACTGGCTAAACCTGTATGGCCACCATGGCCTGATGCCCCAGTTGATGTACCCCTCGATGACTGACCACTATAACCATGTTGACTACCATAACTCTGATCAAACGGAGGCCCACCTGAAGTCTGAAGTGATGCATGAATTAGCTGTCTAGACAGACCTTGATGTTGTTGTGGCTGATATCCTCAGCCCCACTGACCTGAACCTCTACCAACGGAACAAGAACCACTGTATCTGCCCTGATCGCATGGCCTCTTATCTTTGGCCCCCAGGTCTTGATGATGCAAATCCTCCATGGTGCGGGCATGGTAAGTTATAGCCTAAAATGGTTGCCCACCAGCAACTAGTATCTCTATGGTTTGTCGAAGCTCGGTCCTCAACCCCCAAACAAACAGACAAACCCTGTCTGGCTCTATAAGAATTATTATAGCCCTAAATAGAGCCAACTGGTGAAAATGGGTCTCATACTTAGACACTGTCATAGACCCATGCATCAATTAGGTGAATAGCTCTCTACGGCGCTCACGATCACTATGAGGCAAGACCTCATAGAACTCTCTCAAAGTCAACTAAGGAGACTGAGATTGTCTGGAAGCTACCTAGTCCCTCCACCAAAGCTTAGCTAGACCCTCCAACTGATAGGTAGTATAACCCACTCCATGAGTATCCAATAGACCAAGATGATAACGCATCTCCTAGAAAGTAGAAATGAAGTCATAAGCATCATGTCCAGGAGCACCGGAGAACCTCGGCGGGGATAATATTAGAAACTGGCTCAAAGCCTTCTCCTTTGACTCTATCATAACTAGGCGAGGAGCAAGAAGTTGAGTGACTGTAGGCACTGACAGAACCTGTGCATAGGGAGCTATAGTAGCAGGATGCACTTATGAACTTTGAACACCCAGGGCTGCCCCCTGAGCAGATGTCTGGGCCATATCAAAAGGCTGACCCCCAACCATACTCAACAACTGAACAAGCATGCTCCGAATATCTGGTGTAGAAGCTAAGGTTGGTGCTAATACTGATGTTGCTACCAGCCCTGGTGGTACCTGAGCTACTCCCTGGTCTATGGGCTGTAGGTCCAAAACTGGCTCAGGCTCATGCTCGACCTCAGGAGCTCTAATTAGTGTCGCTGCTCAGGTACGTCTTCAGCATCTACCTCTATGACCATTCCATCCCCTATCTGGAGTCGGGTGTGCTGGTGCCGAAGGCTCGCCCTCATCCATTGCTGAAGATCTCATATGAACCATCTACGGAAGATTGAACAAAACAAATGAGATTATAGGAAACCAACTAGGATAAGACGCATGACATATAACCAAGAAAAGATTCATGTTTCTTAAAATGCCATTATAGCCTCTTGAAGATATAGTACGGACGTCTCCGCCCTGATCCCCAGGACTCTACTAGACATTGGCTTCTATACCGATGACACCGGTAAACCTAGGCTTTGATACCAAGCTATCACAGCCCGATTTCTCAGGTCATGATGGCACCTACAACACCTCTGTAGGTGAACCAATCCTCATAGCCCAGAACGGTTAGTAATGGGCTACACTCTAAGTAAGCACGCACAAGAAAGAAGATAAGCGAAGCAAGATAGATAAAGCAAAGCGGAAGCAAGGAAATCTAGATATACATATATAGAAACTACACCATTTCACGACCTGGTATCAAAAGTACAGGAGCCACTACTAAATATATAGAGTACAAGAGAGTGCAAAAGTAAAATATACAAGTGCCTCCGAGTATACAAAAGATTCAACTGCCAAAAGAAGAGATATAGCTAAGCCCCGGTCGTCAGGAGCTGACCCTATGTCTCAGATGCTCAAAAGTGTTGCATGACTCTCTACGTCAATGGATATAGCTCACACTAGGATCTGCACCAAAAAGATGTAGAAGTGTAGTATGAGCACCAATTGCAAAGCAACGGGTACCCAATAGGCATCATAGACCAACTGAGCATATATAAAATATAAAAGCGGTAAATAACATATAAGAGGAAAAGGCCACAGAAGAAAACAGAGAAAAGTACACGGAAGCTAGCAATAGGAAGAAGGCACAAAAGACAAGTAGGCTATGCTAGCCACAGAGGATATATCACAGAACATATGTGAAAGGGTAGAGAACGCACCTGGGTCCTTGCAACAATAATATATACAGAAAGTTTAACAAACAAGGCAGTGTACTAGTAACCTCAAATAACGGGAAGGAAAGAAAGCCAACTAAACATAAGCATGCAAATAATACAATCCACAAGGTAAGAATGACCATAAGTAAACTAGTAGGTGAGTACAATACGAGTAAGTAAACTAATCTACCTACAATCCCAATGAGTGTCCATATACACATGAGGAATACATACAAGTGAAAACAAACCATCTGGGATCCCATAGTATCAGAGCGTACACTCAGCAAACAGCAAATAAGGGTGGAACCGTGCAACAATGTATGACATGATATGAAGTGTCAGTGGTCCCATATGCACCTCCTTTGGCACTCTCGGCCCGTAGCCCCTAGTTTGAATCAGCAAGGTCCATGAGGTCTCCGAGACCACATACAAACTCTCAATATGCGTTCCTAGAGTCCATCTAGGTCTAAAATCAGTAATAAAACCATGTCTATCACTCTAGCCCAGCCGAGTCTAGTGTCATCTCAAAATCAGTGATAAAATCATATCTAGCACTCCAGCCCAGTCGAGTCTAATATCAGCTCAAAATTAGTAGAAAATCATGCCTAGCACTCCGGCCTAGCCGAGTCTAGTATCGATGTGAAAATCATTGTTTAATCTCCTTTATCTCAAGAAAATCCATTAAACTAGTTTTAAATCCATCTATAGCCATTTATAACTGAAAACGGGCCTTCGGGGCCATGCAAGGTTTAGAAAACTGGTGATAGTCAGTCCCGCAGCCATGTAGTAGTAATAAATCAATGTAGAAAAGGCCTTTGCATAATAATAATGATATGTTCAAACACAACCAACAACTCAACAGCTCACAATGAACCTACCAGCCCTGCAGAGGCTCAATCCGCTCTACAACATAGATAACCAGCTCATAATCCTAAATCAATGTTCGGGACTCACGAACACTTCCCAAATATCCCACCATCTATGGTCCAAAGGCATATACAAAGTCCATATAGGGCCGCATGGGTAATACTACAAAACTAGCTCAAATACTAAAGCAAATGAAGTAAGAACGGATAGAAAGAAAGTGGACAAGGTCTGGGGATGGCAACCTAGTAAACCCAATCCAAAGATGCTAAATAGTGCAATTATATTATATATATAAGCAAAGTCTAAGGTTGATAAGCGGTAACCTACCTAGCGTCTGACGAATAGTTGTTGGAAAGCTATCGCCTAAGCTCGAACTACTCCAAGAAACTCTGAATTGCAATCAAACTATCAAAAATATTGTCTACTCATCAATACGGAGCTAATGATACTCATAATGCTAATAATTTAGCTGGATCAAAATCCAGGTCATAAGCGAGCCCGTGGGCCTCACAACCCGAAATAGAAAATAAAAATTACCACGATACTCCCCACATCTCCAGGATCACATGCTCGAAAGATTAGCATAATTCGGGTAAGGGAAAGGGCCTAGAGAAGCCCCTACACCCAAGAACAATTTTAAGAATCAAAAGAGGAAATTAAGGGAAATTAAAGGAAGGAAACTTACAATTGAAGACAAAATATCAATCACGGACAAAAATTATATCATCCCAGCATTCTACGAAGCTCCCACACAAGAATTGAGCTCAGAGCTATAGAGAGAAATAGAGGAAAACACTTGAGAGCTTAAAACAAAATAAATAAAAAGACCATTTAAACTGCCAGCGCTAGGCGCAGGCACAATCCAAGCGCTAGGCGCAAGCGCGATCCAAGCGCCGCAGGAGCGGCACCGCCATGGCGAGTTAGAGAGTGCATGCGCGCCCCCTGCTGAAGCCACCAGGCACCACAGGTATGGCACCCAAGGTGCAGGTGCGGTTGTGTAGGTGTGGCCAAGGCACCGCCGCTGCATCTGTACTAGAAATAGCAGCTACCAGCTGCAACACAACACAAAACCAATCCGATCGCACACTTGGGGAACATTCCAAATCTCGAGGACACAAACCAAAGGTGATACCCTACCAAAAATGGCATTCTAGACTCAGTAAAATTGACAAAAATCTCAAACGAGGTTGGTTTCATGAAAAGTGGGCCCCACACCCAAAAACTAATTTTTAACCAAAATAAAACCCAATAGCCCAAAATGCATCCGGAAGCCTCGAGACCCAAACCAAAGGTCTCTCTAGCCCAAAGTCGACATTTTGAAGCGAACAGCACTGATGGAATTCCCATCTGAGGTTGTCTTCTCTGAATATTGACCAAAGTCAAACTTTCAAGTTTAACTGGCCTAAAATCTTAGAAAGTGAGATAAAACCAAACCAAAAACTCCCGGGGTCCCGACTAAAGTTCCAAATAGACCAAAATCCATGATTCAGAGATGATGGAACTGTTGGAATTCGATTTTGAGTATGCTTGCTAAGAATATTGACTAAAGTTAATGATTTCCTAAGTTAAATCCCTAAAACAGGGAAATGGTCATAATGACCTAACGAATGGCCCGGGCACCAAATCACTAGTCTCAGCAAGTCATAAATGACTTGGAGCCACTACAGGAAAGCTCTAACAGTCCAAATAAGGCAAAAATATGAACATGACTGGAAGGGTCATTATATTTAACTTGGCCGATGAGTACACTAATTTAGTCCGACAGGGACCTACTAGTGAGGTAGCAAATGTTACCACAAGGGTACTACTTTTAAATGTCGCTACTATTTCTACTACTCCACCCACAACATCAACTCTAGATACCACTTCTTTGTATCCTCCTATGCCCTCCACATCATATGCCTTGACTAGAGATAGTTTTAGATATATAGCCTATAAGGCCGACTATCTGGAGAGGCAGGTGAAGCTCTTACTGCATAATTTGAGGCCCTTGGTGAAAAAGGAAATTAAGACTGCACTTGTACCATTCCAAGTCTCCGTGGAGAGACTAAATGCCAGGGTGGATGGGTTGAAAATCAAAGTGAATGAGAGTGCTCAGAATGCTCAGCCTACTAATATGTCAGCACTACTTGCTGAGTTTGCACAAGCTAAGAGAGACATCGAGGAGTTGTAGTCTCGATCTACCTCTATCTTTGAGGACCCCACCATGGTCCTACCTGAGAGTAGACTGGATAAGCTTGTTCTTCTGGTAGATAATTCACCTCTAAGAAATACTAGAAAGAGGCCTAAAGAAGACGATGATGTTGGGTTGAGCCAGCTTGAGTTAGAGAAAAAAGAGGACAGGCAACTCAGGCATGCACTATGAGCATCCAGTGATGTTTTTGTTTTGACTGGTGATAGGTGTGCCTCATTGAGTGCACCAGGTTTCTGAAGGCATACAAATACTTTTCTACCAATACTTAAGGGACTATATAAGTCTTTCCTCAAAAAAAAGGTAATCATAGAAGATAATTATTCCAAACAGACAAGAAATTAGTATAATATTATATATAACAAATATATAAAAATATTTAAAAAGATAATCTAGTGAATTGGATGATTGTGATAGTTATTAAAAGAGTATGAAGATCGGCTTATACAAAAGATATACACTCTTTTATACAGTCAAATTAAGAAGCACAAGCATCATTAACAATTGCAAAAACTATTATGGTACTTCAAAAGTCTAAATATTTTAATTTTTACAAATCAATTACTCACATTCCCCAGTTACATAATTGAATCAACATATTTGATCATTAAATTACAATTTCAATAACAGTAATGATAGTACTAACTTAAAAAATTATAATATATCGTATTGGTCATAAGACATGAATCATTAATGAAAATTCTCTAAACATAAACCTTAAAAAATAATTTGAAAATTTGGAGAGGATACCCAAATAGTTTAATTTTTAATCCCCAATATTTGAAAAAATTCATAAGCAAAAGAGAAAAATTATTATTAGTTTTCTTACATTCTTGCTCAAGTGCATTTCACCTAAAAACTAACATCTTACCTTTCTAATTAACTAAACTAGTGTACGTACTCATGTGATGCATCATCATTATAAGTTAAAATTGAATTATTTAGAAAAAATTATGCATTTAAAGATAAAAATAAAAAATCATACAAAAAACTTATGATTTATATAAAAATGTAACTCGTACAAATGAAATTATGATTTATATAAAATATGTCTTACTGTATTATTTATTGAAATATGTGTATTTACTGTGATATTTTCACTTCAATACTTTAATTTTTTCAATCTATATGAGTATTGAAGAAATAAATATTTAAAAAAATCAAGTTTAACAAATACATTACAAAGCAAGATTTATTTTAATATAGGAAAAGTAAAATTGTTGAGCACGAAATTATAATTTTGTTTAATTTATTATTATTTTTATTTTAAAAAATAGGAGAAGGGAATAATACATATTAAAATAAGATTTTTTAATTGGTGAGGGCTTATTTATTAGGTCTGATCTTGTTTAAATATATAAGCATGTTGGACCTCAGAAATTACGATACAATTCAAACACGATATCGAAATAATAAACAATGAGTCGAGACAAATTACAATTATTGTATTTCAAAAAAAATATTATTACTTGTTAAATTAATATAATTTTATACTGGGTATATTGTTATTGTTATTGAACTAATACAGTTTTTGACTTTTCTTGTTGTTGAACTAATACAGTTTTTGACTTTTCTTCTAAGTGTTCAATTCTTTTTTTCACGATATTTTTTCATTGAATTTTTTTTCGTATTTCTATGTAATGAGCTTTATATTTTCTCTAATTCTTTTCAATCCTTCTGCTGGACCTTTTATTTTTTAAAATACCTAGTTACAGTCGATTTTAACATACTGATTTACTTTAATTTCTTCAGCAATCGAATGTTGCACTTCAATAACTTGTAACATTAGGACATTATGTGTAGAAAATGTATAAGCAAACATGTATCAATATTTTTGAAAAAAGAGCTACAAAAAAAAATTGAGAAATATACAGAGTTAAAATTGACTTTAACATACTATTGTACTTCAATTTCTTCATCAGTTAGATATTGCACTTCAATAACCTGTAACATTAGGACATGTGTAGAGAATATATATATATATATATATATATATATATATATATATATATATATAATCAAATATATATCAACATTTTTTTTAAAAAGAGCTATAACAAAATTTGAGAAGTACACCTAGTTAAAATTGACCTTAACACACTATGATACTATTGTACTTCAATTTCTTCACCAGTTAAATATTGCATTTCAATAACCTATAATATTAGGACATGTGAAAAAAAATGTATAAACAAATATGTATCAATAATTTAAATAAAAAATTACGAAATAATCTAAGAAATATAAACTTGTATTTTGTTAAATCTCGATGAAATAGGTCACTAAGAATGTGAGATTTATAACATGACCATTAACATTAGTGAGTGAGGTTCCTAATAATAACATGTCATACGAAAATTTGTCAAATCTCCCAACGTATTTTTGTATTATTATTTAGAGTTATTTTGGCACCGAAGCAAGTTATTTTGGCACCGAAGCAAGTTATTTTTAATTTCGCTATCTTTTTTTTGCTACCAATCTTTTTGTTTTTATATTACATGTTGATACAATATTCACACATACAGAAGCAATAAAAATGAAGACTACATGAATGACAACAGAATGAAGTGACTTAAAGATTCTTGGAAAAGAAAGACATATCTTCTAACCAAAATTTTTGTATTTACATTAAACAGTCATCTAACAATGGTATATAACTCAATAAAATAATAAGTGTATTCCATTTTAATCAAATGCATTTTTAAATGCTTGAGCTCTAAGATACTCATAAAAGCTTGATAATGTCTTCAGTGACAAAAAAGCTATTGCCACAATATTATTATCAGAAAAAAAAGTTACCTCCTAATTTATCACCTCTATCAGTCACCTTTATTATTGAAAGTTCAGCATAAGTTTCTTTGAATCATCATTAATATCATTTTTATAAATATCTTTTCTGATGCAATCTCAATCAATTATTTAACTCTCTATAGTATTTTTTTGGCACTAAAATGCAAGTAACTCGAAAAGTGATAGCATCTCTTGAAAGTTATCAGCCTGTTATTCTCAGTTTGTTTTGATATTCAAAGTCAAATAATTCTTTATTTAAATTTAATAATAAAATAAAAAAATAAATCTGCATAAGATAGTAAATATATCGTTATCCATTTGAAAATAAATGATGACGTTTTGTATAATATGACAGTAACTCAATAAATTGAGCTTGAAGCTGTCAAAAGAGCATGAGAGAAAAATAGGGCATTTAATCACTATATTAGTTATGTAATGAAAAAGTTATACAAAAATTATAATCAATCAGGAACAAAAATAGCAAAACATAAAACTAGATGAAGAAAACGACTATGAGAATTAATACTATGTATAGAGGCATATCTAGGAAGAACAATATAGGTTCAATCGGTTGTGTTTTATTCAAACTATATATGAACATTAGTTGTGATAGCAATTACATATTTATAAAAGCAGAATTTAGATCAACACAAGATGGATCAATAGTCGATTATTATGATGATTGTTTGTCAAATAGCAAGTATGACAGTTTTCTTTATCCTTGATCTGGCAAAATTTTCATTCAAAATATTAAAAGTTTCTATCCACTTAATTGTATTTGTTATATTTATCAGAAGTTCATATCCACTTATTTATATTTGTTATATTTGTCCACCTTCATGATGAAGAAAATTTAATTAGAAATTGATATGGTAAATGAAAATATGCTATGCCAGAGAAAACATGAAAGAATACAATGCAGGACAAATTTCTCAAACAATTTTTACAACATCAAATGTTGAAACATCCTGATTGGCAAGAATGCAGAATCAAATATTTGTCAATCAATTCCTATCAATTGTTTGGAAAAAAATTACAAACTAAGCAATAGCATAAAAGACTATAATAACTTTATAAATTTTCGACGTATAAAATGAACTATATCCTCAATCTCATATATTGTATCTTTAGACTGGCTTCTCTGTCAATAAATCAATTATACTATACAAAGTGAATGTGATCATGAAATAACTTATCTTCAAGACATTTATCTTCAAATTTTGGCTTTATCTTTCTTGATTTTTTTTTTTAAAAAAATTATCCATGAATGTACATGTGTTCCTTTATTTTTTGGGGATTCATAATGGAACAACCCAACTTACACGTTTTATTTTCTTTTAAAGAAAATATTCATCTTTATCCTTATAATTTAAATGAATGAGTATCAATTTCATGTTTTGTTATTGCCTAGCTAATGCTTCCTAGCTGACTATACTAAATGAATTTCTGTTGTCCATTTCAATCTTGCGTATGCCATTCACAAACTTTTCTACATCCACGCTTTTGAGTAGAGAGACGTGAATTAGTGTGCGCATGTGATTTAGAAGGAATATTTTAGGGAGAGGATAACATGAATAAATAACTGTTAAAATTTGAATTTGAAAAAGTCAAAACTTAAAGTAACTAAAAAAAATTAAATTTTTTAAAAGCTGTTAAAATTCAGGCAAATACATGCGGATTTATTTTTCAGTCCTTGTTGAAAACTTTCCAATTTACAATAAAATAGGTTTTCTTCAAAAAAAAATATATATAGCTATTTAATTATTTTAAATTCAAATTAAAAAATAATAACTAATTATTATCTAACTTAATTAATTTGTCCTAAAAATTAACACGCGTCATCATCCTACACTGTCACTTATCAAGATCCTTGATTAGACTTTTTTCCTTTTAATTATATATAGATATGTAGATATAGATTTTAGCCTTACTCAAATTCTAAAATCCACGAATGTTGTTGAATGTTCATCTTCTTAAATTTCTTATTCTATCTGTCATCTTTCTTTGTGATTCAAGATCTTCCTTAGCTAATATTTCTTCCAAACTCGTAAATGTGGCCATTAACAATAACTTATTTTTAAATATGTGAAATTCATGGCCACTCTCCACCATTTCATTTCAAAAATAAATCTGCAATCATATATCGTGAACCCTAAAACACATTTTCTTATAAAGAAAATGGATAGTAATAAAACTATCGTATCACTTTTAGGTTGATGATTATCCCATCAATAGGATATAAGGAAACAATGTCCTCGCTCCTTCTTCTTCACAATCTTAGATGCCAAAACTTATCCATAATTCGCACTATTTGGCTAATGATTTTCCTGATTTGTTGGGTTAATGTAGTGTGTGTTAGTGTTTATCCTGAATTTCCTACTTTATTTAGATTCTACCATTATTGTGTTTTAATTCAAAAAAAAATTCTCGCTAGAAAAAGTTTCTTTATCAAAAAATAACTCTTTCATATTTGATTAATGCTTTCTTGGAGGAGAAGTTTTGGACTTCTATAAATAGAAGATCTTTTCTTCTCAAATATAACACAATAGCATTCATAATGTAGTTATTAAAAAGTTTTTATTTAGAGAGAGATATTCTCTCGATAGTGTCTTTCTTTTATACTAGTTATTCATATATAGGTTAATCGGTCAAACCATATAATAATATTATGTTTCTTTTAGTATATTTTTCTTTATCATTTGATTTATCGCTATCAAGGTTTGCAATTATTAGCTTTCGTATGTCGCCCTATCGATTTCGATCCCACCAAGTGGTATAAGAGCCAATGATTCAATGGTTGAGCGAGATCGAAGACATGATTCAAAGTGAGTTCAGTACTAAACGCAAGCAATTTGACGATTATGAAGATCTTTTGTCAAAAAAAGTCTAAAATACAACATGTGGAGATAAATTTCAAACCATATTTTCAACAATCATGATGCTTCATCTTTAAAACAAAATCAATTTTCAACGCATGCTTAATTTTAGCACATGAGCTCCACTTTCAACCCAGCTCACATTTAATACAAGGCTTCAATATTATTAACCCATGCTTATTTTAACACGCAAGGCTCCAATTTTTTACCCATATCAAGCAGCAGTGATATATGAAAATTATGTGAAGACGAAGATCAAGATTATTTTACCAGAAAATTCAGACTAATGGGAGCTTTGTTAGAATTTTTCCTGAATTTCTTACCTTATTTAGATTCTACCACAATTGTGTTTTAATTCAAAAAAGTTTTCTTGCTAGAAAAAGTTTCCTTGTCGAAAAAGAATTCTTCCATATTTGGTTAATGCTTTCTTGGTGGATAAGTTTTGGATTTCTATAAATAGAAGATCTTTTCTTCTCAAACATAACAAAATAGTATCCACAATATAGTTATTTAAGAGTTTTTGTTTAGGGAAAAATTTTCTCTCGATAGTTTTTTTCTTTTATACTAGTTATTCATATATAGGTCAATTGGTCAAATCATATAATAATATTATGCTTCTTTTAGTATATCTTTCTTTATCATCTGATTTATCGCTATCAAGATTTATAATTATTAGCTTTCTCATGACGCCTTATCAATTTCGATCCCAACAATGTGAATATACATTCTTGAAATGAAAGGACAAAAAAATTATACATTCTTGAAATGATGAAATTTTTAAGAAATATTTTTAACGAGGTAGGCATGGTATTTTAAGAATTTAAAAAAACAAACTTAAACGGGTAGGTCTCGGTATTTTAAAGAATTTAATATTCTATGTTATAAGCATCAAAATGTCTTCTAGCCATAAATATTACTCTCCCTGTCCATATTATACGGTGCTTTTAGCTTTTATACAAGTCCAAAACAAATAACTTTTTATATAATCAAGGTATTAATTATTTCTTTTCAATTTTACCTTTATCTAGATAAACGAATTTTTATATAATTTACTGATACTATTTAATTAAGAATAATTTAATGAAAACATCTTTTACTTTCTAGAGTGGCTAATTTCTCAAGGGATATGTCCAAGCTAAAAATACCATATAATATGGACAGGAAGATATATGTAAGACAATAGGAAAAAGGACATGGCATGGCCACTCTGCCAAAGTAATACCACCAAAAATAGTCTTTTCAAAATAATGTCATTATATAGCCACTCGGCTATTTAAATTCCATGCTCTGGCCATGTATAGAATATGTATCGAACCTGTATAATTGTTGTATAGGATTTCTATAGAAACTGTATAATTGTTGTATATAATATGTATCTGTATAGGATATGTATAGACTGTATAATTATTGTATATAGGATGTGTATAAAAATTGTATCATTGTTGTATAGAATATGTATAGCGACTCCAACGCTCGCAAATTGGCTAGAAAGTGGGATTTTTAATCCTTTGACTAATTGCTGAGAGTTATTTCGGCCGACTGGCCATTTATGTCCTTGACCCAAGACAATATTCCGGACGGACATTTTCAGCTTTTAGTGAATGTCATTTGGCCTAAACAATGCGCCAACAACTTTTATGGACCGGGTGAATGGTAATATTCAAACCGCATTTGGATTCTTTCATTATTGACTTCATCTATGACAGCTTGGTATACTCTCGTAATATGAAAGAGCATGACCATCACTTGAATATCATGCTTCAAATTCTGAAGGAGAAGAAACTATGTCAAGTAGATCATATTATAGATAGATGAAAATCAGATTATAGATGTGAAATTATGAAACATATGTGAAACTACCAAATGGATGTAGAATTATTTCTTTCTTTCGTTCTCATGCTGTTGTTTTCCTTCATAACATAGAGAAAGTACATATGCCATATAAAAATCGAAAACTCAGTTCAAGTTCTTAGAACAAATCATTAAAAGTGAAAAAATATTACCTAGACTTCCAATTTCAAGCTTCTGCTTGTTGTTGAACAACTTGACAGGGGGCCTTCACCATTTCTACAGGCAGAGATATACTTCATTCCAGAGACCGATTTGTAATGAAACTGTAATTTCTTTCTTTTTTCATGGTTTAATTAGAAGAAGTGGCGCATAAATAAGATACTGCTCAATAAGAAGAAAGCAAGAATATCATTCCATCTTGGGAGGAATCAATTGAAACCAAGTAGATACCCGATCGTCATGTCTGGATTTCAGGGGAAAATCACCAAGGAATTTCTTGACCATCCCAGGCGAAGAACTTGCCATTATCAGATCTCTTTGTGTTGTTCATGATGCTGAGGAGCTTCTGAACAGAGAACTCTCTCGTGAAAAGCTTTTCTTTTGGAACATTTCTTTGAAATGGTTGAGAGAGATCAGTGTCCACCGTGCCTGGGTGCAACAAAATGCATATAATTGGATCCTTCTTACGTGCAAATTCCACAGACACATTCTTTGTTACTGCAACATTAAGAAATGGTAAGCATGAACCAATTTCACCGGAGGACAAACTGGATCACAAAAAAAAAAAGGCATGACGTTATATCAACAAAACAGTGTTAAATCCTCTGTTACCGTAAAATTTCCAGAATCATATCTCAATGGCATTCTCAGACTTCAAGAAGTACCAATTGATCTTCACGCAAAATAAGTTCACTTCTCTATAATAAGGTGATAAGAGTAAGTCATTTGTTTACATGGATGAGATTCACAATCGGCTGCCATTTTGACTATAAGGTTTAGTCCCACGTGAGGATTCGTCTAATAATTTCAGTCAGACTATTCAGGTACACAACAGCCCAACTTCAAAATTGTCATTATTGACTTCAACTCACTATATCACTACTGTATATATGTATCTGAGTTACAGGGTTCTGGGGCAACAAAAATCAATATTTTATCGATGTCTGGGGCAACATAACTTAAGATAGCCAAAGAAACTAGTTCCTCCCATTTCTGATCTCCAACACTTAAATAATAAATATATATGGTCAACTCCTAATTAACTAATGCTGCAAAGAGCAACAGAAAGCATTTAGGTATTATCTTGTTTCGTTGCTTATTAAATAGTACAAGGGAACACAACTGTGAACTCTTCGAGCATTGTTTAGAAACAATTTCCTTGTGGATTTGCAATGCCCTCGAAATCAGAAAAGAAAACCAAATGTTTATAGCTGAATATAAGGGGACACACGTCCAGAAAGATCTATGCATAACATTTCACCAAGATTTTGCTTGGTTATTACCTCAATAAATATTGAATCACACTAACGTTAAGAAATTGGATTATGGAATTCTGGACATGCTTGAAGAGGTATATCCCAAACCAAAAATGAAACACTCCAGAATTTTCTTGTAATTGTACTGAATCGTTAGTGTCTATCCACAAGAAATGCTACTTGGAAGAAAATGCACTGCGTACCAGTACATGGTGTTCATCAATCTAGAGAAGGCCAACGAAAAAGTCCCTAAGGAGGTTCTATGGAGGTGCTTGGAGGCTAGAGTAAGGGTGGCAAAGGAACCGGTAGCTACCGTTATCGGTACCAGTCCGTCCCGGTACGCTACCGGTCCGTTGGGCTCCGATGGGGGAAGGGGTAGGGGGACAGGGTATGGAAAATATACCGGCCGGTCCCGGTCCGGTAAGTAGCGGCAGATCAATTTTTTTTTTTTAAATAATTAAATAGCCATTGGGAACAACTAGTGGGCCCCACCCAACGGCCATAACGCCCCCCCCCCCCCCCAGACACCCCCCTACCCCCTAACTTTATTTAATACGCCAAAGTTTTTTAAATTACATTTTGGTCCTATTTTTAAACTATAAATACCCCGCCCCTTCATTATTTACACACACAATTACAAATCTTCTTCTTCTTCTACTCTCCCACTTATAATTCTCTAATACTATCTTTATTAAATTGTTAGTTTTAGTAGTTTGGAAGTTTTGGTGAATTTTTTTGGAGCAATCTTCAAACTTCAAGTTTCATCTATCAATTTCCGGCTTTCGGTTATATATGATATATTCGTCCCATCTCTTTACTTATTTAATTTTTTGCATTTAATTTTTGTATTATATTTAATTTTCTTACTTTTCATATTTTAAAATGGATTCCGGTAAGAAAAATGTTGGTAAAAATAAAACAACAATTCTTGGTAAGGTCACTAATGCATTAACCGAAAAAAAAAAGAGCAGGTAGTTCTTCTAAATCTAAAACTAGAGAAGTGCCTCAAATGAGAATTAATACAGATGATTTTATGCATGTCGATGCAACTGCTACTAATTTTGATAGTAATACTGAATTTGATCATGAATCATTACAAAGAAGGTTTGGTAATTTTGATAAAGAAATAGATGAAGTAGAATTTGAAAAATGATAATGATGATTATGATGATGATGAAACAGAGACACCTACTAGTCCCGCTACTGAACTCCCTCCTCCCTCTCCCGCTCCCCGTATACATCCTAGTAGGGCTAAGCCCAAGGTTGAACGTCCTAAAAAATCTGTTGTGTGGCAATTTCTTGATCAAAATGAGGATAAAACTCAAGCTATTTATAAAAAATGTAAACATGTTTTGAATCATAAAAATACGGGAAGTAGGGGTGGGACAGGACATTTAAATAATCATTTGATGAAATGTTGTAAACTTGAATTTTTGCAAGCTAAGGCTATAGTCGATGCTAAAAAACGTGGTCTTCCCGTTCCTGATACATCTGTAGGAGTAGGGCATTCTAACATGGTACAGTCACAATTTAACCCTTCTAATGTTGTTGGCCCTAGTACACATCGCACATATAGTAGAGAAAGAGATTGTAAAGAATTAGCTAAATTGATTGTTGTTAGTGGCTTGCCTTTATTCATTATATTCAAACAGTGTATAATCCATCTTTTAAAAGTTTTTCAAGAAACACAATTAAAAAAGCTTTTTTTGATTATCAAGGTCAACATCGTCATTATCTTCGTTGTTTATTTGTCTATAATACTTGTAAGGTGGCTATCACTTCAGATATGGGTCGTAGTGTTAATGGTAATGATTATTTCACTATTACTCCCCATTGGATTGATGAAAAATGGAACTTGCAAAAAAGAATTTTAGGTTATAAAGTTTGTGAATTTAATAAAACCGGTAGTTACATAGCTCAAACTATTGAAAAAGTTTTAGATTTTTTTGGACTTTGTAATAATGTAATTAGTGTCACCCTGGATAATGCTTTTAATAATACAAGTGTTGTTGATATTCTAAAATCGGTACCTTGCCCTGTGTATGATGATGGTTTTCATATTAGGTGTGCTGCACATATATATAATATGATTGTAAGAGATGGTATAGCAATATATAATAATAGTTGCATTAAAATTGAAATTGTTTATCACTTTATTTTTAAATGCAAAAAAAAAATAGACGTACGGATTTTGAAAACTGTTGTAAAGAATTTGGTCTTCCGATTAGAAAAGTTCCAAAATTAGTGGTCACTAGATGAAATTCTTTATATGAAATGCTTAAAGTTGTTTTTGATTATCGAATGACTATACAAATGATTTGGAGTGCTCATAATATCAACATGGATTATAGAATTACTGAAAATGATTGGAAAGACGTAAAGGATCGTGTAGATTTTTAAAAGTTTTTTATCTAGCTACAAATCAAATATCTGGACTTTATTATCCAACTATTTCTTCAGTTTTACCAAATATTTGTGCTATTTCCATTAAATTTGCTAAATACAAAAATATTGAAAGGTTTAAAGCGCCAACTAAGGCAATGATTGAAAAATTTTAAAAATATTTTTTTTCTACTCCTCAAATTTATTTAACTGCTTGTTTATTCAACCCAACTTACAAAGAAATAGGTGCATCACGAATGGTTGAAAAAATATATGCAAATTTAGATATTCAAGATGACGAAGTACCTAGTTTGACAACAGTTAAACATAGATAAAAGGTGAAGCTAGAATATTGCATGACTTGTATAATTCTGGTAGAATAAATGAAGTAGTACGTAATGAAGAACCTGATACTTCTAAGGGTAGATGTGAAGATAATATTGATGATATGCTAGAAGATTATCTTGGTCTTACTTCTACTGAAAAGAATGATTTTGACGAATATCTTAATCAAGGAACGAAAAGTATTAGGGATGCACAAGACCAACATCAACTTTTTAAAATGGTGGAGGACTCGCGGCAAGGCATTTTAAAAAACTTTGGGAGGGCGCTTTCAGTGCAGCAAGATTTCAATTCGGAGAGTATAGATATTCATTAGCATCAGACAGCTTGGAGATATCGATGTTGTTTAGAGATTAGATCAATGTCGAGCGAAGGAATTATGGGCGTCCAAATTTACCTGCCAAATTTGAACAAGATTTAGATACTATTTTGATAAATAGTAGTAAAGACGACATGGATGCATTGGAGGAACAAACACTGCAACCACTTCCAGAACAGGTTTCAATAGAAATATTAGAAAATCTAATAGTAGACTATTTTGGACCTTACAGATATTAGTATGATAATTCGAGGCCTAATTCAAACAGAACCCTTCCTAGAAGGTGGTTGCGTAGATTAGGTGCTTTTCTAACATTTGTAATACAAATTGAACCATTTTATTTTATATGAATAAAATTATAGGCTATTCGCCTTAAATTTCTTTAAGTATTGTCTTCTATTTAATACAAATCTTTTTTATATATTTCAATTTTCAAGACTTTAACAAACTTATAGTTTTCACAACTTTAATAAGAAATTTCTTACTTAACTAACTTACTTCATAGTTCATACTTCAAGTTTAAATTTGAAAAATAAATAGTCTAACTTTTTAAAATTTAAGTTATTATTATTAGTTTACTAGTATAGTTTGAACTTTGAAATTTAAAAAGTTTGAAAGTTTGAAACTTAAGTAGTTAAGTTAGAGTTTAAAAAGTTTCAAACTTAAGTAATAGTTTGAAATTTAAAAGGTTTGAAAGTTTGATATAGTTTAAAAAGTTTCACACTTAAGTAAGTTATAGTTTGAAAGTTTAAACTTTGAGATTTTAAGTTATAGTTTGATTGTTTGAAAAAAGGTTTAACTTATTAAGTTATACTTTAAAAAAAAATTATTAAATAAGTTATATATTTTGAAATTTTTAAACTAACTTTTTCAATTATAAATAATCAAGTTTTAATTTAATTAAACTTAAAAAAAAGGGAACTTAATCCCGAAATTTCAATCCGGTGCCGGTTAGTACCGGTCCGGACGGGTACACCAAAAACTACCGAAACTCCGGTACCGGTACTGTCCCGGCTCCGGTCAGACGGTTCAACGGTGCCGGTGCCGGTTCCGGTAGCTACCGGTTCGGTGGTGCCGATTCCAGTACCGTTGCCATCCCTAGGCTGGAGATGTACCTGTGGCGTACACTAGGGCGATTAAGGACATGTACAATGAAGCCAAGGCTCGAGTAAGAATAATGAGAGGAGACTCGGAGCACTTTCCCCTGTTGATGGGGTTGCACAAGGGATCGACCCTTAGCCTGTTTTTATTTGCCTTGGTGAGATTATCCAGGGAAATGGTGAGATTGACGAGGATGCCACTCACCGCATTGGTGCAAGGTAGATGAAATTGAGGCTCGCATCCGGAGTCTTGTGTGATAAGAAGGTGCCTACTAAACTTAAAGATAAGTAATACAGAGTGGTGGTTAGACCAGCTATGTAGTCTGGGGTGGAGTATTGGCCAGTCAAGAACTCGCACACCCAAAAGATGAGGGTGGTGGAGATGAGGATGCTACGATGGATGTGTGGGTATACTAGGGAAGATAAAATTAGAAATGAGAATATCCGAGACAAGGTGAGAGTGACTTCTGTGGAAGACAAGATGCAGGACGCGAGGTTGAGATGGTTCGGGCATGTGATGAGGTGATGCACGGATGCCGCAGTGCGGAGGTGTGAGGATTGGCTATGGATGGTTTCAGGAGAGGTAGAGGTAGAACGAAGAAATATTGGGGGGAGGTGATTAGATAGGACATGGCACGGTTACAACTTACCGAGGATATGACCCTAGATAGAAAGGTGTGGAGAACGCGGATTAAGGTAGAAGGTTAGTGGGTAGGAGTAGGTAAGAATGTTTTGTCTTGTTGTCCGTACTTGATAAGATCTCAATTAGGGATGAAGCTAATCGAAATCCAATGCGGAATGAAATAAGAAAACATAGAGTAAATTGCTATCGAAAATAAATTTATGGGCAACAACGGACTGGTTACCATCACCTCCCAATTGAATCACAGTTCAATAACAAAATACGAACTCGAATCAACAAGGCAGAAGTACTCGATTGAATTCACAAATGAGTATTCTCATGTAAAATTCAAGCTAAAGAAGTTATCAAGCAACTAGGGGAATCAACACACTAATCACTCACTAAGCTAGAGCTCGATTGGGAATCCACCCAATGATCACTAATCACTAGATTAACACTATCAAGCTAACTCTCAAAGAGACAATTCAATATTCATCAAAACTAATGAGCTAAGGGAAGGAAACCCCTATTTATAGCTAATACATCAAGGCCCAAAAGCGACCTTGCAAGACAAAGCTAATTAAGGTCCATTAGCCACTTTTAGGTGGCCATGCGGTCGCATGGGCCATGTTGTTGTCGCAACAAGCTCCGCATACTCCCTCCTTTTTGCGAGTTGTCTGCCTCCATGTTGCTATGCTTGGTGTGGTCGCAAGACCCTCCTTATGGGTGCAAGAGAGGTCGCAAACTCCCTCCTTTTGACAAGCATCCTACCCAGTTGTTGCTATGGCAGATGCGGCAGCATCTCCTCCATGCGGCATCACTTGGACAATGGCGACGTCGCATGGTTCTTGGTCGCTTCCTCCTTCCCACGCAATCATCCACAAGTTGTAGATCCTTGATTGGCGCTCCTCAATGTCTCCAAAGCTTCTTTCTTCATGAATAGAGCTTGTAGGGCTTAAAGTTCTTTAGCTTGGCTCCGAGTGAATGGTCTTGTAAGGGTGGCGCCGGGCGATATCATATCAGTACTAGTAGTGCTACGCTTGTAGTTTCTTGTTCTTGGAATTTTGTTGATGTCTATTGTTTCGGATAGATCGATTGTAGTATTATTTTGTGGTAGTTTTTAGTTTTTGTTCTGCTACTATCTATTGTTTTGTTACTATCTGTTAGCGGAAACGTAAAATAAAGAGCGAAAAAAAACCAAGATATAATGTGGTTCAGATCATAATGATCCTACGTCCACCAGAGAACAACTGTCTTTATATTATTAACAAAAAAAGGGGAGATATCTCAATTGCACCTAAGAGAATTGCTCTCTCAACTCTCTACTCTTACAATGGATTTAATATGAATATTTTTGGGATGGTCATCCTTTTATAGATAACCAAACTTGGGCTCCAAGCACAAAATAAGAAAAAGAAAAATAACTACAAAATTTGTCCTCCACAAATTTTTGCTTGCACTCCAAGTTCACTTCCTAGACAAGTATATTCGCACATGGGATTTTCTTCCACATGGATTAGACTCCACTAGAAAACCAAATCAACTCTTTCAATCTCTACCTTGATTTGCGTTCCAAGCATACGTATGAACAACTCCGGCCAAAACTTCAAAGCTTACTGATCAACCCCGTTGTAAGAAACAAGAATCAAACCTTTGTTGAACATACTAGCTCCACCTAACAGTTGTTCTCTCATAGTTGAATCAGTTGATCCGTACTCCCGCCAAGTCCTTGCAGTATGCGAACTTGGCGAGCGGAACTATCTTGGTCAACATGTCTGCAGCGTATCGTCTGTGATAACCTTCACAACCTTGATAGTTCCCTCTTCAACAACATCTCGAATAAATGGAATCTGACATCAATGTGTTTGGTGCGCTCATGAAATCTTTGATTTTTAATCAAACGAATTGCACTTTGACTATCGCATCTAAGAGTTGATTCCTGCTGAACCAAACTCAATTTTGCCACCAAACCTTTCAACCAGATAGCTTCTTTCACTACCTCCGTTGCTGCCATATATTTTGCCTCTGTTGTGGACAAAGCGACAATCGACTGTAAGGTTGATTTCCAACTAACAGCACTGCCAACGAAAGTAAGGATGTTTCCAGTTGTTGACCTCCTTTTGTCAAGATCCCCTGCATAGTCAGAATCCGCATAACCGAGAACTGAAATACCTTCACCACTTTTTCGAAAGGTTAGGCCCACATCAGAAGCTCCTTTGAGATATCTCAATATCCACTTGAAAGATTCCCAATGCCTCTTTCCTGGGTTATCCATGTACCTGCTTACCACACTTACAGATTGAGCAATATCTGAACGTGTGCACACCATAGCATACATAATGCTACCAACTGCGCTAGCATAATGAACCTTTGACATAGCTCCACCTCATCCTCACACTGAGGCATTTGTAACTCTGAAAGCTTAAAATGAGGAGCTAATGTAGAAAGATGTACAACACCATCTCCTCTTGAAATCTCCATACCAAGGATTTTCTTTGCAGCTCCCAAATCCTTCATGTCAAATTCCTTGCTCAACAGTTTCTTCAAAATATTTATCTCTGTGATGTTGTTAGCAGCAATAAGCATATCATCAACATATTACAGTAAATAAATCATTGAGTTACCAGACATCTTCTTGTGTGTATCACACAGCTATCAAATGCACTCCTTGAGAATCCATGTGTAGTCATGAATGCATCAAACCTCTTGTACCACTGTCTAGGGGATTCCTTCAAACTATACAAAGACTTCTTCAGTTGGCATACGTGATCTTCTTTTCCCTCAACTAGGAAACCTTCAGGCTGATCCATATAGATTGTCTCTTCTAGATCACCATGCAAGAAAGCAGTTTTGACATCAAGTTGTTGAAGCTCCAAGTCAAACTATGCAACCAATGCTAGTAGCACGCAAATTGAGCTATGCTTCACGACCGGGGAGAAAATCTCATTGTAGACGATTCCCTCCTTCTGACTGAAACCCTTTGCAACCAATCTCGCTTTGAACCTAGCATCTTCCACTTCAGGAATTCCCTTTTTTCTTTTTGTAGACCCATTTGCATCCAACTGTCCTCTTCCCCTTTGGCCTTTCAACTAAAACCCATGTCAGATTCTTGTGAAGAGACTCTATCTCTTCCGTCATGGCTAACCGCCATTGTGCAGCATCCTTGCAAGAAGTTGCTTTAACATACGAGGAGGGCTCAAGATCCTTAATCTCTTCTTCTGCAACTACGAACGCATATGCAATCAGATTTGCTTGCTCTATAAGGCGTTCCGGTCTCTGTATATGCCTTTTGTCCCTTCCCTTCGCAATTGTGTATGGTTCATTGACAACAAGTTCTTCAAGATTTGCATTTTTTGACTCATCAACTTGAGTCTCTTGGTCCTTTTCCTTGGCAAGCTCCACCGGAAGCTCCACCTGCTCGTTGTTCTCGTTTCCTGACAACTCCACAGAAACTTCACGAGGATCAAGTATAGAGGATTCATCAAAGGTAACATCTCTACAAACTACAAATTTGACTAAAGACAAGCACCAAATCTTGTACCCTTTTACTCCATCTATATACCCTACAAATATGGTCTGGCCTTCTTAGCCCTTGGTTCAAGCTTTCCTTCATTAACATGATAATAAGTCGGACACCCAAATACTCGAAAGTATGAAATGTTAGAGGGTTCACCTGACCATACCTCATTTGGAGTCTTACAGTCAATCGCTGATGCTGGAGATTGATTGACAATATGAGAAGCAGTGTGAACTGCTTCAGCCCAAAACACTTTGGACATTTTGGCTTGTAGGAGCATACAACGAGCCTTTTCAAGAAGCGTTTTGTTCATCCTCTCGGCAACTCCATTCTGTTGTGGGGTGTGCCTGACCATCTTATGTCTTGCGATCCCATGAACCTTGCAGAAATCATTTTAACTCTTCACTGCAAAACTCCAAGCCATTGTCTGTGCGAAGATACTTGATTTTCCGCTCCATTTGATTCTCAACCAAAATCTTCCACTCTTTCAATGCTTCAAAAGCCTCACTTTTTGCCTTCAAGAAACGCACCCAAACCTTCTGTGAAAAATCATCAATGAATATGAGAAGATACCTCTTTCCACCCTTCGATGGAAGTTTAGAGGGACCCCATAAATTTGAATGAATATAGTCTAGCACCTCTCTTGTCTTGTGCTTGCCAGTGCTGAAGCTGACCTTCTTCTGCTTCCCTAGAATGCAGTGCTCACAAAATTCAAGTTTGCTGATCTTCTCACCATTCAAAAGGTTACGGTTGCTCAACATCTCCAGTCCTCGTGCACTCATATGACCCAGTCTCATGTGCCACAATCTTGCCTTATCATAAATGGATAACTGCACTGTAGATGCATTAACAGAGCCAACAATGGTGCTTCCTGCCAGTGTGTAAACGCCATCCTCCAGCTTGGATTTCAGCATGACTAAAGCACCTTTGGTCACTTTCATAGTTCCTCGTTCGCTCATGTACTTGTAGCCTTGTTTATCTAGAGTACCCAGGGAGATCAAATTCTTCTTCAAATCAGGAACATGACAGACTTCTATAATAGTCCTCACAGTTCCATCATGGCAGTGAACCCGAACTGAGCCAATGCCAACTATTTTACAAGTTGCATTATTACCCATTACTACGGTTTCTCCACTTTTCTCATAGTTGCTGAACCAATCTCTTCAAAATGTCATATGCAAAGTACAACCAGAATCTAGCACCCATTTGTTGCCATAGACTCTACTATTGCATGATGTTGTAATTGCATATTCATTATCACAATCATGCACCTGTTCAACAATAGATGCACTCGCCTTTTCTTTGGACTTTGACGTTGGGCAATCTTGTTCAAAGTGCCCCTTCTTGTGGCAGCCCCAACACTCCGCATTCTTCTTGTTCACGCGAGACTTCGATTTGTGCTTTGATTTGCTCCTTCCCTGTTGGCTAGTACGACCTCTCACAAAGAGCCCACTAGCTTTATCATCTTTGTCTCCTTCAAAATGCCTCCGCACATCACAAGAGTTAAGTGCTTGCCGCACTTGCTCAAGGGTGATAGGCTCCTTGCTATACATCATTGAATTCTCAATATCACGATATTTTGAAGTCAATGAAAATAGCAAAGCAGATGCAAGCGTCTCCTCATTCTTTTTAATTCCAGTAGTCTGTAAGTCCATGACAAGTTTATTGAACGCACTAGATGGTCTTGCAACAAAGTACCTGACTCCATCTTAAATGTGTGAAGACGCCGTTGTAACAACATCCTTGCAGCTTATCCCATAATTGTTTGGTCGTCTCTTCGGTACTTGTACTCACTTCACAGAGCACGTTAGGTGCAAGGGGACAGTTGGATTATACTTAATGCATCCCCTTCAATCTTCTCCTTGTCGGAATCCGATGTGCCATCGGGGTACTTTCCGTCAATAGCATGGATTGAACCTTCCCTCCGCAGTAACGCCATCATCTAGATCTTCCAGATATTGAAGTTGTTGCGCCCACTAAATCTATCAATTTCAAACTTCATGGAACTCATCGTTACTTGTTCTTCCTCTTCTACTACAGATAGTATTTGGAAATACAGAAACCCAAAGTAATTCTTTTCTGATGTGGAAATTCAGAATGTGCTGCAACGACAAAGCATACTCAGATAGAACCTTGGCTCTGATACCAATTGTTAGTGGAAACGCAAAATAAAGAGCAAGAGAAAGAACACAAGATTTAACGTGGTTCATATCAGAATGACCCTACGTCCACCAGAGAACAACTGTCTTTATATTATTAACAAAGAAAGGAGAGATATCCCTATTGCACCTAAGAGAATTGCTATCTCAACTCTCTACTCTTACAATGGATTTACTATGAATATTTTTGGGATGGTTTTACAATGAAGAATGGTCATCCTTTTATAGATGACCAAACTTGGGCTCCAAGCACAAAATAAGAAAAGGAAAAATAACTACAAAATTTGTCCTCCACAAATTTTTGTTTGCTCTCCAAGTTCACTTCCTAGCCAAGTAAATTGGCACATGAGATTTTTTTCCACATGGATTAAACCCCACTAGAAAACCAAACCAACTCTTTCACTATCTATTGTTTCTTGTACTCTAGCTACGACTGTTTTTGTCTTGAGCCGGGGGTCTTTCGGAAATGTCCTCTCTACCTCACCTTTGAGGTAGAGGTATGAACTGCGTACATTCTACCCTCCCCAAACCCCACTTGGTAGGAATACACTGTTGTTGTTGTTGTTATTGTTGTCTCTCAATAATCAAAACACAGCACCGCACCGAGCATAAATGAGTTTACGGGTGCCTATGGCTCTAATCATCTCTAAACTCAAGTGTAGAAAGATAAAAAGGATATGGAGAGAGGAGTAAACTTCACACTAAATACTCTTTAGGCAGAGAAAACTTAACTTCTCACCTATGATTATTCAAGCAAAAGTGAAAGGGGAAAAAAGAAATATATATAAAAGAAAACAACTATCAATTAAGCTTTTCTCTCCAGACTGATACATAAGAAGTTGAAACCTGACCAAGGTGGCGACTATCGTGTTTGGGACAGTTCACTCTCATATTCATCTTGCCTGTTCCCCAGCCCTTAATAGGTCAACTACTCTCCACCCAGCAGTCACAACTTACTTGCATTGGATCCCACTACCATCGACTATATAAAATGTAAGAAAGGCTGTTAGTTGAACGGAATGGTCATTCTATGATCATTTAAAACTGCTTCTACAGTTTTGACTTGCAAGTTCTTTAAAAGCATAAAACTGGAACTGCTGTTTCTCCTTTTTTTTCCTGTTAAATGGTGAATTTAATTAGTACTTGTTTCCTAACCATGCAACAAATCCTTGAATCCTTGTACGCTAAGAAAGATTTCTTTTTTGCCTTCCATGATCATGCCAGAGATCTTTATAATATATCTGATATCATTTTTCAGTTATCCGACATGACACATTATTTGGTCAAAAAGGTTCATGGAGACATTCAACTTTTACCATCCATCAGCAGAAGTTAAATATGTATTGGTTAAATGGATTTTTTTCAAAGAGCATACACTGATTCAATGCAGTCTTAGATGCACGATAGGAGTGCCACCCTCCCAAAGCATTGTCTCCAATTGATCCCACCCTTGCGCTTAAGTTGGCAACAATAGCAAAATCCTTGTCAGTTCCAGAGCCACCTCCAGCTTTCAGCAAAGGCCACATGTGCTGTTCACGCAAAACATGAACTAAAAGTTACATTGTCAAAAGTAAGAGGTATTCAATACAAAAAAAGAAAAAGGTAAATTTAACATCGAGAATCAGAATCCCCAATTTTCGGCATGATATACTATAAAAGGATCTCTTATCAGCACATCCCTGTTGATTTTATTTTTTTACAATGCAGCATTTGGCAACTCATGAAACACACGTGTTGCTTTAAATGGGTGGATCATTCTTCTAAGTTGAGATGTAACTAGTAGATGGCTAACTTTAGCAAGATCTTTTTCCTTTTTTGGGGTAAGTCTATCTTTAGCAAGATCTTCTATGCACAAGGCCAACAATCAGGTTCCTGTATGCTCCATGATGGTTTCCCCTTAATTCACCAGGATAATCCAAATATCCAAATTCATTTGACGATGGGGATCTAATACAATTGACATAAGAAAATATATTTTAATCAGATTAGTCTATCTTATTGTTCAAAATTAATAGAAAACAGAAAGGAACTGGCGGGGTACTCTTTCTCAACTTCTACCAAGTTACTTTTACGAACAAAAAGAGTTAGACAAGCTATTATCCAACCCTATGACAGAAGCACTTGCTAAAAAATGTTGAAATCGAAACCTTAAGCTCTGGACTACAATGAGGTTCCTTATGCTCCATGTCTATTTACCAGGATAATCCAAATATCCAGCTTCATCTGATGATGCCAGTTGAATAAAATTGAGATAGGACAATATATTTTATTCAGATAAGTCTGTTTATAGTTTAAAATTTAGTGGAAACCTAAAGCAGCTGTCTGTCCTCTATCTTAACTTCTATCAAGTTACATTACAAACAAACAAGAGTTAGACAAGCTACTTTTTAACCTTCTGAGGAAGAACTTGCTAAAAATTCTTTGAGATGGAAACTTGAGGACACCGGACTAATATCTACCAGCGTGACAGCAAGGAATTTCTACAAACTGAGACATCTCGGACAGAATAAAATTGTGCATAATATTGAAAGATATCACACAAGGTTATCTTTTCTCCACTTCTTCACTTAGATTGTCATTTACAGTTTGTTAAGAACTGGTTATTCAACATTACTACTAACAAAGGGCTAGAAAATTGATGTGTTAAGGACTCATAAGTTTCACGAAAGATTCAAAGTCCCACACAATAGCTTTTTGTCTGTGATGGGGTTCAAGCTCATGATATGCGCCTAGCAACACATCATGTGCCGAGTTCTTACTTGAACCAAAACCTTTTGAGACCTAGTTGATGACTATTGATGCAAAAAGATCGAAAATATTTTCTTTTGGGAAAAGAGATTTCCTACTCTATTCTAATCTGATTCGTTGGCAAAGTTCGGCATAAAAGAGGCAAATTCTTGCTTGACTTAAGTTGTTTAGCTTCAAAGTCGGGTGAAAAAAACGTATTAGCACCTTCCCTTCAAGGAGAGAGCAGAAATTCCTGATCATGTACACATTAAAAAAGGTAACAACTAGTTTGTCGGTCAAAGTATCAGTACAAGATATTCATTGTTGAGCAAAACCTTGATTGCTCAGAAATAGCTGCTGCTGAAAAAGAAATGATTCAAAAATAGTTCTTTTAGTCTACAACATGAGAGAAACTAAAAGACTGCACCTTGATAACCAAAATGGGACCAACAGCATTGATATCATAAGCAAGAAGCAAGGATGATCTCTGCACCTTACTCAGTGTTGTTTCTGTACTGAAGAAAGAGAGAAGATAAATGATTCGCTTCACCAATTCCATAATTAGAAAAAGGGAAAAGGGTCAAAAGTACCCCTCTACTTTTGTTTATTAGTACAATAGGGCCAAATATACCCCTGTCATTAACAAAGTATTCAAAAATACCCCTCATTTGGATGGAATCCCCCAAATCAACCAAAAAAACCCGTTTTCAATTGCAATTACCCGGTCCCCTCTTTAAACCCGACTTAGACCCACCTAAATTAATTAAACCTACACTAATTAAAACTTTAAATATCTATATTTTAAAATATAAATTATTTTATCTCGTATTTGATTGAATTTTTAATCGGAAATAGCAATTTTGAAATTATTAATCATTCCAGGGTTACTAATAGCAGTGATACCTTTCTCTGACTGTTCATTAACCACATGTACTCTCTGCAGAAAGTGTTGTACTAAGATTCTATCTTGCAATGCAAGATCTTTTTCCTTGTTCTTTTCAAATTTCAATACTCTCTTCTTTCTTCACTGTGGATACGATATCACCTAGCACAACTCCTACAAGACCTTTCACTCAGAGCCAAGCCAAGGAACTTCAGGCTTTACAAGCTATGTTCATGAAGAAAGAGGCCTTGGAGACCCTTGAAGAACAACAAAGGAAGGTCTACAACATGTGGTGATCAAATTGGATCAAGAAGAGAGCATGGAAGTGCGGCTGGAAATGCCCCAGCAGATTCCAATCCGCCTTCAGCGGATTCCCATTGGCCCCAGTGCATTCCCATCCGCCTTCTGCGGATTCTAAGCGCTTCAGAGCAGTGAGCACAACAGTGTGGCCGTTTTAGGCTATTTTTGAAATGTCTTTCAAGGTCACTTTTGGGCCTTAAGTGTAGTCTCACCCCTAAACTATAAATAGGAGTTCCCTACTCTAGAATAAAGTAGCTTGATTGATGTTGAGAAAACTCTCTCTTAGAATTACTCTATAGTATTAATCTTGTAGTTGAGGGTGGATTTCCCTTGTTTAGTTAGTGGGTGGATTCCCAATAGTTTAGTTGAGTGATTAGTGGGTGGATTCCCCTAATTGCTTGTTAACTTCTTTGCTTGATTGTTCACTTGGAGTCACTCATTTGTGGATTCATTTGGATCTCTTTTGATTAATCAAGTTAGATTAATACTTTGCTTTTGGAATCAATTGGGAGGTGTGGGTATCAAGTCTCATGTTGCCCATAATTTCAATTTCTTAGTGTTAATCTTCATATGTTTTCCTTATTTCAATTTCTTGTTGTTTTTCAATTGGTTTCCTCAATTGAGATCTTATCATTTGGTATCAGAGCCTAGGCTAAAGGATTGTTCCAACAATTCTTAATCGTAGCTCCTAAATCTGAAAATTCGAAAGAAAAAAAATAGATTTTGCTACTAGGGTTCCAAACCTTCCCCTGAGCTCTAAAATCTCTAAGTCCAATTTCGAAAATCTCAAGAAAATGGTTGAACTGTGTCTTGTTTGAAGTTTCTAACACTAGATTTGAGTTCTCTAGTGTTTATAGAGTCAAGATCTGAGATTTCACTTGATTTGGAGAAGATTTGAAGTTTTCACCATTGTGGGGCGGAAGAGCTTGAAGAACAAACAAGTGAGTTTGAAGATCTGAAAATTTTTGGTTGGGATTGAGAGTTGAAAAGTATTGGGGTTTGTTCTCTATGTCAAAAGGAATCTAAATCCAAAATTTGGTGAAAAGGGGAGTTGAAAATCACAAGGTTCAAATTTTGAAGTTCTTCATTGTTCTTGGTGCTCTTCAGAGCTTGAAGAAGAAGAATTTCAAAAAGGTGGTATTAGATACAAAAAAGAAAGAAAAGGAAGTGGTACAAGTGTTGGTACAAAAAGGAATATTCCAAAAAGGGCAAGTACTAGGAGAAAAGAAAGTGCAAAAAGACAAAAAAGTACAAAAAAGGAGTGCCAGGTGTTTTGTCTCGGGCCATCCGCGGCCGACAACGCTGCAGCGGATGCCCATCCGCCCCACAGTTTCCAACGCGGATCAAACAGGTAGCAACCGCGGTGGAAAATGCTCCAGCGCTTTCCTATCCACAGCCAGAGTTTTCCCAACGCATTTCAGAATAGTATAAATCCATTTTCTCCGACGAATATCAGGTTCTAACTTCCTAGTTTCATTTCTTTTGATTCTTAAAACTAACTTTCAATTAGTAATTGACCTACTTAGTTGTGATTAGTTCTTGACTTCGTAATTTCATATTCGTGCTAGTTCCTTCTAGCTTTTCTCGTTTGACAAACTCGTTCATTTCTTGGATCCTTCTGTTCGATTTTGAGTCGTCCTTCATTCAATTAACAAGAATCTATTCTTCCACAAAGGATAACTGACCTTGTGAATTGATTGAGCCAAGGTAGTTCACTATCAATTTCGGAAAGACGCTCTAGGAAGGTAAGGAGAGAGTTCAAAACGAGAGGCGTGAGGAACTTTACTACTAATCTCATTTATTGAGTTTTGCAGGTACAATTGCTATTTTAATTGAACGTACCCATGAAGGGGAGAGTTCAGTGAATATCGTGGAGTCACTTGCCAATGTGACAAGGCAATTCGCGGAGATAAATGGAAGAATGGATAATTGGGAGAATAGGTTGGCTAATGTTGAAGTTGCAAGTCGGGGAAGCTCATCTCAAGCCACTCAAGGAGTGGGAACAATTAATGACCCGAATCAATCGGCTACTATCACCCTCGGTCAAGCACGTAACTTGTGCTATCCCAAACCTACTCGGAACAAACTTCAAACCTACCAACAACCTACTTTCCTGATGAACAATCCTCCGACCAATGCTAGACAAGCCACCCCTCATCCAAATCCACAACTATATTGCTCGCCACAAGGGGACCATTCTTTTGTGGCCAACCAAACACTACCCCAAGCACCTCCACGAAATGAATCGCATGCATCCTTGCATGTACCCTATCTACCCTAACTACCCTATCCACAAAATTACCCACAATCTCCGTACCATGAGAACCAATACCAAAACCCGTTGTTTGATAAAGTGAATGATAAGGCTACGGCAGATAGGTGGTGGGATGGACTCCAACAAAAGGGACGGAATGACAATTAGGCATCAAGGGAAAGAGTACGACACCAGAGGCTATGGTCGTAACCAAGGCATAGGATGGCAAGGTCATGGAGATAGAGGTGATCAAGACCCAGGGTCGAATGTCATCAAGGTGAGCCTTCCAATTAGAAGAGTTCCTTGAGTGGAAGTTACAAAATGAGCGGATCTTTCACACCAACAAAATTTCGAATGCTTTGAAAGCCAAGTATGCCATTACTCAATTTGAGGGTTATGCATCAACATGGTGGGAGTCCAAGAGGAGTATAGAGCTCGGGATCTCAACTGTGACTTGCCTACGTGGCAAGAATTGATAGATCTTATGGAAGTGAGGTATGTGACACCTAACTACTATCAAGAGGTGCTCAAAAAGTGTACATGCTTCGACAAGGTTCCAAAAGTGTTGAAGAATACTATCATGAGTTTGAAAATTTGAGGATAAAGTCCAAAATTGAAGAGCAAATGCCTACACGGTAATAAGGTTTGTTGCCAACATGAGACATGACATCTCAAAGCCTATGAGACTCTAACACTATGTGAGTTTGGAAGATGCTTTTCATGATACCTCAAAGGTAGAAGAGGACTTGATGGAGGAAAAATCCTATAAGGCAAAGGGTACTTCAACTTCTACATGGGGGAAGGGCAATTACAAGTGGAAGTCTTCATCCACTCGGAAACACTCCAAGAGTAGTGGTCAAGCTACTCAAGCAAAGGCCGACTACAAAACCAAAGGGGACGACAAGGTTAAAGGAGGTAATTTTGCTAAAACTAATTTTCATCATCCTTCTACTATTCAATGATTTAGGTGCCAAGGGAGGGGACACATTGCTAGTGAATGTCCCAATAGGAGAACCATTGTGGCTTCCGTGATGGGTACCAAACCGAGGAAGAAGAGGAGTGTTAGGAGAAGAGTGATGACGATGAATCTAAGAGTGAGAATGATGAAGCACCCTTGGAGGGTGATGAAGAGAAGTTCGAGAAGAGGGTGAACTTTGCGCCTTATGAAAAGAGGAGAGCCTCTTGAACTTGATGATGAGCAATTGGAGGTGAATGTGAACCTATCTTGCATCGTGAGACGAATTATGGGGGCTATTGCTAAGGAAGAACTTGATCAACGGGAGAACTTGTTCCATGCTAGATGCAAGATCGTAGAGAAGGTGTGTGCTTTGATCATAGATAGTCGGAGTTGTACTAATGTTGTGAGTGACACTTTGGTGGAACGTATGCAACTTCCTACAAAGAAGCATCATAGTCCCTACGAGCTCCAATGGCTCAACGAGTATGGTGAAATGAAGGTCCTTAAGAAAGTAAGTATCAAATTTAGCATTTGTAGGTATCAAGATGAAGCTCTTTGTGATATTGTACCTATGCTAGCATGTCATATGTTGCTTGGGAGACCTTGGCAATTCGATAGGGATGTTTTACATCATGGTAGGTCCAACAAGTACTCCTTTGTATTTGAAGGACGAAAACATGTTCTTGCTCCACTGACTATCAAGTGAGTGAAGATTATCGGATCATGAAGGAACTCCGGGAGAAAACAAGAGTGGAAGAAGTGGGGGAAGTAAGTGAAGGCTCCAGACTTGTTCTAGAAAAGGGAGAGGACTTGGCTAAAAAGAAGAAGAAGATGTGTATGGTAGCCAAGCCAAGCAAATGTTTAAAGGGTGTGGATGAGGAACGCTTCTAGTGTCTTGTCAACACGGATCTACTGTTGCATGCTAACCAAGACACTAGCACTTTGCCTAGTGTCATGTCTTCTCTTTTGCAGGAATATGGAGATTTATTTCCCGAGAGATGCCAAAAGGGTTGCCACCCTTGAAAGGGATTGAGCACCAAATTGTTTTTGTGCCGAAATCTCAAATCCCCGATTGTCTAGCCTATTAGAAGCAATTCTAGAAGAAACTAAGGAGTTGCAAAAACAAGTTGATGAACTCCTTAAGAAGGGTCTTGTCAAAGAAAGTCTTAGCCCTTGTACCGTATCGGTGATCCTTGTTCCCAAAAAGGATAGCACTTGGAGGATGTGCATTGATTGTAAAGCCGTCAACAAGATAACGGTAAAGTATCGACATCCTATCCCTAGACTTGATGACATGTTGGATGAGCTATGTGGTTCAAGTGTGTTTTCTATGATTGATCTTAGAAGTGGCTATCACCAAATTCGTATGAGCCCGGGTGATGAATGGAAGACGGCCTTCAAAACCAAGTTTGGTTTATATGAGTGGCTAGCTATGCCTTTTAGCTTGACTAATGCCTCAAGCACTTTCATGAGGTTGATGAACCCTGTGTTGAAGCCTTTCATCAACAAGTTTGTAGTCGTTTATTTCGACGACATAGTTGTATAAAGTAGGACCATTGAGGAACATGGTTGCCATTTGACGGAAGTAGTTGATGTCTTACTACGAGAGCGGCTCTTTGAAAATCCCAAGAAGTGTTCATTTTGTGTTGAGAAGGTGGTGTTCTTGGGCTTCGTGGTGAGAGCCGATGGTGAAGAGGTGGATGAAGAAAAAGTGGAATCCATTAGAACTTGGCCAACTCCTACTAATGTAACCGAAGTAAGGAGTTTCCATGGGTTAGCAAGCTTCTACGGGTGGTTTGTGAAAGGCTTTAGGTTTATTGCTTCCCCTCTAACCAAGTTGATCAAGAAGGATGCCCCCTTTGTTTGGGGAGATGATCAAGAGAAGGCTTTTCGAGAGTTGAAGTCTATGTTGAGTTCGTCGCTTTTGCTTCAATTGCCCAACTTTGATAAGATGTTTGAAATAGAGTATGATGCTTCAGGTGTTGGCATAGGTGGAGTCTTCATGCAAGAAGGGAAACCTTTGGCCTACTTTAGTGAAAAGCTAAAGGGGGACTCTTTGAAATACTCAACATATGACAAGGAGTTGTATGCACTTGAGCGGGTGTTGGCTCATTGGCAACACTATTTATGGCACAAGGAGTTTGTGATAAGGACGGATCATGAGTCCTTGAAGCACCTAAAGGGGCAAGCCAAGTTGAACAAGAGGCATGCCAAATTGGTGGAGTTCATTGAGACATTCCTTTATGTGATAAACCACAAATGTGGCAAGGAGAATGTGGTAGCCGATGCTCTTTCTAGAAGGTTCGTATTGGTTAACACCTTGACTTGTAGAATGATGGGTTTTGAAAGCTCAAAGGAATTCTATTCTACGGATTCCGACTTCAAGGAGATTTGTGATGAACTCAATCAAGGGAGGCGAGTGGATCATTTCCAATTGGTTGATGGTTATTTGTTCAAGGATGGAAACGTGTGTGTTCCTATGACTTCGTGGAGAGAGCTATTGATAAGTTGGTAATCTACCAACTTATTGAGCTCTTAAGCATGAATTATTGCCTCAATCTTGTGCTTATTCGATGGATTTTATGTCTTTAACCTCTCATGTGCAGGTACTCCTAACATTTGATGAAGAACAAGGATTTGGACCCAAAAGGCAAGACAAGAAGGCAAAAACCCAAGCGATGAGCTAAGGAAAGAAGCCAAGTCAAAAACAGGTGTCTGCGAAGCACAAAAGGCCACTTGCAGGCGCAACTGGGCCGCAAGTGAAAGGCAAAAGCCAAGTCTCAAAATGGGAATTCTAGAAGAACTGTCCTTGGCAGTTGCGGGCGCAAACGGGCTTTTGCGGCCCGCAAATGAAGCGCAAGACGACCTAATGCACTGGCAACAATTCAAGGCACTTGCAGACCGCAAGTGGGCAATTGCGCTCGCAAGTGGGCCGCAAGTGTCGATGCGGGGGGATTTTTGTCCAGATCTTTTTAGCCAAGTTTGGGGTTTTCAAGGACGAATTTTAGGGATCTGAACATTCCATTCCAATTCTGAACTTTCCTATTTAAGTATTGTACTAGATAGTGAAGAAAAGTACTAGTAACTTCATCTTCTCCAAGTGGAAAATACTATTGTTGATAAATTAAAGCTTGGATTTGGATTTATTTCTATTAATGGCTGCTATTGAGGAACAATCTCTTGGTATAATTTCTCTTTCTCTTTCCATGAGTAGCTAAATCCATGTCTAGGGGTGTGTGCAATGGTGGGTGTGTAATTATAATTGGGTATTGATTAAGATTTGATTATATTGTATGGGTCTAATGATTTTCTTCAAGTTTTAATTATAAAATTGGTGGTTGCAAACATTGATTGAGTTCTCTAATTTTAATCTTGCTTGAGAAAGGAGATTTGAATTGGGTAAGATCTCATTAGTGAGGATTTGGGAATTTTCCCATCTAAGGGCTAAAGCTAGAGATACTTTAGTCCACTCAAGCTAAAGTTGGTTGGTTAATTATGCATTGACTTAGGGGTTTGAGAGAACCCAAAGTAGACATGCTCTTGGGTTGAGAGACTTTGAGCATAGCCCAAACCAATGCTACCCATATCGTAATCAAATCGAAGGCAATCATAAATCCCGGTTGTAGTTACTACCCCAATGAAAGCACACCTCTAGACCTCCAATCCTTGATTGATACAATTGTGTTACGTTGATAATTTGTTACTCTTGATTCAAACGAACTTGTTACATACAAACCCCCCATTTTTTTACTCATTGTTGTTTTTAGGCAATGTGCAAGCTAATAGTGAATTGAAATACAAAATTTGGTTCAATCTGTGCCTAATCCCCGTGGGATTGACCCCGACTCATAGTTGGGTAAATTATATTGCCAACGACCGCGTACACCATCTCTTGATTGAGAAAGTGGATTTGGGCGTCATCAATTCTGGCGCCGTTGCCGGGGATTAGTTTATAGATTACCTTATTTTTGTGTGTTAATTCACTTTGGTATTTCACCTTGTTTTATTTCATCTTGATTGTTGTTTTTGGTTTTTGCTAGGTGACAACATGAGTGCTAACGCTAGCGACACCGCTAGTTTCAATGGCCATTTGGATGACGATGTCCTGATGGGTCATGCGAGTGTGGCAAGCGCCATTCGCCTACCTCCAACAGTAGGGAATCCTGTGTTTCATGTCACAAGTACAATGTTGCATCTATTGCAAATGAAGGGGCTATTCGGCGACCTCCTGCATGAGGATGCGAATCGCCACATTAAGAACTTTGCAAAGATTTGCCAACCCTTCAATATTACAAACATCAACCAAGAATCGATTCGTCTGAGGCTCTTTCCATTCTCCTTAATGGGGGAAGCAACTACTTGGCTCGAGGAACTTCCCGAAGGTTCCATTAATTCTTGAATGAGCTCGTTGAAGCTTTTCTTGATCGATTCTTCCCCCCATCACGTATGCTTCAATTGCGTGATGAAATCACAAAGTTTAGACAATTGCCGAGTGAACCTCTTCACGAGGCGTGGCTAAGGTTTAAAAAGAAAGTAATACAATGTCCAACCCATGGCCTCTCCGATGAAGTTTTGTTGCAACATTTCTATAGGTCCTTGGACTCGATCAATAAGTCAGTTGCAAACAATTTAGCTGGTGGTTCTTTGATGGATCAAACCTTTGGTCTTGCTAAAGCTTTTTGCTTGATAGAATGATAAAGACGAACCGTGCGTGGCATGCTCGGGAAACCGAGGTGGCAATGGGTGTCACCTCCGCAATTGTTACTAAGGAGATGAGACAAAAAGATGAGGAGAGGGAAGAAGCAATGGCTAAATTGATGACTCAACTTGATTTGCTCACCAAGCATGTGATGGGTGTCGGAACAAAAAGTGTAAATGCTATCAGAACCCAAGGGAGTAGAGCACATGATGAGGATGACGTGTATTCGTTGTATGATGAGGAGGCTCATTTTATCTCAAATCAAGCGGCGGATTCCCGCCCTAGTTACCAAGGTGCCAACTAAGGCCCTTGGAGACAAGGGAATGGGAACCAAGGTTGAATAAAGATCGTGATGGGACTTGGAGAGACCGTGAAAGAGATAGAGATCGTGAGCTAGTTGGAGGGACAAAGATAGGGAAAGAGATAGGTACAACCATCGGAGTTTCAACCCCTATGTTCCTCCTCCCAAAACCGATGTAACCCTACTTCAAACAGGGGTGAGTGATCCTGAGAGCTCGAAGATTGAAGATATGCTAGCTCGGGTATTGAAGAAAGTTGAATCGACAGATATAGGTGTTCGGGAATTGAAGAATGATGTGTCCACCCTCACTCAAACTGTAAGCTCCCATTCGGCTTCTATAAAATGTCTTGATGCCCAAATGACTCAGATGTGACCCGAGACTCAAGGGCACACTCCCTAGTGACACTCATCCAAATCCAAAGAATGATGAACATTGCATGGCGTAGTCACTAGGAGTGGAAAAATGCTCAAAGGTGTGGTAGATGATGCTGAGGTTGTTGTGGGCGGAGAGAAGACGAGCGAAAATCCTAAAGTGATTGGGAAGCCAAGTGAACCCTTGTCGGAAGATGATGCTAGTTTCAACCATGATGATGCAATCTCTAAGTCTCAAAAAGTTGATGTTGTTCAAAAGGAAAAGGTAGACCCTACTCCTCAAGTGGTGATTGATATTGAGGAGGAGAAGGGGGACAAAATCTCGAAAACACCGTTGCCTTTCCCAAGGTGTCCTCCTCCTTTCCCCCAAAGATTGAAGCAAAAGAAAGAGGAGGCCCAATTTAGTAAGTTTATTGATATGTTGAAACAACTTTCGGCGAATATCCCGTTGGTAGAGGTTTTGCTACAGATGTCGGGTTACGCGAAGTACATGAAAGATGTGTTGACAAAGAAAAGGCATGTGGATGTTGGCACAGTGGAGGTGTCACACCACTGTAGTGCCATCATGGCAAGTAACTTGGCTTCAAAAAAAAAAGATCTGGGAGCTTTCACCATCCCTTGTACCATTGGTGTTTACCAATTCGCCAAGGCGTTATGTGACCTCGGGGCAAATATCAACTTGATTCCCCTTGCTATCTTCAAGCGATTGGGTCAAGGTGCTCCTACACCCCCTCCTATGAGGTTGCTCATGGCGAAAAGGTCCATCAAACTCCCGATTGGCATTTTGCATGATGTATTGGTAAAGGTGGATAGGTTTATTCTTCTGACTGATTTCGTGGTGTTGGATTGTGAGGTAGACTTCGAGGTGAACATCATTCTGGGGCGCCCATTCTTGGCCACCGGACGTGCTCTAGTGGATGTTGAGTGCGGGGAGTTGAAATTCCATGTGGGTGAGGAGGAGGTCATCTTTAATGTTTGCAAATCAATGAAGCCACCAGATGAATTCCAAGTGATCTCTATGATTAACACAAGTGAAGAGTTGGTTGAGATGAATTTTGAAGAAAAATGTGGAGGGGAATCGTCGGATGAACATCTTGTGAAGCGTGAGGAGTTAGTGGTAAAGGACTCCAAGAAGGTTGGCAAGACCATGAATGGTTTAGATTCCTCCACCTACCCATGTTTGGAGTGCAAGCCTAGTCCACCACACTTGAGGGATGTTTATCTTCCCAATGACACATTACCAATTTCCACCTCCAAGGAGTTAAAGAAATGGCAAAGGGAAGCTTTGGTGACCATTGTGAGAAAGTACATCCGACTCTTTGGATGGAAGTTTGCCAATCGTCTTGGCATTCCTCCAGAGACTCTATCACCTTGAGGTATTGTCGTCGTGCCGCGGTGTTAAATCAAGCGCTCTTGGGAGGCAACCCAAGTGTTTATTTGATTTTGTTTTACTTCACCTTTTGTTGTCTTTGGTGTGTTTAGGAATGCAAAAGCTTGGGAAAATTTCAAAGTGTTCGAAGGCTACTGAAAAGGACTTGCGTCACACTTGTGGAGCGCAAACACCTGTTTGTGGGATGCAAGTGAAACGCAGGCCTTAACAGAATACCTGGGAAAAATTGGTGAAAATGAGGACTTATGCGTGTAACTTGCGGAGCGCAACCGCCAATTTGCAGGCCGCAAGTGGGACGCAACTTGAAACAGAACACTTGGAAGAAAAGTTCAAATGAATCGTCCTTTGCGCGTGACTTGCGGGTCGCAAGAGGTCATTTGCGCCCGCAAGTGAGACACAAACGCAGGTATGGCTTTTCCCGACCCGGTGGATAACCCGCGTGTCTTTTCCTTTTTTTCCCCCTTCACCCGCTTTCTCTTCTTCTTCTTTCACCTTCACACTCCCTCAAAAATCCATTGTCAACAAACCTCCATCTCCACAAACCCTATAACTCCATCTCCTAATCTCACTCACCACCACCACCGCAGACCATCGGTAACTCACCGCCCCCTTCCCACTTTTCCGGCGAGACCCATTGTCAAAAAGCTTCAAAGCTCCCCTCTCTGGCTAGTTTCACTCCTCACTCTCACATTCATTATTGGTATGTTCCTTTAAGTTTAAACCTTGAATCTTTGTTGAACATGAATTACATTGTGAGCATGCTAGTATCGATTCCCCATTCCCAAATTCCTTTGATTTTTCATGATTGAAGTGAAATTTTGGGTCCATTATTATTATCTTGTATGTTGAAATGGTGAATCGTGGTAGATAACTCATTGATGTTTCGATTGTTCGTATTGATTCACTGTTTGATTTTAGTTGGGGGTGAAATCTGAGTAACCCCGCTTGATTGTGATGCATGATTTGGCCCGATGATAGATTGGGTGACGTCTTTCTTAAGGGCAAATCATCGTTTCAATGAAGTTGTTAGTAGAATCTTGTCAAATTGAGATGTGTTGCAATAAGTTGGTTATCCATGTGCTCATTGAATGTGCGTAATCGATTATCCTTGTTTCGGTGAGTGAATTTGGTTGAGAATGTGAGATTCATGCACGTTGGGTAGATATGCTAGTTAATTGAGTTTGTTGCTCCACGGTTCCCGATGATGGATTGAATGACGACTCTCTTAACGGAAATCGTCATTTTTGCGTCTAAAAAGTCAAGTGTGGTTGAGCTATTATTGGTTAGTCTCTTCAGGGAAGTCTGAGTACCCATTGGGCCAAGGTCGTGGTCAAAAATGTGTTTAAAGTGTTGAATTTCGCTTATGGTAAACAGCGGTGTTCACTGTTACCACTTGCGAGCCACAAGTGTTGCCTTGCGGACGCAAGTGTAACGCAAAGGTTAGGCAGAAGGTTACCTTTCACTGCCTGGCCATTTGTGTGGAACTTGCGAGCGCAAGTCTTCACTTGCGTAAGTGAACCGCAAGTCCCCTTAAAATTTTCCAGCCTCATTCGCGGGCCGCAAATGCCCATTTGCGCCCGCAAGTGGCACGCAAATGCTGGGCAGTCAGTTTCCAATGCTCCTTTCCTTTTGCATTCCCTTTTCTTTTATTTCTTTGCTTTTCTTGGTCTGTTTTCTTTTGCATATACTCAAAAACACAAAAAGATTTTTGTTTCTTTTGTTTGGTTGGCTTCTCACCTTGTTTGCAGGCAATGTCTTCAAACGGGACCAACCCTGCCAAAAACGCTCGCAAGAATAAACCCAAGGATAAAGGCAAGGCTAAGAGCAAAGCAAGGCTAAGGCCCAGCGGATTCCAATCTGCCCCAGCGGATGCAAAGCGCTTCAGAGCAGTGAGCACAATAGTGTGGCCGTTTTAGGCTATTTTTGAAATGTCTTTCAAGGTCACTTTTGGGCGTTAAGTGTAATTACACCCCACCCCTAAACTATAAATAGGAGTTCCCTACTCTAGAATAAGGTAGAGTGTTGAGAAAACTATCTCTTAGAATTACTCTCTAGTGTTAATCTTGTAGTTGAAGGTGGATTTCCCTTCTTTACTTAGTGGGTGGATTCCCGATCGTTTACTTGAGTGATTAGTGGGTGAATTCCCTTAATTGCTTGTTAACTTCTTTGCTTGATTGTTCACTTGGAGTCACTCATTTGTGGATTCATTTAGGTCTCTTTTGATTAATCAAGCTAGACTAATACCTTACTTTTAGAATCAATTGGGAGGCGCGGGTATCAAGTCCCATGTTGCCCATAATTTCAATTTCTTAGTGTTAATCTTCATAGGTTTTCCTATTTCAATTTCTTGTTGTTTTCAATTAGTTTCCCCAATTGAGATCTTATCAATAGTTATCAGTGAAAGGCAAGAAAACATGCAAGGCGCCTCTGCTCTTACCTGTTCTTCAAACGCTATCTCTGCTCCAGTTGATCTCTGATGTACTCAAAGACTAACATTTCCCTTTCGAAATCAAAGAATTGGTGTTCAGGAAAATCCATCTTCTTTTCCTGCTCAATCAAGCTTGAAGATTTCCCTTTTCACCCTTTGCTTCACTGCACTGGTAATTCTTGTTTCCAGTAAAGTTTCGATCTTTTTCTTGGTTTTTGAGCTTCAACTAATGGTTCTTTGATTTTTCTCTGACCTTTTCCTAACTGGGTTTCTGTTTATTTAGTAGTATCAGCAATTACGCACTTCCATCGACTAATAAAATATTTTGAACATAAATATATACCGTTTTGGCAGAATTGTGAAATAGTATATTTAGTTCTCAAGATTTTAATTAGTATGAGTTTAATTAATTTAGGTGGGTCTGGGTCGGATTTAAAGAGGGATCGGATAATTGCAATTGAAATCGGATTATTTTGGTTGATTTGGGATTCCATCAAATGAAGAGTATTTTTGAATATTTTGTTAACGGCAGGGATATATATGACCCTATAGTATAACTAGGGACAAACTTAACTAATAAATGAAAGTAGAGGGTATTTTTGACCCTTTTCCCTTGAAAGAAAGGAAATGACCATTTATCCGTTTCATCATCATTATAAGTTGCAACAATGTCCAAGCTATAATTGATAAATTTATGAACACAAAACAAAGAAACAATGTACCTGGATGCAGAACATTGGGTATTGAAAGAACACCAGATGCATTAATTAAGAGGTTTACCGAGCCATATTTGTTTCTGATCGAATTGGCTGAGTCCTGAGGATTAGCATTTTTATGAAATACTAAAAAGGTACATGAACAAACAAGACTAACAAGAATCTAAGAAATATGCAACTGATTCTTTTGGCAAGTAGAGCAAAGACAATATTCCCACTTATGAACAAAAAGGGGGAAGGAGAATGTGCAAAGAAATAACTACTAAAATATACCTCGATGGTGCTTTCAACTGTCAGATCCAATGGGTGAATGTCAAGGCGCTCAGGAAATTTATTCTTCAATTCCAGAAGCCCTGTTGCTCCACTAGGATTACGGCACGTTGCAACAATGTAACCTTTGTCATTTTTCTCTAACAATTGTCTAACCTGCATGAGTCAGAAACTCAGCTAAAACCTTACCAGAGCAGTTAAAGAACGTGACAATTAACTAACTATAATTCATTAATGATTGGACCAAAAACAGAGGGTTGGTATACCCTGTCAGAGGAAGTTTTCCCGTGCACAGAAAAGTATATAAGCAGACACAAAATTTTAGAGTTTGGAAGAGAATTAAACTCTTCCAGTCAGACCACCCCATCAAACACAAAAGGGCATGTTGACAGATATTAAATAAGCAGTTATGCAAACCTAATAATTACTTTAGTTAAGCCAAATTCACTATGTGTATGCCAGCCATACCAGATGAGGCCATAGAGAAACTTTTTCTATTCCTTTGTTTTGAACTTCATGAAGTTTGTATGTTTCATTTCATTTGTGCAAATTTTGGCGGTGGCATGGGAACCTAGAAAATGAGATGGCCAAGGGAGACGTACGGAAAACAAAAAGGAAAAGAGAAAATGAATGATGGTGATTTCAATGATATTGGAAATCCAGTCTCTACTTTAACTAGCTGTATGGATGATGGTGCACTACACCCAATGTTTTGGATTGTTAAAGAACTCGGTCCTTTATGAGCACTCATGAGAGATGCCTACAGCCATTTCCCCAATCGAAGTGATCTAAACCCAAAACCAGAGAAAGAGAGAAACAGAGGAAGTTTATATTCAAGCATAACATAAACATAAGTTTAACAATCATCACAAAACTAAAAACAAATAGGCAGCCAGCTATCTAGTTTACATTTAAAATCTAAGTTGCTCGGACTCGGGTGCGGGTGTCCAATACGGGTGCGGATCTAGAGGTTGGATCCATCATGATCCAAATTTTAAGATTCGGGGGTATGGATCTAGGTATGGCTACGGGTGCGGAAATTCAACTAAAGATAATTTAGATATCTTACAAATATAGTTATAAAAGTATGCCTAAATTATGATGGACTTTTTGGAAGGAAAAGAATGCACGAACTTTTGAGAGCAAGTTTGAATTTGTAATTATTATTAAGTACAAATGCATCTCCTTACAGTCTTTCTTGGTGTAACATGGCTACTGCAAATGATATAGACGTCATGATATACTTCTTGAGTTCATTGCACATTCAGTAATGATGTTGATCTATAAATATCTCATACAAATATCTTTTAAGTTTTAATGATAAAAAACATATGCCTAAATTGTATCCAACTCGAATTTCTCGATTGATTTTGGTCAAAGTTCCCAAAATCGATTGACCATATCCGGTAGGGATCCAACACCCATGTCGTGTCGACATGGGTGCGGCACTGAAAGTGAAGAGTCCGTGCAACTTAGTTAAAAGTTGCTAGTTAAACTGCTCACAAATAAAAAGGGGAAAAAGAAAAATCAAACAAATCAAAAACTTAAAAGAAAGGCAAGAGGAGTAAAAAGCTCTTGAACCCAATATATAATCAGGAACAACACCAGATGATAAAAATCAAACCAGCTGGCACCCCTCAACGCATCAATTTCATTTTTTAATAGTCTTCACTTTTCACATTATATTGTGAATGATAAGTTAGCAGCATAATCAAATTTTCTAGATTTTAGGCATCAGTTCTACATTTTGTGTGTGAACTATCATCCCCAAGTTTTTTTGCTTAGCACTGAGAAGCTGTTAACATGGAGAAATTGAGCAAGAGAAACCATGCAAATTGAGTCGGTTAGCTGAAGAACACAGCACAGAACATAGAAAGAGAACTTTTATTTCCAAAATATCTGATCTGTCTAGAAGATCTAATGTTGGATTTATTTATAGCACTACTTAGATAAATACAATAGGGCAAAGCCCAGTACAGACAATAATAGATGTAACTAACCTCTAACTACCTACTAGGCTAGTACTAACAGAAACTTAACAGAAATTGAACAGAAAGGCTTAGCCAATTCCACTAACTGCTGTAACCTATGTTGCTCGGACTCTTCAAAAATGTCATCGAGTGCGTGTTGGATCCTTCAAAAGTAGTACATTGCTGGAGGATCCGACACGGGTGTGGAAACATTTTTGGAGAGTCCGAGCAACTTAGGCTGTAACTCTAACATCACACTCCTAACTTGAAGAGATGCGAATGATGAGGACCACCAGGAAGAGGGTTGGTAAACACATCAGCAAGTTGAGTGGAGCTAGAGGTGTGGAACAGACTAACCAGCCCATCATGCAATTTGCCTCTGACAAAATGACAATCCAATTCAATATGCTTAGTCCTTTCATGGAAAACAGGATTCTTAGCTACGTGATTTGCAGCCTGACTATCACAATAAACTGGAAAGTGAGGAGAAATGGAAATCCCAAAGTCAGAAAGAAGTCTGGATAACCAAGTGATTTCAGTCACAGCGTTGCTCAAACTTCTGTATTCAGCCTCAGCTGAAGAAAGAGACACAACTGGCTGCTTCTTGGACTTCCAACAAATGAGACTACCTCCCAAGAGGACACAAGAACCAGATACTGATCTTCTACTATCAGGACATGAACCCAGTCACTATCACAAAACACTTGTAAGGAGAGATCAGGTTGGTTATTAAGAAACAAGCCAAAATCAGATGTTCCTTTGAGATACCTCAGTAAATGTAAGGCAGCCTGCATGTGTGGAGTACAAGGACTCTGCATGAACTGACTTAAATGTTGCACAGCAAAGGACAAGTCAGGTCTAGTGTGTGTGAGGAAATTGAGCTTCCCAATCAAACTTCTGTAAACATCAGGTTTGGGAAAAGGAGTACCAGTTTTGGCTTTCAACTTCTCATTCAATTCTAGAGGACATATAATAATTAATAGATGTGCAAGTATCACAATGAAACTCTTTGAGGAGATCAGCAATGAACTTCTTTTGATGCAACAAGACACTAGAAGGAGTATATAAAACTTCTAAGCCAAGAAACTAATTAAGAATCCCCAAGACTTTGATCCTGAATTGATCATGAAGGAAAGTTTTGAGGGCTGAGATTTCAAGCAAATCAATGCCAGTAAGTACAATGTCATCAACATATACAGCTACAATAAACAAAGATGCACCTGAACCTCTAGTAAACAAAGAATAATCATTTAGGGAGTGGTGGTATCCTCTAGACTCCTTGTCTCAATCCATATAAACTCTTGTGTAACTTGCAAACTAGTGCCAGAAGAAGGAGGAGAAATGGAGAGACCAGGAGGAAGTTTCATGAAGACCGCTTCATCCAAATCTCCCTGTAGGAAGGCATTATTGACATCTAGTTGAAAGAGAGGCCACTGTTGTTTAATGGCTACAGCAATGAGACACTTGACAGTGGACATCTTAACAACAGGGGAAAAAGTTTCATGAAAATCAATCCCTTCAACTTGTGTATCCCCCCTTACCACCAGCCTAGCTTTATATCTCTCAATGGTCCCATTGGCACTATACTTGACTTTATACACCCACTTACAACCAATAGGCTTCTTACCACTAGGCAATTCCACAATGGACCAAGTATCGTTGGCTGCCAAGGCCTCAAACTCCTTGCTCACAGCCTCTTGCCACTCAGGAATGGGAGCAGCTTGAGAATAAGTGCAAGGTTCAAAAACATGATGCTGACTAAGATAAGAGGATGCAGAACTAGAGCAATCATCAGACTTGGAAACATTGCAGTGATACTGGTACTAATACAGGAGGTCAATACTAGCGAGAGTCCCACAGCTACGCTAGTTCGTTAGGTACAACGTGTTTCGGTCAGCTTTAAAGGCCAAACTAACCCAGTCGCTTTTTTTGCAGCCCTATAGAGTCAAGGCGAATCGAATGGTCGGGAAGGGAAGCAAGCAATTCGGACAGAATTAAGAGGGCTTGAAAGAATAAGATACGTAGAGCGTGAACCAAGGTTCATAGGCGGATCAAAGTCGAAAGGCAAAGCTGTTGGTTAGACGTAGACGAAGCCAAAGTATAGTTAGACGAAGCCGTAGGAACTCTTGCAACGCAATCCCAGCTACAGGAAGCTAACTCCCTAAGACGAATGAGTCACTTTCTGATCCTTACTCCCCGAAGGAACTCTTAGCCCCATAGCTACATGAGCTACATTAGGTTCCTTAGGGTTATCAATACAAGAATCTCGATTTGAAAATACCTAAGGTAGGATTACTCAACGATCCTTGTTACCGTAACTCCCTTCTCCAGGGATGAAGCCTTAGAAGGAAAAGTATAGGCCAAAAACTCTTTAGCTTTAGATGTTATATGAACCCCTTATAAGGAACCGTAGGCATAGAGCTATCGGATCATAACTCCTCTCACTCTGGCTTTAGGGTTCTTCTTTCAACAATCTAAAATTCTTTCTTCATTTACAAACACTTATGTGATAGTATTCCTAACAAAGATTCCATTTGACTTGACCATTGGACTTCCTCGATGCAAGGGAAAACTAGGAGCACGGAAGCGATGAAAGCATGCCACTTTCGCCGGCTAACACAATGGATCAATATGGGGGAAACTGGCCGAGAAGCCTAAGCTAGCTATCAAGCTACCCTAGCGAACAAAGTCTAGTCTTCTTATCGAGATGAGCATGAGTGGTCAAGCCCTGCAATGAGATCAGGCACCCTAACCTAAGCCTAGTGTTGTGTGTTCCGATCCTTCTAGTGAGAGCTTCTGACCATAGTGACCGGCGGTTTTACACTTTTTGTCATATTGGGGGAATGGGCTACAGAAGTCTTTCTTGTTTATCCACTAAGCGTTCTTGCACGGCGGAGAGACGTTTTTGGATATTCAATCAGATTTGACTACCAGTCTCCTAGTGGCTCGGTCGAGGTCAAAGTTGACATAATAAGGCGGATGGTGCCTCTTGATCCGGAGGGCTATTGGGAGCAATGTGGGGTTCGCGCTCTAGATAATCCTAGGACCGCCATGGAGGAAGAGTTGTTGGAGAGGCTCTATACCCTTTTAGAGGATCTTAATCGGGGTGTAGTCCATTCCCAAGCCTATCAGTCTTTCATAAAAAAAGTGTTAAAAAAAGGATGAAATCCCGATGAACACTCAAAGACATAGGTAAGGGGGAAGCTTTACTTGCCCTTCTGAATGAATAATAAATCCAGTCCAGGGGACAAGAAGCAAGGGCGTAGCAGCTGCGCGAAAGGCATTGCGCCTTAGCGCATCCTTTTTCTTGCAGGAGTGCTAACGCGCGACCTTGCGTTTTCTTCCGCTTGCTCTGCAGTACGAGCCTCAGACAGAACCATTTAATATGATGAGAAAAAGGGGGGCAGCCTCTTTTCCGTACCAATCCTTATTTACTACTACATCTTTTTTTGGGTGTATAGCTCAGTTGGTAGAGCAATTGGGCTTTTAACCTAATGGTCGCAGGTTCAAGTCCTGCTATAGCCAATTCTACCTTACACTCTACTATGAATAAGGATGCATAGTAGCCTTCAAAGATGACTCTTTGTTCGACTCGCTTCAGCGACTTCGCCCTTTAAGTGACAAGGGGTGAGCCGCTCCAAGCGGAAGGGGATAGTGAATCCCGAACTTGCCCACGCTCATCCAAACCGGCCTCAAAAAGCGATCAAAAAGCGAAGCCCTTCCTTCCAATCCAAGCCGGCGAAGCCGCCCCCTATATCTAACCACCGCTCACCCCGATCACATATTGGCACATTCATGATGCATCAAAATCAAAAGGCCGTAAAGAAAAGAAGACATCTGCATTAGAGTACTATTATGATCACATATTAGCTCGATTTTATTGACGGCTTGAAGGCGAAGCCGCCTATTTCTTAGGGCAAAGGGCGCTCCATACTCCTAACTCCTTCCACTTCTCTCAGGGACAGGAACTACGGCTTGACCTTCGGGGAAGAAGTCCAGGAGGGCGCCTAGATAGTGAAAGTTTATCCCTTTGCAAGGCTAGAAACTAAGCAAAGTCATGAAGCAAGCTGACTACACTCGAGCAGAGCCCAGACCCAAAGGTGGTGGCTGAACTCGCCGCAGAGTTCTTTGCTTGGTAGGCGCTGCCTACTCACTCGGACAATGCTCTGAACACGAAAGTGTGCAGTTATGCCCCCTTCTCCCATGCTGAGTCACAAGCAGCGCCTCGGACCGACGAGCCACATGCAGGGAAACTTGCACGTGTAGTTTTAGCCGGGGACCCTGGTATACAATACTAATATGTGTAGGTTCCCGTAATTCGAGTTCATGGCAAGCAGATATGGTCCGGTATTCCCTTGTTCCCTGTATTGGTTATGTTCTTTATATCTCGTCTAGCATAAACTAATTGAGGTGGTGTAGTGCAGTCTGGTTAGCGCATCTGTTTTGGGTATGGAGGGTTATATGTTCGAATCATGTCACCTTGATGTGGCAAAAAATCTGATATTGTTTCAATGATTATGCTTGCGTTAAGATTTCAAACTTGTCGTCTCAGGATAGGGATCATCGTTATTTGGTTACAACTGTTTTCTATATTTTTATTCTTTTCTTTAAAAAGAAATATGCCGGACATACCCTTTCATAAATAAAATTTCACCTTTTTGTATATATATATATATATATATATATATATATATATATATATATATATATATATATTAGTAATTGTCTTTATCTTAGGAGTATATTTCTGCTTATTGGGTATTTCTTTGACGAACTCGAAAGCACTATAGCTCCATTTCTTCGTGCATCCGGCCGAAGAATGTCTGGGTCTGAAGGACCCTTGGGGTTGTAGTGGAGGGGGGCCCAGTGGCCCGTCTTTCGAGGGAGTCCCTTTTTCAGATAGTATTTCTAATAATAACTCGACAAATGAAAATAAGTTCACCAAACCCACTGTGGAAGAAGTACTTTTAGAACCCAAACCGGATATGGATTCTGTGAAGAGTGTCATGAAGAAGAGATTGCTTCAACGCCGCCTATTTATCTCTCCGATTATCTCCTACAATAAGATAAGAGGTAAGAAGCAAGGAAGACTGTTTATGAATAGCCCTTTTCAGTTCCAATGCGCGGAATCGGAAAAAAGACTATCTTTTTGTCAGGGTCATAGATGATAGAATTCCCTCTTTCAAGCTTCTTTCAAGCTTCCTTACAGACAGAAGAGTTAGCAAAGGTACAGGCAGCTTGATCTAGCCAGTGAGAAAGCACGTCCGCTTTCGATTCAATATCTTTCTAACACCCGAAAAATTATTTGCCTCTATAGTAGCCTGCAACAGAATGCAGCTATTTCTAACGAATAGCTATGTTAGCTAGGCCACCTGCCTGATCAAGGTTTCCATCCGAACAAGTGCCTTAAGCAGGAAAGCAAATGAAATTTTGTGGTATGGTACCGTATATAAGAAAAAGCTTGCTTTTAGGAGGGATCTTTCGCCTTTATTGAGGAGATATAAAACAAGCTTACTTACTAATAAAGCGGCAATTTTTTTTTTGTTTGAGTTCATAATAACTGGCGGGTTTCATTAATGAAAAGAAAAGCGGAGGCCCACCATCTGCTAGCGTTGTGGTTTTCCGTCGATTCTTTATCAATGGCCCACTCTTTCTTTGAACCTTGTCAATGATCGAACTTAAAGATATGAACTGAATGCCATTTGAGGAGTAACTGAGAACAAAGGAGAGGGATATGGAAAGAATGAAGTAATGAAAAAGGAAGTCATTGCTAGTAGTAACGACTTGTCATGATCCATTGGTTCATATAGAATCCATGTCCTAGGTGTATCAAAAAACATTCTTTTCGCTAAGTGTATATAACAAATAGAGTAAAAAGGTCCACCCCGAAACCGAGGTGGTACTAACCTTGCTAAATAATGAAGATGAATGGTGCTATATCTACTTGGAGTCTACCATAAGATTTATATAGGGAAAGTGTTAGATAGAAATGCTTGCCTATTAAATCAATACCGGGATTCAATGATGAAACTATAGCCCTCTCAAAGGAATCTTTCAGGGTGAAAAGGAAGATGTTTGACCTGCCGAGCATAGCCTTGGTCACTTCTTTATAGAAAAGCGGAACCAAAAGCTGACCACAGGAGTCGATATTCTGAAGCTGGCAAGCAAGATCCAATCTCAGAAATGGGTTTTCGCTTGACGGGGATCACTCTAAAGAAAGGAAGTCGTTTTGGTTGTTGTTATTCCAAATCACTTTCTTTATAAATGTCATAAAAGGCAGGGGCTTTCTTGCTTCAGCATGTGAGGGAAATGCCCCGGGTACCGAAGTTAGCGGCTTTAGAGATAGGGGCGAGGGTGGCGGGACATAGACTAAAGGATTGATTGAATTGTCTTATTAGGACAATTCACGGTTCATATGCTTAGTCAAAAGGAATAATCTAATGGAGTTCATAGGTTTACCTAGGTCAGTTTATGGGCTAATCAATAAAGGATTTTCTCTGTTTTATCTTCTATTTCCCTGTATAAATTATCCCAAGACTCATTAATGACAGTATGATTAGATGTACTATACTTCTTTCTATCAATGATCAAGCTAGACCCAAGAAATCTATTATACGACCAATTACATTTCCATTTACCAGCAATACATAATTTAGCAATAGTGATAGCAGCTCCCTTATAATTATGCCTTATTAAGGGTAAGACAATCCCTTTATTTATTATTTGGTTAATGTTATATAAGTATTATGAGAAAATGGCCAAAACCCCCCTCAACCTATTACCGTATTACCAACTACACATTTATTCTTCACAGGGGTCCTATATCCCCCCTGAACTTGTTAAAATCGAAATTATTACACCCTTAAATGCCTACGTGACCAAGTGAATGTATTTCACTCTCTCAAAGAGAGTGAGCACCAAAACAAATATTAAATTTTAATTTTAATCTTTTCTTCATAAATATATATATTTTTTAATGTTTTTGTTTTTTTTCTTATTTGTTTCTCTCTCATTTAATTCCCTTTCTTCTTCATAGCATCATAGCAGAGGCATCCACCAAATCTCTCTACTACTCATCATTCCAAAACCACCGCCACCATTACAATCGACAAAGCCAACACGTTCATCACCACCACAAGCCATAGATAGCAATTTCACCTCCACCTTCCACAATCAAAAACTATCAAGTAGCTTACTTTACACCCAATTTCAAAATCAACAGTCATCCATTAAAACGCCATTGAAGTACCAAATTGAAGCTATTGTAATAAGTTTTTTCCGTTAACAAAATTTATTCAACCAATTTAATAATGTTGGAGATCTCTAAATTCTTTCTCAAAACATCCTCACCGGAAAAGATCTTGAACGACGAAACCCATTTTTTCAAGTCAATCTTTACAAGATGTTTATCAATGAGTCTATCAAATTGACAACAAATCCTATCATTATTGCACTTATTCTTCTTGTATAACCATAAATTCAATAACTATTTTTAGAGTTGATAAATGAAAAAGAGAAAGAAAGGAAAAAAGAAAAATTTGGTATGTGGGTGCTCACGTTTCTGGCTTCTGGAATTGAAGAAAACAAGAGAAAGAGAAAGAAAAGAAAAAAAATGAGTACTTTCATTCTGGGTTTTGAGATTGAAGAACACAATAGGAAGAGAAAGGAAAGAAAAAAAATGTAGCTTCTGGGATTGAAGAAAACAAGAGGAAGAGATGGGAAAAAAATAAAAAGAAAAAGAAAAAAGAAAAGAATAAAATAATAAATCTGAAGGGGAAAGAATTTTAAAAAATTGAAAAAAACAAATTTTAACAAAATTTATACGTGTCAAACACGTGAGTTTCACCGGTTAACACAGACATGGTTGTGGCTTTTCAGGGGTGTAATGATTTCGATTTTAAACAGTTCAGGGAGGTAATAGGAACCCCGTGAAGAATAAGTGTGTGGTTGATAATACGGTAATAGGTTGGGGGGGGGGGGGGGATTAGCCATTTTCTCTAAGTATTTTTTCTTTAGGGTGTGAGCTGGGCGTGAGAGGGTTTATTACCCTAAAGGGTGGATCATTTAGGATGTTCGTTTGGGGGGGGAGGGGGGGGCAGGAGAGGTAAGGGGGTTAAGGGAGCATCTAGGTTGAGAATAGCGTCTTGAAACATAGGAAATTTATCGGAAAAGTCCATAGAGCTAGTGAAGATTCTAAGGAAGAGGAGGATTAGTATAGCTTGTGTCCAGGAAACTAAATGGGTGGGCACTAAGGCGCGGGAGGTAGACGGGTATAAGTTGTGGTACTCAGGAGGTGTGAGGAATAGGAATAGGGCAGGTATCTTAGTGGATGAAGAGTTGAGAGAGTAAGTGGTGGAGGTTAGGAGGGTCAACGATAGGTTGATGTCGATTAAGTTAGTCCTTGGAGGGTCTACTTTGAACATTATTAGTGCGTACGCACCGCAAGCGGGCTTGGACGAGGAGGAGAAGAAATGCTTTTGGGAGGTTTTGGACGAGGTGGTGAGAGGTTTACCTAACACCGAGAAGCTTTTCATAGGAGGAGATTTCAATGGGCACATCGGGGCATCTTCGAGGGGTTATGACGATGTGCATGGAGGCTTTGTTTCGGGGATAGGAATGAAGGGAGAGCCTCACTCTTGGATTTTGCTAGAGCCTTTGGGTTGAGAGTAGCTAATTCAAGTTTCCCGAAGGAGGAGGAGAACTTGGTTACCTTCCGTAGTTCGGTGGCCAAGACTCAGATAGACCTTTTGCTCCTTAGGAAGGGTGATAGAGGTCTCTGTAAAGACGGTAAGGTTATCCCAAGTGAGAATCTTTCGACCCAACATAAGCTCTTAGTGATGGATTTGGAGATCAAGAAGGAGAAAAAGAAGAGGATTGTGGATGACCGGCCAAGGATTAAATGGGGTAGCTTGACTATGGCCAGTGCACTGGAGATAGGGGAGAAGTTGATGGCTATGGGGTCTTGGGGGAGTAGTGGGGATGTCGGCAATATGTGGGATACGACTGCTAGTTGCATAAGGGAGACGGCTAGAGAGGTGTTGGGTGTCTCGAGAGGTCGTTCTGGCAAGCATCGAGGGGATTGGTGGTGGAATGGAGAAGTAAAAGGGAAGGTGGAGGCAAAAAAGGGGGAGTACGCGAAGTTGGTAGAAAGTAAGGATGAGGAGGAGAAGCGAATGACTAGGGAGGAGTATAAGATAGCTAGGAAGGAGGCTACGTTAGCGGTTACGGCGGCTAAAACTACAGCCTTTGAAAGCTTATACGCGGCATTAGAGGATAAAGGTGGGGATAAGAAGTTATACAGGCTTGCAAGGGATAGAGAGAGGAGGACTCGGAACCTTGACCAAGTGAAGTGCATCAAGGACGAAGATGGCAAAGTACTAGTATATGAGGTACTCATTAAAAGGAGATGGCAGTCTTACTTCCATGGACTCTTGAACGAAGAGGAGGACAAAGGCTTTGTGCTGGGAGATTTGGAACACACAGAGAGGCGTCGTGATTATGGTTATTGAAGACGTATAAAGGTTGAGGAGGCTAAGGTTGCGATTCGTAGGATACGTAGGGTTAGGGCGACGGTGCCAGATGAGATTCCCGTTGATTTCTGGAAGAGCTCGGGTGGGGCAGGTATGGAGTGGTTGATCGGGTTGTTTAATGGTATTTTCAGAACGGCAAAGATGCCCGAAGCCTGGAGATGGAGCACGATGATTCTTTTGTATAAGAGCAAGGGTGATATTCAGAGTTGCAACAACTATAGGGGTATGAAGTTGCTAAGCCACACTATGAAGGTCTGGGAGAAGGTGGTGGAGTTGAGGTTGAGACAGATCGTGCCTATTTCCGAGAACCAGTTCGGATTTATGCCAGGACGCTCGACTACGAAAGTTATTCATCTCCTTAGAAGACTGGTGGAGCAGTATAGGGAAAGGAAAAAGGACTTGCACATGGTGTTCATCGATCTAGAAAAGGCGTACCATAAAGTCTCTAGGGAGGTTCTTTGGAGGTGTTTGGAGGCTCGAGGTGTACCTGTGGCGTACACCAGATCAATTAAGGACATGTACGAGGGGGCCAAGACTCGCGTTAGAACTGTGAGAGGAGATTCGGAGCACTTTCCCGTGTTGATGGGGTTGCACAGGGGATCGACTCTTAGCCCTTTTCTATTTGCCTTGGTAATGGATGTATTGACGCGGCAAATACAAGGTGAGGTGCCATGGTGTATGTTATTTGCGGATGATGTAGTTTTGATTGACGAGACTCGCGGAGGAGTTAATGCTAAGTTGGAGGTTTGGAGACAGACCCTCGAGTCTAAAGGGTTTAGGTTGAGCAGGACCAAGACTGAATATATAGAGTGCAAGTTCAGTGAGGCGACTCATGATGCCGACGTGGAAGTGAAGCTTGATACTCAGGCCATCCAAAAGAGAGGGAGTTTCAAGTTTCTTGGATCTATTATCCAGGAAAATGGAGAGATTGACGAGGATGTCACTCACCGTATTGGTGTTGGGTGGATGAAATGGAGGCTCGCATCCGGAGTCTTGTGCGATAAGAAGGTGCCTACTAAACTTAAAGGCAAGAAGTTCTACAAAGTGGTGATTCGACCAGCTTTGTTGTATGGAGTAGAGTGTTGGCCAGCCAAGAACTCCCACATTCAAAAGATGAAGGTGGCGGAGATGAGGATGTTGCGATGGATGTGTGGGTTTACTAGGAGAGATAGGATTAGGAATGAGGATATCCGAGATAAGGTGGGTGTGGCGTCGGTGGAAGACAAGATGCGGGAAGCGACGTTGAGATGGTTCAGATATGTGAGGAGGAGAGGCACGGATGCCCCAGTGCGGAGGTGTGAGAGGTTGGCTATGGATGGTTTCAGGAGAGGTAGAGGTAGACCGAAGAAATATTGGGGAGAGGTGATTCGACAGGACATGGCGCAGTTACAGCTTACCGAGGACATGACCCTAGATAGGAAGGTGTGGAGGACGCGGTTTAGGGTAGAAGGTTAGTAGGTAGGAGTGCGTCTATGCTAGTAGGTAGGAGTGTTTTTGCCTTGTTGTCCCGACTAGTAATCGTAGTGCTACGCTTGTAGTTTCTTGTTCTTGGATTTCTTGTAGTATTATTTTGTGGTAGTGCTCTGTTTCTATTTGTTGTTTGTTACTACATATTACTACCTATTGTCTCTTGTATTTTTATCTTGTATTTTTATTACGTCCTTTTCTAGACTATTTTTAGACTGTTTTTGTCTTGAGCCGGGGGTCTATCGGAAACAGCCTCTCTACCTCACATCTGAGGTAGAGGTATGGACTACCTACACTCTACCCTTCCCAGACCCCACGTTGTGGGAATACACTGGGTATGTTGTATTTTTTTATAAGCTTATCGTCGGGGGTCTAAGAGATATAGAGATATTGTAGTATACTACTAGGGATAACTTGTGCTCTTATTCTTCTGTCAAAAGTAGGGAAGAATAAGTGTGTGATCAGATCAATCAAGCGATAGGTGCAAAGACTTTACTTCGCTAGGACAGAGTTGTTGTCGATTGAGGATTGGCCGAGGGGACCTTTTCTCTTTTATAAGGGAAGAGATTGTAGCTGGAAATAGGCCTGTGAAAGACGAGTAGGCAAGCACGTGGGTTGTGCCGGTCAGCTTTGAGCTGTCGAGTGACGATTGGCCGAGGGGACTTCCATCATCTAGCTGGAAAAAAGCCAGTTAAAGATGAGTAGGAAGGGCGTTAGGCTAGTGCCAGTGGGGTGCATAAACGAGGACAGATCACATGGTTTTGTACTGGTCAGTTTTGAGTTGTTAAGTGATGATTGCTCCATCTCTTAAGAAAGGACGTGGGGGGCCTGTCTTATAATAAAGGGGGTACTCTCTTTTATGATGTGCGCTATATTATTTTGTCTTATTCCTTAAGGAGTGATCCGCGATTAAGCCACGTGGCGATACCCGCCAAAAGAAAGGGGGCCTTTCTCAAATACGTACGACGAAAGGACAATTATTCAGCGCATTAAAATCTAGTTTAGGGTTCCATATTCATGAAAAGCCAGGTTTGAACCATGTTACGGAACCAAGACAACCTATCTTACTAATAATAAGAAAGGGTTAAGGGCCTCCAACGCCTATAAATGGAAGCTTCTTTCTCTATTTGGCAAAGGGAGACGGAGAGGAACAACGAAGTCAGAAAAAAACTTGAGCCATGGATTCTTTTCTAAGACTTCAAGAAATTTCTATCGAAATCGATAGACGAGAAGAGGAGAAGCTCCAATTGGAGTAAAGGCTGGTTCTCTTCTGGGAGCATTTGCCTCATCTCGACCCTGAGGTCGTTGCAAATATTATGCAACAGATTTGGAACCGCATTCGCGGTCTGGAAGGGAGGAAGGAGGCCCTCCTCCAAGAACGAAGGGAACTAACTGCGCGGGTCGCCTGCGTAGCTTCGGATTCCCAGAGAGAGTAGAATAGAAGAGTTTGTTCACCTATCGTAATAAAGAATAATATTGTAGAATAAGAGGGAAAGAAAGGGAAAGACCACTTAGCGCAATGGAATAGGAAAGAGAGCGTCGAGCACAGCTTTCGTATCACCAGAAATCCTTTTTCGTTTATTGGGAGACTGAATGAGAAAGGCTTTGTCAAGCAGGCATGATTGTCACGTCGATCGACAGTTGAGAAATACTATCTCCGGGGCCCTCACTTTAGGGCTATCTTTCACTGTGGACAGACATGGTTCAACGTGCCAGCTACGCTTCCTCTTCTAGAATGTGACAGCCTAGTCTGATTCCCCCTTCCGAAAGTGCCACAGCTCCTTTTATCACAACCCCAGAAAACAGGGCATTCGAAGCATCAATCTCATTCTATGCTCTATGCCATCTTCCTTATACTTTGACTATTAATTCATGTGCACAAACCTCCCTCACAAAGGAAAGCGGGAAAGGGCCTGAATCGAAGTCATCAAAAGAGGAATGGGCATCGGCATGGAATCAAAGAAACGAGCTACTCAGACTCTAATACCATGTTAACATGGAAAAATTGAGCAAGAGAAACCATGCAAATTGAGTCGGTTAGCTGAAGAACACGGCAGAGAAAATAGAAAGAGAAAACTTTTATTTCCAAAATATTTGATCTGTCTAGAAGATCTAATGTAGGCTTTATTTATAGCACTACTTAGATAAATACAATAGGGAAAAACCCAGTACAGACAATAACAGAAAATGTAACTAACCTCTAACTAACTACTAGGCTAGTACTAACAGAAACTTAACAGAAATTGAACAGAAAGACTTAGCCAATTCCACTAACTTCTGTAACTCTAACAGAAGCATGTATTGTTGAAGGGTATAATATAACTCCTGCAAAAGTATATCCAATAGAGAAATATTATTGTATGCTATAGTTTTTTATTACACCTTCTTCATCTATTTTTTAAAACAATATACATAGGCAGGCTCTATCTGCTAATGTTAAGCTGCAAAATTGTTTGATTAGAAATAAGCAAAGACTACACCAATTAAAGAAAGGGGACTAAAAGTAAAAGACTCCAGAATCAGGAAATCCCTTTTCACCTTTTCAATGAGCATTGCTACTGTATTCAGAATGAGACACAGACCTTCCATTAATACCCCATTAACCCCAATAAAAATACAGAAAGACATTTTGTAACATAGTCCAAATTATCTTTTTAATCAGCAATAGCATGTCGTGATATGTTAGACAAATTAGACAATGTCCATAATCTCTGTCTATATTGTTGTAGTTTTAAGTGGTTCATACTTGGCATACTAACTGTCTGCACTGAATGGACCTCAGTTGCATCTTTTTCACCAAAATTGACAGGATCATGGTCCATGTTACTAACCAAATAAAGAAACTAGTAGAAATCAAAAGAATCACAGAATGAAACAGTTAATCACCTGAAGCAACAATAACACAGGATCAATGAAACGCCCAAGCAGCACAGCACACCACAAACTACATCATATATGTCTTACAATTGACTCCTATTCACTGTTCATGGTTAAAGACAGGCAGTTCAAAATGTAGAATACAACTATGCTAATAGGAATAGTCTCTGAACACTAACAAATACTCCTTATTCTCCCATTTCACTTACATGACAGTCTTTTACTGAAACACGGAGTTTAAAAAGAAACAAAACGTTTGACACATACAATAAATGAATATAACATACCAGAATTATACTCCCTCAACATCATATGACTTACTATAGGAGTATCTGATTAAAAGTAAAATTGAAACGCTAAAAGCACATAGATCACAGATAAACAAATATCAATCATTTCTGAATGAACTAAAAAGGGGGGAAATGTATAAAATGAAGCATATAGAATAATGACACTACTCCAGATAAACCCCTGAAACACACAAAAGCATACAAGAAACAGATAAAGAGAGCAGACTTACAAATTCCAAGCCAATGCCCCTGGAAGCTCCTTGAACCATTGAAACGCCTCCTTCCCATCTCACAGAGGAAGCAAAAGTGGAGAATGTGTACCCTCTTCTTTCTAATAATTGTCCGAGATATGGCCTCGCCCGCTGGCTAAGAAGATTCAGCTTCATCTTGTGGTTACTGAATCACACAATCCCAACTCTAAAATTGAGTTTCTTTCAACTATTTTTGCGTTTGGAGCCCAAAGTTTTCACCAAGAGAAATCAGCCACGTCGCTACAGCAGAGGAGTGGGATATTTGGGAAATTGCACTTATGGCGTTGTATATTTGAGTATTTATGGTTGTTTTCTCTCGCGAGTACTTTCTCATTTCACTTTTATTTGTTCAATATTCAAAAAATAAATTTTCACTTTTATTTTTATTTTAATCTATCAAGAATAAATAATTATTTTTTCATATTATACCCTTAATATTAATTACATATTTCTCAAATCATTTCCTAAGGCGTAAAACTATACATCAATTAATATGGGTATTATGGTAAAATACTCATATTAATTATTGTTTCTTAAAAAGCAGCAAAGTACAAAATAGACAAGTAAAAATGGATAAAGAAAGTACTAATCATATTCGTATTTGCAGTAAATTAATAATTTTAGAGACTATCCCTCAGTCGGCCTATGATCCCTATTGGGTACTGCGTGTTTTGGTACTCATGTTACACTTCTGCATCTTTCTCTTGATGCAGATCTTAGTTCAAGTTATCACCGTTAATGTCGTCCTCATATGGAGTTTCTTATCGGAGATACGGGGTGACCTCTTAGCGACTGAAGTTAATCTCCCTCTCTCTATTTGGACTAGTCTTCTTTTGCACTTTTGGAGACTGTTTTGTATATATTTTATCTATATCGCACATCTATGTTGTAGTGGCTCTTGTATTGACTGATACCAGGTCTTGGGGGTTCTTTTGTATATTTTGTTCCCTTCCCCTCCCTTCGTTTATATATGCTTGTTCCGCTGGTTTCCTGTTATTTAGTATTGATTCCCTGTTTCGTCTATTTCTCTTATTAGCCAGTTAGTTGTCGTTTCGGGCTAGGAGTTTGACTTACCTACTGGTGGATTATAGTAGGTGCCATCATGACCTGAATTTTTGGGTCGTGACATATATTCATCAAACAAGTCTACATAATCTTAGATAAAATTTACTAGTCTGAGATCTTTGAAGTCACCCATAGGATCATCGAACAGTTCTGATCCAATCCTGGCATACAAACATCTAACATATGCCCCCAGCGAGACCATTCTATAGTAAGTCTATGCTTCACGAAGGATTGGTTCCATTAAAGGGTTTTACCTTCCAGTTTGCAGGAGGCTAACTTTACTCTGGACTCCTTCATCAACATAAAAGTATTGCTCGTACCTATAAAGTGTAACACCCTAGAAATTCTAATCCTAGAACCAGCTCAAAAAAGTAAGAAAAATAAAAAAATTCTAAGTCTCAATCGGAACCACGAATGATTTTCATGAACCATGGAAGGGTTCACGGGTCGTGGAAAGCCTCTGTGGAACTCAGTCAGAGGCCAGCAAGGTTGGATTCAAGTTCACGAGTCGGAACCACGGACCGTGGAACAGTCCATGAGTCGTGGATTCCACTCGTGGAACTCAGACCTGAGGGTCATCAGATCCCTCAGGAACTACGAGTAGGTTCCACGAGTCGTGGATGGTTTCACGAGCCGTGAACCTGGCTCGTGGTTATCAGACCCGCAGTCAGGAACAAGGGCCCAAGAACCACAACAGGGTTCCACGAGTCATGGAAGCTTCCACGAATCGTGGAACTTGTCCGTGGAACCTAATCGCGAATTTTCCAGGAGTTTTAAATTTAGTTTCTCAGGGGTATTTTAGACCTTTTCTTCTTATATTAGCTCCGACTATAAATAGTCTTAGGCTTATTTTATTAAGTCAAAACTTTCAAACACATCAGTTCTCCTCATTCCTCCTCTTAAGTCAGAAAATAGCGTTCTTCTCCAAAGTTTCAGACCTAGGGCTTTCTCCTCCAAGCTTCAACTTTAGATTTTCTTGAAGAATCTCCTTTTACCAGGTATGTGGGTATTCAGTAAGAGTTTAGTTCACCCTTATGCCCAAAAATCTCAGGCTTTTACAGTAATTTTCATGATTTTGAAACCAAGTTTCTTACCCCCTTTAGTAGATTGCTACAGAAATCTATCTTCTTGATTTGTACGTGATTTTCATCATGTTTTAATGAAATATATATTGCTTATATTGAACTGCATGGATTTTTACAAGGTTTTGAGAAATCAAAAACTTAGCCCTAAATGGTAGTATTTTCCCATGTATTAGCTTGCTACAAGATTGAGCGTAGACTACTAGTTTTGAGTTAAAAACAAGAATTTAGTTAGATTTCAGGTTACTACCGTATTTCAGAAAACTAGTGATTTCAGACCAGTTTAGTTCTGCTTCAGAAAATTCAAAACTTCAGTTTTAATGAGCTATTAGTCTTTAGTTTGGGAGTAGTACTTAGCACCGAGTTGGACTAGGGTTAAGCATACCCTCAAGTCCTAGAACTACGTGCAACCACAGGTCATTTAGCCCCTCAATTGGGTCTCAGAACTAGTGATCACATCAGCCATGCCTCTATACCCTGACAAGGTATATTGGGCCCCCTCGATGGGGCGTATACATCGGACTCCATATTTAGCTCACGTGGTTTATGTCGGTTAACAGACTCTCCCACAGTATTAGTTTCAGTAAGGTACCTCAGGCCCTCAGTTTACGTTTATCCTCAACTTTCAGTATGTTTTCAGATTACTCCTACATTTCAGCTTTTTATGCATGACTATGTTTTGGGCCTATGTACTATTGTTCAATTCAGTTAAACACTTTATCAGTATTTTAGCATGTTTACATATTCAGTCAGCTTTGCATATCCCTCATGCCCAGTACATCTGAAGTACTGACGCATACTCTATATGTTGCATCCTATCATGATGCAGGTTCAGGTTCTTAGTTTCAGCCGCGTGATTAGTGCATACCAGTGCCATCTCAGCACAGCCAGTGGTGAGTCCTCATCATCCGAGGACATATCTTTACATGCTTTTCGAGTTAGTTAGTTCTTTTCCATTTTCAGTACTTTAGAGTTAGCTGGGGGATTATCCCAGTAGCTCATCAGTGTTAGAGGCTTTCAAACATAGAGTCAGACTCAGTTGATTTGGGTTGTTCTGCTTTTCAGATAGTTATTTGTTCAGATATTCTCAGTTGAATTCTTTTTGGTTTATATGCTTTATTCAATTATGCTTCCGCTTGTTTAGAGTTATTTCAGTATGCTTATGATATGCTAGATTCTGGGTTAACTTAGGGTCACTTGTGATCCTAGGTCCCATGTTACGTCTAGGGGCTAGCCTCGGAGTGTGACAAACTTGGTAACAGAGCAGAGAGTTCAAGAGTCCTAGGGTGTCTGAAAGCTGCACTAAGTAAAGTCTATTTCATGGGTGTGAAGCGCGCCATACTTATGAGGAGAGAGGCTATGAGGTCTTTTAAGAAAACTTCACTTTTTTCATTATCTTTATTGTGTGATGGGGTTTAATTCAGTTTCTCCTCTCTAATCAGTTCATTGTGCATTTCAGATCATGCCTCCTCGCAGAGCTAACTCCCGCAATGCTAATGCTAATCCTCCAGCCCCGAACCATGAGGTTACAAATGTGGAATTCCATAATGCTATCCAGATGTTGGCATAAGACGTGACCAACCAGGCTAATCAGCAGGCCCCAGTTCCTATGAACCCAAATAGTGGATCAGTTGCAGCCCGGGTTTGAGATTTTGTTCGCATGAATCTGCCAGAGTTTCTAGGGTCAAAGGTTAGTGAAGACCCACAGAATTTCATTGATGAGATCAAGAAGATATTTAAGGTAATGCAAGTGACCGGTGTGGATAGTGTTGAGTTAGCATCCTATCAACTCAAGGATGTGGCTCATATTTGGTTCACTAAGTGGAAAGACAACAGGGGTGTGAATGCAGCTCCTGTGACATAGGATTGTTTTATAGGAGCTTTTTTGGACAGGTTCTTCTCGAGGGAGTTGGGGGAGGCTAAGGCCCAAGAGTTTATGAATTTGAGGTAGGGATCAATGTCAGTCTAGGAATATGGACTGAAGTTCACTCAACTTTTCAGGTATGTCCCATCTATGGTGGCCGAATCACGGGCAAAAATGGGCAAATTCTTGTATGGGGTATCCAGTTTGGTGAAAACAGAGTGCAGGAATGCTATGTTATTGGGGGATATGGATATCTCTAGACTGATGACCCATGCTCAGCAGGTTGAGGAAGATAAGCTTATGAAGATGGCTAAGGATAATAAGAAGGCTAGGACTAGCAACTATGAATATTCTCAGCAGAGGTCCGGCAGTGGGAATCGCTCATAGTTTCATCAGAAGTTTGTAGGTCTAGCACCTTCATCATCTAGTGCTCCGTCTCCCAGGCCTTGACAGGATCAGAAAAAGAGAGCAGCAGGATCTAAGTCACAAGGCAGTGTTCCAGGTAACCGCACTTTTCTAGCCTGCCCCAAGTGTTGTAAAAATCATCTTGGTGAGTGTCTTGCTGGCAGAGAAGGGTGTTTTGGGTATGGTCAGCTCGGCCATAGGTTGAAGGAGTGCCTTTCTTCCAGGAAAGGACAGGGAGGTCACAGAGCTCAGTCTACCACTTCAGCAGCTCCAGCAGGTCACACGGCTCAGCATGGTACTACTGGTATATTATCAGTCTTCTCTTTTGATGTTTATGCCTTACTAGACCCAGGGGCTTCCCTATCTTTTGTAACCCCGTATATTGCATGTAAATTTGGATTCAGTCCTGAAAAACTCTTAGAACCCATCCCAGTCTCCACTCTAGTTGGTGAGTCAGTCCTAGCTAAGAGGGTGTATAGAGATTGCCCAGTTTCAGTCCTTCATAAAGTCACCTCAGCAGATTTAGCAGAGTTAGATATGACCGACTTCGATGTCATTCTTAGCATGGATTGGCTACATGCATGTTATGCCTTAGTCAACTGCAGAACCAGAGTCGTGAAATTCCAGTTTCCAAATGAGCCTGTCTTAGAATGGTAGGGTAGTCCTCCAACATCAAAAGGTCATTTCATATCTTACCTCAAAGCTAGAAAGATGATCTCAAAGGGTTACATCTACTATATAGTACTTGTTAAGAATTGTGAGTCCAAAACCCCACCTTTTAAGTCAGTCCCGGTAGTTAGTGAGTTTCCAAAGGTGTTTCCTGAAGATCTTCCCGGAGTCTCTCTTGAATGAGAGATCGACTTTGGGATAGACCTCCTTCCAGATATGGAGCCCATATTTATTTCTCCTTACAGAATGGCTCCAGCTGAGCTTAAGGAGTTGAAAGAACAGCTCAAAAACCTTCTAGATAAGGGCTTCATCAAACTCAGTATCTCTCCATGGGGTTATCCAGTTCTTTTCATGCGTAAGAAAGATGGTTTTCTCAGGATGTGTATAGACTACCGTCAGTTGAACAAGGTCACAATCAAGAATATGTATCCCATCCCCAGGATTGATGACTTGTTTGACCAACTTCAGGGTGCCAGTTATTTCTCCAAGATTGACCTCAAATTCAATTATCAGCGGCTCAGAGTTAGAGAATGTGACATTCCGAAGACAGCCTTCAGGACTCGATATGGTCACTATGAATTTGTAGTTATGTCTTTTGGACTAACAAATGCACATGCAGCTTTAATAGACTTGATGAACCGAGTGTTTAAGCAGTATTTGGATATGTTCGGCATGGTCTTTATAAATGATATTGTAGTCTACTCATAGAACGAGGATGAGCACGCAAATCATTTCAGAGTGGTGTTGCAAACTCTCAAGGATCGTCAGTTATTTGCCAAGTTCAGTAAGTGTGAGTGTTGGTTATAGTCAATTGCTTTTCTGGGTCATATAGTATCTAAGGAGGGTATTCGAGTGGATTTTCAGAAGATAGAGGCAGTAAAGAATTGGCCTAGACCCACTTCTCCAACAGACATTAGGAGCTTTTTGGGTCTGGATTGTTACTACAGGAGGTTTATTGAGGGGTTTTCGTCCATAACTTCTCCATTGACTAGGTTGACTCAGAAAAAGGTTAAGTTCCAGTGGTCAGATGAATATGAAAAGAACTTCCAAGAGTTGAAAACTAGGTTGACCACAACCCCAGTTTTGACTCTACTAGAGGGTTCAGATGGTTTCGTAGTATATTGTGATGCATCCAGAGTTGGCTTAGGTTATGTTATGATGTATCATGGTAAGGTCATCGCTTATGCCTCCTGACAACTTAAGGTTCATGAGAAGAATTACGCGACTCATAATTTTGAGTTAGCAGCAGTGGTCTTCACCTTAAAGATTTAGAGACACTACTTGTGTGGTGTCCACGTAGATGTGTTTACTGACCATAAGAGCTTTCAGTATGTGTTCACGCAGAAAGAGTTGAATCTTCATCAGGGAAGGTGGTTAGAGCTCCTTAAGGACTATGACATGAGTATGTTTTACCATCCGGGTAAGGCCAATGTAATAGCTGATACATTTAGCAGGTTATCCATGGGTAGTGTGTCACAGATTGAGGAAAGAATGAAGGAATTAGCCAAGGATGGTCACAGGCTTGCTCGGTTAGGAGTTTGCCTTACAGATTCATCAGAGGGTGGTGTCATTGTTCAAAATGGGCCAGAGTCCTCATTGGTAGCCGAGGTGAAGGAAAAGCAAGATAGTGATCCCATCTTACTTTAGCTGAAGGGTGTTGTCCACCAGCAAAGAGTAGAGGTTTTCTCCCAAGAGGGAGATAGTGTGCTTTGTTATCACGGTCGACTATGCGTTCCTAATATAGGTGACTTAAGGCAGAAGATTTTGACAAAGGCTCATAGCTCCAGGTATTCTATCCATCCTAGCACCACCAAGATGTATCGTGACCTATGGGAAGTCTATTGGTGGAATGGTATTAAGAGGGACATTGCTGATTTTGTGGCTAAGTGTCCCAATTGTCAGCAAGTAAAGGTAAAACATCAGCGACCAGGTGGTATGACGCAGGAGATGAACATTCCTACTTGGAAGTGGGAGGTCATCAATATGGATTTCATTACAGTATTACCTCATACTCACAGGCATCATGATTCTATTTGGGTGATTATAGACATGGTGACTAAGTCAGCCCACTTCTTGATTATCAAGACTATCGATTCAGCAGAGGACTATGCCAGACTCTACATCTGTGAGATAGTCAGGTTGCATGGAGTTCCCTTATCCATCATCTCAGATAGGGGTACTTAGTTCACATCTCAGTTTTAGAGATTATTCTAGAAGGGTCTTGGTACTCAGGTTAATATTAACATAGCTTTTCACCCGCACTGATGGACAGACAGAGCGTACCATTCAGACTTTAGAGGATATGTTGAGAGCTTGTGTAATCGACTTTAAAGGTAATTAGGATGATCACTTACCTCTTATAGAGTTTGCCTATAATAACAGTTTTCACTCTAACATTCAGACTGCTTCGTATGAGGCACTTTATGGGCAGAGGTGTAGATCACCTATAGGTTGGTTTGAGGTAGGTAAAGCAGCTTTGATAGGTCCAGATTCAATCCATGAGACTATGGAAAAAGTTTAGCTTATTAGAGAAAGGTTGAAGGTAGCTCAAAGTCATCAGAAGTCCTATACTGATGTGAGGAGAAGAGAGCTAGAATTTGAGGTTGATGATTGGGTGTTTCTGAAGGTGTCACCCATGCAGGGGGTGATGAGGATCGGTAAGAAGGGGAAGCTTAGTCCCCGATAAGTAGGCCCTTACAGGATTCTGAGGAGAGTTGGAAAAGTGGCTTATGAGTTAGAGTTGCCCACAGATTTAGCAACGGTGCACCCAGTCTTCCATGTATCCTTGTTGAAGAAATGCATTGGTGATCCAACTTTAGTTGTGCCCTTAGAAAACGTGGGTGTGAAGAATAGTCTCTCCTACAAAGAGGTCCCAGTTCAGATTCTTGATCTTCGGGTTCAGAGGTTAAGAAACAAGGAAGTTGCTTCAGTAAAAGTCCTGTGGAGGAACCAGTCAGTTGAGGGAGCTACTTGGGAAGTAGAAGCAGCCATGAGGACCAAGTACCCCCACCTTTTCCCTTACGATCCAGCTTCAGCTTGAGGTAATAGTTCCTCCCCAACTCCTCAGTTTACTCTCAGTATCTTTGTTATGTTTCCTTCGCTATTTCGGCATTTTCAGCATGTTTGCATGTCCTTAGAACTCAAATTCAGTCAAATATCAGCTTCTAGCACTCATTTGGTAGGGATTGCAGATCTTTCCCTCCAAACTCAACATTTTTAGTCTTCATTCGGGGACGAATGATCCCAAGGGGGATATATTGTAACACCCTAGAAATTCTAAACCTAGAACCAGCTCAGAAAAGTAAGAAAAATAAAAAATTTCCAAATCTTAGTCGGAACCACAGATGGTTTCCATGGACCGTGAAAGGGTTCACAGGTCGTGAAAAGCCTCCGTGGAACTCAGTCAGAGGCTAGAAAGGTTAGAGTCAAGTTCATGAGTTAGAACCACGGACCGTGGAACAGTCAATGATTCATGGATTCCACTCGTAGAACTCAGACCTGAGGGTCATCAGATCCCTCAAGAACCACAAGCAGGTTCAATGAGCCGTGGATGGTTTCACGAGTCGTGAACCTGGATCATGGTTATCATACCCACAGTCAGGAATAAGGGCCCAGGAACCACGACAGGGTTCGACGAGTCATGGAAGCTTCAACGAACCATGGAACCTAGTCGTGAATTTTCCAGCAGTTTTTAATTTATTTTCTTAGGGGTATTTTAGACCTTTTCTTCTTAAATTAACTCCAACTATAAATAGTCTAAGGCTTATTTTATTAAGTCAAAACCTCCAAAACACATCAATTCTCCTCATTCCTCCTCTCAAGTCAGAAAAGAGCGTTCTTCTCCAAAGTTTCAGACCTAGGGCTTTCTCCTCCAATCTTCAAAATCAGATTTTCTTGAAGAATCTCCTTCTACCAGGTGTGTGGGTATTCAGTAAGGGTTTAGTTCACCGTTATGCCCAAAAATCTCAGTCTTTTACAGTAATTTTCATGATTTTAAAACTAGGGTTCTTACCTCCTTTAGTTGATTGCTACAGAAATGCATCTTCTTGATTTATACATGATTTTCATCCTGTTTTAATGAAGTATATATTGCTTATATTGAACTGCATGGATTTTTACAAGGTTTTGAGAAATCAAGAACTTAGCCCTAAATGGTAGTATTTTCCCATGTATTAGCTTGCTACAAGATTGAGCCTAGAATACTAGTTTTGAGTTAAAAATAATAATTTAGTCAGATTTCAGGTTACTGCCGCATTTCAGAAAACTAGTGATTTCAGACTAGTTTAGTTCTGCTTCAGAAAATTCAGAACTTCAATTTTAATGAGCTATTAGTCTTCAATTTGGGAGTGGTACTTAGCACCAAGTTAGACTAGAGTTCAACATATCCTTAAGTCCTAGAACTACGTGTCAGCGTAGGTCATTTAGCCCCTTAGTTGGGTCTCAGAACTAGTGATCACATAAGCCATGCCTCTATACCCTTGTAAGGTATATTGGGTCTCCTCAACGGGCGTATACATCGGACTTCACATTTAGCTCACGTGGTTTATGTCAGTTAACAAACTCTCCCACAATATTAGTTTCAGTAAGGTACCTCAGGCCCTCAGTTTACGTTTATCCTCAACTTTCAGTATGTTTTCAGATTACTCCTACATTTCAGCTTTTTATGCATGACTATGTTTTGGGCCTATGTACTGTAGTTCAGTTCAGTTAGACACTTTATTAGTATTTTAGCATATTTCCATATTTAGTCAGCTTTGCATATCCCTCATGCCTAGTACATCCGAAGTATTGACGCATACTCTATGTGCTGCATTCTATCATGATGCAGGTTCAGGTTCTTAGTTTCAGCCACGTGATTAGTGCATACCAGTGCCACCTTAGTAGCAGCCAGTGGTGAGTCCTCATCATCTGATGATATATCTTTACATGCTTTTAGAGTTAGTCAGTTTGTTTCCATTTTCAGTACTTTAGAGTTAGCTGGGGGATTGTCCCAGTAGCTCATCAGTGTTAGAGGCTTTCAGACATAGAGTCAGACTCAGTTGATTTGGGTTGTTCTACTTTTCAGACAGTTATTTGTTCTGATAATCTCAGTTTAATTCTTTTTGGATTATATGCTTTATTCAGTTATGCTTTCACTTGTTTAGAGTTATTTCAGTATGCTTATTATATGCCATATTCAGGGTTAGCTTGGGGTCACTTGTGATCCGAGGTCCTATGTTATGTCTTGGGGCTAGCCTCGAGACGTGACATAAAGCCAATCTTTCAAGCCATAGCTAACAAATTTTGGGAACTCCACTTTATATTCTCAAGTGGGCAATTAATAACAAATAATTCTGCAATCACCATTAGTTGGTGCTTCATTTTCCTCCAAATTCACATGTTGTTAAGTCATGACATGGTTTGAATTGCATAAACTCATATTCTTAATCTCCTCCATGGCCTGCGCAACTCTTCCATCGATTATCCGTCGCAACTCTACCAATGAATGTACCACCTCTTACATCAAATCCTTAAGGTGATCCACCTCCTTGCACAATTCTTGCATTCTCGTTTTATGATTTCCCATGGTCACGGATCCACAACAAAAGAATAGTGTAATTACGATGATTATTTTTGTATTTAGCGACAATTTTGAACCATCGCAACACACACTAGTGGTGATTTTAAAAAACATCGTAGTTTCGTCTACCACAAATGTAATACGATGGTTTTGGCCAAACCATCATAAATGTAAAGTGTATAATACATCAGTTTTTTTAAGAAATTATGGAGGTTCAAACCTTCACAATTTCAACATGTAAATTCAATAGGTTTAACCTATTATGACATGTACAACCGCTATAATTGCATATTTCACTGGTGCAATCTTGATTAAAATATATATTATATATTATTTTCTAACAATTGTGATTGTCATTCCACATTATAATTTTGTAGTTATTTTGTTATTCCACATCTATTTCTACTTACTACACCTTATGTTTCAAAACTTGTATAATGTTGTATGGTAATTTTGACACTTACATAAAGAATTAAATCAGCAGAGTATGGGGAGGGAGGGAGAAACAACATATAATAATTCAAAATCATAACGATTATATTGATTAAAAGTGTTATTTAACAATAAAAATCAAGATTAATCCTAACTACAGTTGTTGGTAAAGATATCTTAACTACAATTAACTTTGTTAATTCGTGTGAAGATCTACTCGCCTTGTGTAAAACGACACTTCATAAATTTGATGCCTCCAAAAAGCAAAGGTATCATATACCTTTGATCATTTTAATTTTCTTAAAAATAAACCATGATTGAATATACACCCAACACATAATGCACAACCAAACAAACGACAACTTCTAAAGTTGCATCAATAAAATCTAATCTAGAACAAGCATTGCAAAACATAAGAGAAGTGGACTTCAATTTGTATGCCAATCCTTGTCTACAGACTATTTTGTCAAAAAAATTCTTAAGGGATAAGAATGCTTTCCATTCCCCAAATAAGCATGTAGGAGGTTTTTAGGAATAAGATTGGGGGATCGGAGATGGTTGAAAGCATAAAGAGAATCATTATTTATTCTTTGAGTAAATATCCTATGTACTTCATGTCACACCCCAAACTCGAGGGGCATGACTGGCACCTAGTGTTCGACCTAACCGAGTGAATCACACTGCTAGTATCCAACTATTGGGGTAACCCTTACTGGGCCGACGAAGCCTGACTTAACAATCAACGACCAACAAATAAAAGTAAATAACAATAGGGACCGGCAAGGTCCAACTCACAATGAAAGCTAACATAGCCCAAAAGATATAGATACAATGACCGACAAGGCCAAGGTTCACTATAAAAACTATACAGAAAGGTCGGTTGGGCCCAACAACATAACAGAAGATAACTATGCAAGTCAGCGAACCTCTACGAGTATGAAACTAAGATAATGGTGGGACAAGGTCCCAACCTACCCACAATCTCTTAAACATCAAAAGAAGAGACTACTGAGAAGACCTGGTAACTCCAAGCAACTGGAGATTACCAACTAGCTGGAGAATCTCACTGTATTAGGAACCACGAGATGCCTGTTGATCAACATGTGCAGGTATGAATGTTACACCCTATGGCTCGAGGTGTCAGTACAAAATAATATACTGAATATGTAAGACGGAAGGTAAACATAAGCAGAGGTAGCACAACAACTTCAATGAAATCCATACTTAAATCACCTTACCTTTCCCTGAGTCAAAATCTCATGATAAAATTACTACCACCTAGACAACAATCATAACACAGGAATGCAATACAAGATTAGTAACACAAGTCAGTCGATTCTGTCGGGTACAATCTCAGTCTGAAAGGTGCACAATACATAGGCTCGACCCGCGGGAACAAACTCATGCCTTACGAAGAGTAACACATATGTATGACCATGTAGAAATACTCACGACTTACAGGTCTTTATAATACCATGGGTTTGACTATGTAGAAATACTTACTCCTTACAAGTCCTTACAAAGCGATGAGCTTGACCATACAGAAATACGCACGCCTTATAGGTCCTCACGAGCCCTATAGGCAATCACAATTATAAAAAATAACAAAATATAACACAATATCCAGTACACAATACTATACAATACAAGCTCATAAGGCAGCCCAACCAACACAACAACAATGGAAGAATAACAACACGAATTGAGGAAAATGATAAGACATGCCAAAAGAAGAATGGAAGCCTTAACATACCTTGAATTTGAGCTTGAATAGATTGATATAGATAACCAATTTTCTTTCGATAGCCGAATGTGGCGTTAAAAATATTTTTCCATAAAATTTCCTTTCAATGTTGATCTAACTATATATACGTATCACGACCCAATTTCTCAGGTTGTGATGACACCTACAACCCCCCAGTTCACCCCCCAGTAGGTGAACCAATCCCCATAGCCCAGAATGATTAGTAATGGGCTACTGCCTAAACAAGCACGCATAAGCAGAAATAAGCGAAAGCAAATATAATAAAACAACGCAAAAGGAAAACAACCAAAATATACATATAAAGAAACTACACCAACCCACGACCTGGTATCGATAGTACAAGAGCCTCTACATGATACAAAGTACTATAAGGGTACAAAAGTATATATACATATGTCTTTGAATAACAAAAGAGTACATGGTACAAAAAAGGAGATAAAAGCTAAGCCCCGGATGCCAGGAGCTCACCCTAAGTCTTAGATGTTTGAAAAGCTGCACGAGTATCCATATAGTCAATTGTGATAGCTCACACTAGGATCTATACCAGAAAGATGCAAAAGTGTAGTATGAGAACCAATTGCAAAGCAACGGGTACCTATTAGGCATCATAGGACGACTGAGCGCATATAAGATATAAAAGTAGTAAATAGCAGACAATGAAGAAAATATTCATAAAAACAAACAGAGGAAAGCACACGGAAACTAGCACAGATAGAAGGCAAAGAGAATACAAGCATACTATGCTAGCCATAAAAGATATATATAACACAAAAATAGGTGAGAGAAAGAAGAATGCACCAGAATCCTTACAATAAATTTTTTTAAAGAGAGAGTTAAAGAAGAATAGCGGTATATCGGTAACCTCAATAAAAGAGAAGGAAGAAAAGCAAGTAAATATACTCATGCTTGAAATAGTACTAATAATGAAATTATGCTAATAACATCACTCTAAAGATAAGAACAATCAGGAAGCAATCTCACAGGTACAACCCTAGGATAGAATAAGCTACACCATAAATAATCGGAAGGCCACTAATCAGCACCACAGTAACATAGATTCTGCTAACCACAATTGCTTAGAAGGCCACATAACCAGAGCCATAACAAGATAGAGTCCACTAATCCACCAATAGTCTGAAGCCTCTAACGAGTACTATAATAAGATAGCATAAAATAACCTACCTACAGTCCCAACGGGCGCCCATATACCAGAGGAACACATATAAGTACAAATAAACCCTCTGACATCCCATACTATCGGAGCATACACTGAGCAAACAACAAACAAGGGTGGATCCAAACACAATGTACATGATATAATATGATATGATATAATGAAACTAGTGTGATAGTAGTACTGTATATACCCCCCCCCCCCCGCGCCTAAAGGCCTTGCAAGTAGGATTCATAAAAGGATGCACTCTTATACCTCAACTACACTGTATACCCTCCCTCCAGCACTCGCATCATGTAGCCCTTGGTCCAGATCGACAAGGTCCATGGAGGTCGCATAGACCACATACTAAAAACCATAAAATCTCAAATATAACTGCCTGGAGTGTATCCAGGTCTAAACCAGTGATCGAAATCTCATAGTATATGCTCAGAGTCTATTCGGGTCTAAATCAGTAATCATAGTCTCAAAACCCCAATAAAGGGTGCCCGGAGAATTTTCGGGTCTAACTCAGTAATCAAAGTCTCAAAACTTCCATAACGAGTTCCCAGAGTATTTTCGGGTCTAAATCCGTAGTAAAAACAAGTCTATCACTACGGCTCAACCGAGTCTAGTGTAAGTGTTAAAACTAGTGATAAAAAACTATCTAGTTCCAAACCCTTTTTTAACCATTTTTACTGAAAATGAGCCCTCGAGGCCATGCAAGGTTTATAAAACCGGTTATAGTAGGCCCACAGCCAAAGTAGTAGTAAAATAATGCAGAAAATCCTTTGCATGAATGATATGAACGCAAACAATGAATTAGCCCAATGGCTCACAATCAACCTATCGACCCTATACATGCTCAATCATCTCTACAACATAGATATTCAGCCTAAAATAACAACTCGATGTTTGGGACTCACAGACATTCCCAAATATCCCACCATTTATGGTCCAAAGGCATACACAAAGGCCATACGGGGCCACAAGGGTAATATTATAAAACTAGATCAAATACTACAACCAAAGTAAGAAATAATATAGATAGAAGAGATGGACAATGTCTAGGATGCTAACCTAGAATACCCAACTTAAGTTATAGCCTATATACGTAGAGTCTAAGATAGGGAAGACCATAACCTACTTGTCATCTGATGACTAGTTGCTAGAACGACGTCGTCCCTAGCTCGAAATGCTCCGAGAAACCTCAAATCACAAACAAATTATCAACAATATATTCTACACGTCAATATGAAGCTAATGGTACCCATATTGCTAAAAGTTTAGCTGGGTCAAAATCTGGATCAAAAGCAGGTCCGTGGGCCCTACCACCCAAAACTGGAAACAAAAATCACCATGAAGTTCCCAACGTCGCTAGGAATACATGCTTCGAAAATGAGCACAACACGTGAAGGAAAAAGGGGGTAAAACAACCCTTGCACTCAAGAATTAAAAGAGGGAAATTAAAGGAAAGATAACGAAAATTAACAAAGCAATTTTACCAAAAAAAGTCGGGAAAATGATCATGGACCAAGAATTATCCACCCCAATAATCTGGACTCAGCCCATAAGAATTTGGAGCTTAGAAGCTCAAGAAAATGGCTGAAATTTATTTAGGAAAAGATGGGAAATAAAATGAGGGAGAAAGGAATTTATAGGGGCTGCCATGCCCATGTAGCCAGGTGCTGTGCATGTGACCCTGTGCATGCGGTCAGGTGCACACGCACGCCCAGGGCTAGACGAAAGTGATAAGGTTGTAATCTACCAACATACTGAGCTTTTATTCATGAATTATTGTCATGCTTTGATAAAATTTAGAGGTACTTATGGCCTTTATTGATGCAAATGCAGGTACTCATGGTTACAAGTATAAAACAAGGATATAAACCCAAAAGAGCTCAAAAGGAGTTGAAGTGTAAAGGTGATCAAAAGAGAAGAAGAGTCTGTCCAGAGGTGCAACCACTATGCGACAAGCACAACGGCTGGTGCGGACCGTACCCCCTTCGCATGACACCCAAAGTTTGCTGATGTCACTGGTCTACTAAAATAGAGCTGTGCGATGCACACAATGCGTGGTGCAACCATACGTCACACCGCACGTTACGTCGCACGTCTCCCAAAGGGTATTTTTGTCAACTTTTATATGATAATTTTGGAGCCTTTTAAAACCCAATTTGGGTATTGCACTCAATAGGTTTGAATAGTTTTGAATAGTTCTGAAGTTATAAAATAGGATTCCATTGAGAGAGGTTCCCAAGGAAGATAGAGAGTACTTGCTATTTCTCTTTTTCAACCTTGTGAATCCACTATTACTTGTACAAATTGAGCTTGGATATTGGATATTAGCTTACAATGAATAGAAATTTAAATTACCCAATTGGTATAATCTCTTATTTTCTTAGCATGAGTGGCTAGTTTCCTTGTCTAGGTGTATGTGTATGATGGGTATTTGATATTGGGTATGAGTTTTGCTTAATCGTGTTTATAATTGCTAAATTGATATGGGTCTATCGAATTTTCCATGTTTTAACTCTAAAATTGATAGTTGCAAACATTGAATGAACTTACTTGGTTGTGTTCTTGCTTGAAAGAGAAGTTCATGATTTTGGATGAGAATTCAATAGTGGGTACTTGGAATTTCTATCTAGATTGAGGCTAGAAATAGTTCAATCACTGGAAAATACCATTTAAGAGTCTAAGCTAGAAATAATGTGAATTCCCCAAGCCTAAATTGGTTGATTTGTGTTGAAACTATAGTGCTCGAATAGAGACCATAAAATAAATATTTGTAAGATCAAAAGATTTATATTCATGACTAAAACTAATGTTACACATATCATTTATTAAGAATTTGCATAATAAAGCAAGTACCTTAACCCATGTTTAAGTCTCATCGAAAATATACCCCTAGTCGTCCTCTCTCTTGATACAAACCCATTGTTTATTTTATTGTTTTGTTTGTATTGTGATTGTGACAGATTACCAATTCCATGATTTCCCCCCATTTTAACTTTTATGTTATTTGAACGATTACTCTATTGGTGATTGATATACGACAATCTTATAGGAGACTCTACCATTCTTTGTGGGATCGACTCTGACACCCATCGAGAATATAAATTTTATTTTACTTTAACAATCGCTATCACCTTCGTATGGAGAGTTTTACTTGTGCATTATCAAAAATGGCTCCATTACAGGTGAATGGTTTTTGAGTAGCGTTTTAATTGATGTTTGAAATCACGTTGTGAGTTTTTGTTTGTTCTTACTTTATTTTGTTGTTTTGATTATTGAGCAGGCCGCCCATGAGAAAAGTGGGAGACAATGAAAGTGTAGATGAATTCATGGATGCATCCCCTGAGCCTGTAAATCAAGGTAGGGTCGGTGCAATCCTCCTACCTCCCACGATTGGCAACACCGTGTTTCACATCACGAGTACCTTTGCTCTACCTTATACAAATAAAAGGATTATACAAAGGGATGCACATGAGGATGCAAATAGGCATATCCAGAACTTCATCGAGATATGCCTGCCATTTATCTTCTACAACATCCCCCAATAATCATTCGGCTTTGCTTATTTCCCTTCTCCCTCATAGGAGAAGCGACAACATGGTTAGAAGAGCTTCCGAAAGGATCAATCACCTCATGGAATGGCCTTGTCAAAGAATTTATGGTGAGATTATTCCCTCCCTCAAGAATGATGCAATTGGGTATGAAATCACTAACTTTTGTCAACTCTAAGATGAACCATTACATGAGGCATAACTGAGGTTTAAACGAAACTCTTGTTATGACCCAATTATGGATTGCCGGATAATGTCCTTTTCCTAAGCTTTTATAAGGCATTGAATTCAATGAAAAAGTCCATGGTAAACAACCTTGCAGGTGGTACCTTCATGGGTCAACCATATGGGGTAGCCTCAGCCCTTATAAAAAGGATGACAAAGATGAATCGTGCTTGGCACACGAGGGAGGCTGATATTCCCATGGGGGTGACCTAATCTATTTTGACAAATGAAATGCGCCATAATGATGAGGAAAGATATAAGGCTGTTGTCAAAATGCTAACGCAAATTGATCTATTGGCCAAGCACATGATGGGGGCCGGTAATAATAAGAGTGTAAATGCCGTAAGTACTTCGGAGCTTCAAGCTAGTGAATAGGAGGTGTTTACTATTGTGGATGGGAAGATTTGATATTTGTAGGCTAGTTCTTGACCTGGGTATTGGCACCTGAGGGACGAGAATCAAGGTTGGATTAGGGACAAAGAACGCGAAGGCAATTAGAGAGATCGTGAAAAAGAAGTGGACTGGTATAATTACCGGAGTTCAAACCCTTATGTTCCTCCTCCTAAGGCCAATGCTGCTTATGAACCTTCCGTGAGCAACCCCAAACACTCAAAGATCAAGGATATGTTGTCCCATGTTTTGAAAAAGGTTGAATCAACCGATAGTAGAGTGAAAGAGCTTAAAAGCAAAGTGTCGATGCTTCACCAACCGGTGAGCTCACACTCGGCCTCAATCAAGCATCTCAAGGCATAAATCAACCACTTGTCAACCCAAATGAATCTTCGAATAAAGGGAACACTTCCTAGTGACACCACAACAAATCCAAAGAATAATGGCCATGTTATGACTATTGTCACAAGGAGCAGAAAAGTGAGTGGTGTTGTGAAAAATCCTAGTGTGGAGGTTGTTGTGAAGCCTATGGATTTAGGTGAGGTAGAGATTGTGCTTGAAGAAAAAAGATGATGAAGTTCTTGTGAATGATGATGCATGTGAAGAGGAGAAGAAGGCTGATGCTCCTTCTCAAGTGGCCATAGATATTGAGGAGGACACTCCTAATGTTCCAAGTGTGCCAACCACATTACCTAAGGGGCCTCCGCCATACCCACAAAGGTTGAACAAAAATAAAGAGAAGAATCAATTCAAAAAGTTTGCTGACATGTTTAGAAAACTTTCTATTAATATTCCTTTGGTCGAGGCTTTAATGCAAATGTCCGGGTACGTGAAATTCATGAAGGAGCTTCTTAAAAAGAAGTGTGTTGTTGACATGGGCACAGTTGGGATATCACACACCTGTAGTGCTATGATGACAAGTACCATTGCTACAAAATGGGAAGAGCCGGGTGTATTTACCATTCCGTGCACTATCAGACTATCTGTGTTCCGGAAGGCATTGTGTGACTTGAGGGAGAGTATAAACTTGATGCCCCTAGTGATATTCAAGAAGTTGGGATTGGGTACACCCAAGCCTACATCTATGAGGCTTCTCATTGCCGATAGGTCCATCAAATGCCCAATAGGAATCCTATTTGATGTATTGATCAAAGTAGACAAATTCATCCTACCCGCCGATTTTTAGTCTTGGATTGTGAAGTGGATCTTGAGGTGCCCATCATATTAGGGCAACCATTATTGGCAACCGAGAGAGCTTTGATTGACATAAAACTCGAGGAACTCAAGTTTTTGGTTAGCCTTAAGGAAGTGACCTTTAATGTATGCCAACCCATGAGACCACCGGATGAGCTTCGAGTAGTGTCCATGATAAATATTGAGGGCAAACTTGTGGATGCCTATGATGAGAGTGAAGAATGAGGTACCCAAACCTTTGATATTTCTACCTGAGCAACAAGATGATGTGATAAAGGTGTTGATGGAGTAATTTCCTTGCTTGGGATGAGGCCACGCTAATCAAATTGGCATGCTCTTCGACAATGATTGAGGATTGAGGTACTATCATTGAGCCACGACATAAAATCAAGCGTTTCTTGGGAGCCAACCGAAGTGTTTTTACTTTATTTTTGTTACCTTATGTTATTTTTGGTGTGTTTTTAGGAATGCATGGAAAGGAAAAATAACCAAGTGGAAAAATAAGACAAAAGGGGACATGTGGAAGCCCGTGCAGTTCACACATGCTATTGTGCACGTCGCATAGGGCAACACACCCCAAACTAGAAAACTAGAAGAAAAATGCTAAGTTGGAGGTGACATGCACTGGGCTGTGCGTTTTGCACAAGCCATTGTGCGCGTCATACCTCAATCGCACCATGAGGCAGAAGCCTGGGCAAAATTGAGTTGAAAAATGTGGCTGGTGCGAAGCGATGTGCGAGCTGAACATTGGCTTGTATGAGTCGCACGTCGCAGTGCACCAAGGTAAGTTTTAAATTTTGTTTTACCTACCCATTGACCGACTTGGCGACTTTTCTTCTTTTAAATTGCCATCTTTTTTCACTTCTCCCATATTCTCACAAAAACCTCCAAACTTCTCTCTAGAAATTCCCCAAAAATCTCTTAAACTCTCCCAAATCTTCTTCTCTCTCACTCAAACCTCTTCACAGCCGCATCACCACTGGTCGCTGCCGTCGTCTCTCTGGTCATAATTTTGGGTCTGTATTGTTGGCCTTCAAAAGCTATAATCTTTTTATTCTTCCCCTCTAATCTTCACTTGTGCTAAGTTCTCCGATGTTAAATACATGTTTTTATGATGATTGGGAACTCATATTGTGAAGCATGCTCATTTATTCTTCCATGTTGATTTTGGGTGAGATCCAAAAAATTTGGGTCCCAATTTTAGGTTACATTATTGGTTTTGCTTAGGATTAACTTGATAGAAATTAAAGTTATGATGATGCATGTTGTTTGTCGTAATTTTTAGCCTTATAAATCTGTGTTTTGGGTGAAGTCTGAGTAACCCACTTGTGTTGTTGCATGATTTAGCCCTATGATAGATTGGGTGACATCATTCTTAAGAGGAAATCGTCATCTTCATGAGATTTTTGTTAGAAATTGATGTTTGCTGCTGAGATTGTTACTACCATTGTGCCCATGATCTGCTTAAATTGAATATGCTATTTGGGCTAATGGTCTTAGTTAGGGGGTATAAAATTGTTGTGGATTGAATGTGCCTCATGTCTTGTAATTGAAGGCTTGATATTCCCAATGATTGACGGGGTAATGTCCTTCTTAACAGAAATTATTGAGCCTATTCTTTAATTTTGAAATATATTGAAAGATTCTGCGGAAGTCTGAGTACTCGGATGATTTAGGTTTGGTCATAGCATGCTTAGACCTATTGTTAGTTGTTGGTGTTGTTGCTTGGTGCCAAGTGCTTATCACAAATTTGCTCTACGAATCGCATGCGTAACACAAGGAACCACAAAGTTCCAACTATTTCCTTGTGCGTTTTGCATGCGACATGCAAATCTTTATGTGCAAAATGCATAATGCACCATACCTCATTGATAAATGTTTCCAATTTACTATAATGGGAGGCAAAGTTCGGTGCGACATACACACTGGCTGGTGCGATTGCACCCCAAAGCAGAAATCAACTTCTGTTTCTGATAGCTTGTGTGAAGTCACGTGCTATGGCTACAACCCTTGGTGCATTTCACACGTGGTTTGCACAAGCCATGAGTCACCTATTTTGTTTTTATTCTTCTTTGCATTCCAATTTCTTTTAATTTGTTAACTTCTTGTAGAGTTTTCTTCTTTTAATCAGTTCAAGCATGCAAGCATATGGTAAGTATGAGCATGGTTCCTACCACTAACATCCTTTTGCAAAAAAATGGCCCCTAATACACCTCATCCAAAGCGTCGTGCTACAAATCAAGCTTCAACATTCGAGACGCTGGTTATGCCAGGGCAAGATGAGAGGCCCTCTGAATCACAACTCCAGTTTGGCCTCAAAGAAATGGAAGCCTACTATCTTAAGTATCGGGAAAAGCAACCATTTTCTAAGAGAAAGGGTTTCATGTCAAAGCCTTCGAAGCTAATTTCCCAAACATCCCCAAACAGTTTTGTGTAAGGATCTATAGCCATTTTGCCAAAACTCCCAGCCCATATTGACCTGAATCGGTGAAGGAGTTCTACGCCTCATATCGGTCTAAGTAAGACATTCTAAAGCATAAGGGCCCAACAAGCAAGCTACCGTGCCTATATTCAGTTTTGGTGTGGGGCAAGGAATTAAATATTACTCCAGTGGCCATCCATTTTTCTATATGGGATGATGAACCAATTCCAGTGTCAAGATACTTCGAACGTATGGCTACAAAAGAGGACCAATACGAGTGGGTTGCTAGTATCATCACTGAAGGAACTCCTTTTTGGGCCATCTCAAAAGGACCCATCTATCGATCAGATCTCAAGTTTGAAGCTCGGATGTGGTTAGATTTTGTATGCACACACTCATCCCAACTAGTCACACCACTAAGGTGACTATAGAGGTATCCATTCTCATTTCTTATATCATGTCTAGCCTCTCGATACATGAAGGGAAAATCATTGCCGAACAACTCAAGTGGAGAGCTAGACACGAGTCCACATCCATGGCATTTCCTGTTCTCATAAGCCTTCTGTGCTTCCAAGAAAACTGCCCTCGATTTTGATCATTGGACAAACTTATCCAAGCTACTGGCATGGTTTGATTAGACACAAGGAGGGACAATAATGCCTCACATGTCAAGAAAAGATCCATTGCTCACACTCCTTGTGCCATGGCTGGAAATGCACATACCGAGAATATCGCTCATGATCATGTAAACATTTCAACCCCTCTTCGAGAAGTGCCAAACACCTCATATATAGTTCCTCCATTTTATAATGCTTTGGGTGGGTAGCTCAAGCTTGTTCAAGCTGCTCGCCACAATAATGAGCGCTTGCACAAGATAGCTATGGATATTCCAAGCATGATTCAGTCCGCTATCAAATCGACCTTGAAGCTGGTATTGATGAGTGTAACCAAACTCTGTGCTACAATTGACACCATAGAAGTGGACGTTAATGATCTTAGGCAAGTGGTACCACAAGTTAAGCCAAAGACTTCTAATTGGGATCTCAACTTACTGGCCCCAAATTCAAATTCTCCTCCGAGGAATGATAGTCCTCCCGATGATTGGTGTACGGGCTGGGATCCAATGAAGAAGAAGGCACATCTATGATCTGAGAGATGATTGATCCAACCTTGACGGCTCTCGATGCCACAATACCACCTACCCAACACTACTCAGATTACCATGACTCTGATGTGCTAGAATAGAGCCGTCAACCTATGCCCAGTTGGGCCGCTTCTCCTCCTTCATACTATGAATTGATGATTTCTGAGGATAAGTGAAAGGTTGTGGAGCCATATGGCCTCCTTCAGGTGCAATGAGACTCCTCAATTCCATCAGTGGAAGGTTTTCAGATAGATCAACAACATGCTTACATGCCACCACTATCACCAACGAGGCCCAGACCTCTTAGGAAACCATATCAATTTTATTCAAAGACGCATTATCGTCAGAATTAGTATCTCAGGGAGTTTTTGCACTCATTCTTATTTGTATAATCTTTTGTGCATCAAGGGCAATACTTAATTTATGTTTGGGGGCTGTAATCATTCATTAACTTGCCTGAAGCTTGTGGCTTGATTGATGATTGGTTGTGCTTTAATTATGCCCTCGCCGGGCTTGATTTTTGCAATATCGCCGGGTTGGTCTTACACGATTCCATTATTTCACTACCCGTGCCTTGCAAATGCGCTAGTGCCTACACCGGGGCTTGTTTTCAAGTGATTCATGAGAGCTTGAATTTATAGTTGCCTTGGTAATAGTAGATTAGTAATAAACTCCAAGGGTTTTCTTCATACCACGGTTTTTTTCGAAGGAGAAAATATTTTGTTTTATTTTTCTTTTGTTATTTTTTGTGTCGAACCAGGTTGGTGTTTCTCTATGATAGATTTAGAGGTGACTTACTTACGGGAAAATTCTAAGTTTTTAGTTATATTTGAGTCCGTGCTTTGCTTGTCTCGAAATGGGCTCACCGAAAATAAATTTCTTGGCAAGAAGTTTTTGAAAATTGAAGGAAAAAGGGGAAATAAATTTGAGTAAAGCATTCTCTTGTCATGACTTGTGCACTCCCTGGTTGGCTTGATCGATTCACAAACGAGTGTGTAAAGAACTCGGAATAGCTTGTCAAAAGTCATTTATCCCAGTTGATTGTGAGACTCGTTGTGATAATTCTTGTGTTGTAATGCCTTGTGTGGTAAGGCTATTCCTAGTTCTTGTGTGCATGTGTCGTCTAGAACTTGCCCTGAATGTGATTCAAGGCGAAATCCTAGATGTGATCGAGCTTGGAAGATGACCTTAGGCCCTTTTTGAATATCCACTTCACCAAAATGACTTCCCTTTACATTGATCCTAGTAAACCCCTTTGAGCTTGTGACCTTTCTTTGGCACCTTATAATTTGACCCTTTTTAAACCTAATTGTTTGCACCCGTCCTCCCTAATGGCTTGAAAGTGAAATATAGGCTAAAAGCCTATGTTTGGGGGAGGGGGAAATGAAATGATAACATAGGCAAATGCCTAAGTTTGGGGGTGTATGTACTAAGATGGAGAAGAAAAGGAGTTGTGCTTTAATGCAAGGTAGCACCTTATGCCTTAATTGAAAATTGCTCCAAAATACCCAATGAAATGAGCAAAATTAAAGAAAGAAAGAAATTGGAGCTATCAGTGAAGGTGATATAAGGATGTCAAATGATCAAGTTGAAGGGAAATATTTGGGATTGTGTGAGGGAGAAACAAAGTGAAGTCATTGTTCAAAAAATGTGAGCGGTTTTTTAAATGATCAGAAGGAGCGTTAGGGAGGTTTAGTCACTTGAGCCAAATGCAATCCTCACCCTAGCCCTAGCCAGCATCGTAACTCGCAAGTTCTTAGTGATTCTGAGCTCGGTAAATCTACATTAGTGGCGAATTACATGAAGGACAAACCTATGGTTCGATATGTGTACATTTGAATTTCTTTGAGAGAGTGAGAGTCTTTTGGTTCTCTTATAATCCCTTAGTATTGTAAATTGCATGATTGTGAGAAGGGATTCTCTCTTGTGGTGAGTGGCATCGCACACTTGATAGGAATGATGAAGTCTCTATTTCAATTGAGAGAAATGAACGAGACAAGTTGTGTGGCGAATTTTGAGGCAAACCTTGAAGGTCCATGCCAATGATTTGAGAAGCTTGATCTTTTTTTGAATGACAAATTCCCCTATTTTGGAATGAGAAATGAAGTCTTTATGATGAATGTTTTGAATTGATCAATTGCCTTGAGAATCTAGTGGTCCAAATTGAGATAAGCATTGTAGTTGAGTCTCTTTTATTTGTTATTTTTCTTAGTTTTTTAGAGTAGAGTAATCTTGAGTGCAACCCATATGTTTTAGAGCATAATTCATTCCTTACCTTGAGGACAAGCAATAGTTCAAGTTTGGGAGTTTGATAAGTTGGTAATCTACCAACTTACTGAGCCTTTATTCATGAATTATTGCGTTGATTTGATAAGATTTAGAGGTACTTATGGACTTTATTGATGCAAATGTAGGTACTCATGGTTACAAGTAGAAAACAAGGATATGAACTCAAAATAGCTCAAAAGGATTTGAAGTATGAAGGTGATCAAAAGAGAAGAAGAGTCTGTCCAGAGGTGCGGCCATTGTGCGACACGCACAATGGCTGGTGCAGACCCCACCCCCTTTGCATGACACCCAAAATAGGCTGAAGTCACTGGTCTGCTGAAATAGAGTTGTGCGACATGCACAATATGTGGTGTGACCGCACGTCGCGTTGCACATCTACCCAAGGGCATTTTTGTCAGATTTTATGTAACGATTTGGGAACCTTCTAAAACCCAATTTGGCATTGTACTCAATAGTTTTTGAACAGTTTTAATAGTTCTGAAGTTTTAGAATAGGATCCCATTGAGAGAGGCTCCCAAGGAAGATATAGAGTACTTGCTATTTCTCTTCTTCAACCTTGTGAATCCACCATTAATTTTACAAATTGAGCTTGGATATTGGATATTAGCTTACAATGAATGGAAATTTGAATTACCCAATTGGTATAATCTCTTATTTTCTTAGCATGAGTGGCTAGTTTCTTTTTCTAGGGGTATGTGTATGATGGGTATTTGATATTGGGTATGGGTCTTGATTAATCGTGTTTATAATTGCTAAATTGATATGAGTCTATTGAATTCTCCATGTTTTAACTCTAAAATTGATAGTTGCAAACATTGATTGAACTTACTTGTTTGTGTTCTTGCTTGAAAGAGAAGTTCATGATTTTGGATATGAATTCAATAGAGGGTACTTGGGATTTCCATCCGGATTGAGGCTAGAAATAGTTCAATCGCCAGAAAACACCCATTAAAGAGTCTAAGCTAGAAATAGTGTGACTTCCCCAAGCCTAAATTGATTGGTTTTTGTTGAAACCATGGTGCTCGAATAGAGACCATCCGATAAATATTTGTTTGATCGAAAGATTGACATTCATGACTAAAACTAATGCTACCCATATCGTTTATTAAGAATTCGCATAATTAAGCTAGTACCTTAACCCATGTTTATGTCCTACCGGAAACATACACGTAGTCGTCCTATCTCTTGATACAAAATCGTTATTTATTTTATTGTTTTGTTTGAATTGTGATTGTGACACATTTCCAATTCCCTGATTTCCCCCCATTTTACTTTTTATGTTATTTGAATGATTACTCTATTGGTGATTGATATACGACAATCTTATAGGCGACTCTACCATTTTCTGTGGGATCGACTCCAACACCCGTCATGAATATAAGTTTTGTTTTGCTCTAACGATTTCTATCACCTCTGTATGGAGAGTGTTACTTGAACGTTATTAGGAGGCCCAGTCCAGCGCACACGCATGCACGACACCACGGGCACGCTGCCTAGGCGCTTCCCAGGCAATGGCAAAGGGGGAGCGGCTGGCATGGCTGGTCTGCACGCATGCAATCTGCCCATGCGTGCACAATGGCATGGCTAGTGCTGCTGCAGCCACCAGCAACCAGCAACTAGGTAACATGAAAATTAACTCGGATGGATCCTCGAGAATGCATTCGGAGTCCCCCGAACACAAATGAGCTAAGTTATTCAACTAGAAATGGTATTCCGGACTCATTGAAATTGACAAAATTCCCAACGGAGGTCGATTTAATAAAAAGTGGGCCCCACTCCCCAAATCAACCTTTAGCCTACTAAAACCAAAAAGGAACTTTAAGGCCAAACTCGAGTTCAAGAGCCTCGGGACCCAAACCAATGGTTCCTCTAGCCTAAAATCGCTATTCCTAAGCTAACAACACTGATCCGAGGCTGTCTTCTCCAAATATTGACCAAAGTCAACCTTACAAGCCCAACTGGCCTGAAAATATAGAACGAGAGAAAAATTCAAACCAAAAGCTCCCAGATCCTGACCAAAGGTCTAACTAGACAAAAGTCCACGCCCCGGAGCTAACAGAACTGTCGAAATCTGATTTCGAGCACAATTGTTAAGAATGTTGACCAAAGTCAATGATTTCCTAAGTTAAAGCTCTAAAATAGGAACATGGTCATAATGACCCAACGAACGACCAGGGTACCAAACTACCGATCCCAGCAAGCCATAAATGACTTGGGGCCGCTACTGGAAAGTTCTAACAGTACAATGAAGGTGAAAATGCATAAATGACTGGAAGGGTCATTATATCATCCACTACTTAAAAGGACTTTCATCTACAAAAGTCAAGAAAAGGAAACAACAGAGACTCAACGAAGATGAATAATAAGCCCTCACCACTCTCACGGTCTTCTAGGTTGCCTCATCGACCGGACGACACTCAACATAGATAACCTAAAGGAAAAACTATCATGACCCAACTACTGGGCTGTGCGGGCACCTACTCTAAGAACCTAGATAGGAGATCCCATACCAAATGATCGAACAGGTAGATGCGGATATCAAAAGTAAAACATAAGAAGTAACCCTTTTTAATAATGGAAAAACATTTATAAACTTTAGAAACAATGGAATCCTTTACAACTTAAATACAACCCTCCCTAGAAACTAGTCTAAACAGGTAAAAGAGTTCTAAGAAGAGATGAAAGTAAAATAAGACATAGCTCCCACCATAGGAAAGAGAGGAGTAGAAGCTGCTGGAGATCACCGTCGTCTTTACCTAAAAACGTCACTGACCCTGCAACCAGACTATACCAAAAGGTATAGAAAGAGTAGTATCAGTATAAAAAACACGTACTAGTAGAAATCATCGATCGACCTAAATCCACCCCATAATATCATGCAAAAATCCAAAAGAAACATACAATATGAAGTTACCAATCTAGTCCCTTATCAACCACCTTTACTACCACGATATAACATCTATGAACCTATACTTTCTATCCCAAGCCTTCTTACCCCGTTCCACTGCCAACTCCACCTCTTGGATACCTTCCACCATTCTATACTGGTCATAACCAAATGGTCACACATAACACTAGGACTTCCCAAGTCACACATAACACTAGAAATACCTTACCAGTTTCGATCCCGTAATTCACATTACTAAATAACCCTGTTAGCAGGTCTGTCACCCTCGCTTAAGGTCCTAAGTCAACAACCTTGACCCTTATCCCTTAGCCCAATAATATACTACATGCGAGTTCTGCGTATTCAACCCTCTAGGTTCCTTACCCTTGACATTTAGCCAGTTCAGGCACTCATAGAATACTAGCATTGTTTCACTAACCCAGTCAAACCCGACTCTCTAGAAATCTTAGGCCCTCTAAGTTCACCTGTCTAGAACCCATCAAGCAATATGCCTCACAATCCCTAGTCTTGTGACCAACTAGCCCAGACATCACCGCTAACCGACCTGTCACTCTTACCAAAATGGGAATTACAAGAGTATGAATTTAACTGAAAATTACCACACAATATGAAATAACCAAGTCCATATGACTATCAATAAGACCCCTAGTCAACAACGGGACTCAACAACCATATAAGTCATGCCCAACTATGAAAGTAACTAGACCATATATAATTTTGTCACAACTTACAAGCTACCCGGACCTCCCAAGGATCCCTAGGACATCATCTATGCCATTTAACATGCAACCTCAGTTTACAGATGAAACCACCTTATCACTTAAGCATACTAACACGGCCCTTCAAGGACCAATATGCATGTCAAGTAATACTAAATCCTGGCCCTCTCAGGAAATCAACATATAATGAACATCACTAACAGATAAACCCGGTTCACTCTAGGAACTAATATGTAATGAACATCACTAATAGATAAACCCGGTCCACTCAAGGAACCAACATATAATGAATACCAATAACATATATGCCTGGTTCACTCAAGGAACCAACAAGTAACGAACATCAATAACAATAAGCCTGATTCACTCAAGGAACCAACACACATATAACAATCAATCCCGTACCAGGTGTGGTACCCGAGCCAACCATAATAGAACCTGCACATGGCGTGGTACCTCAGCCAACCGTTATAGAACCTGTACCAGGCATGGTACCCGAGCCAACCATTATAGAACCTGTACCAGGCGTGGTACCTGAGCCAACCATTATAGAACCTGTACCAGGCGTGGTACCCGAGCCAACTATTATATGTATCCTATACCAGGCGTGGTACCCAAGCCAACCGAATGCCACACATAATCCAACAATCAAATACAATGAACGCAACCACACTTGTAAACCAAAAAGTAATAAGACAAGTTCATTTCAGATGATTGAGAACCGGATATCACAGACATTCATCATTTAATTCCCTAAACCATGTAATGTGCAGACAATACTAAGCAACAGTTACAATGCACACATATCGCAAATGGGAAACACACAACCATCACTTACCCAATAAACCTAGTTCATAAACCCAACCTTGATGACCTGTTCGAAGACTAACCCCTGGTTTACCATCTAGATAGATATAGTTATTTATATCAAATTCTGGGCCCCTTTAGAAAAGTAAGCACATTCTAGGGAATTCATCACCAAACATTAAGGGCTTCAATCCTTCCTGTTCATCCCATTTCTCTTAATTTACTACCCGGGGAAAATTCGCTAAGACCTAGCAATTCATTTACGCGTAAACATTACCAGTGACTCGAACCCACTTAAGAATCCAGTCTCCCTAATATGTAAAATTATAATATCAACAATAAGACACAAATTGGAAACACGTTATTCATGACATAATACATCCACCTCATTCAACCAAACAACCCATAAATTAAACCTCCAGACTCCATGCCCGAAGGCCTAAGCATGAATTCTCCCATCATTCTACAATAATAATATGAAATGAATTACAAGTCTAAGTCTACTCAGTTAAGCCTAGCCTACCTGGACGCCAAGCATCTGTTGCAGAAGTTTTAACAGGAACTTCTAGCTCTGTAGAGGCAAAATCTGACCGAAAGTGGACCTGGAATCCATGGGTTTTACCCCATTCAAGCGGAAATCCTTCCTCTCTATTGCTCTTCAAGTTTGGAGCAGCCTAGGAGGGTTTTTAGAGCAACCCTCACCTGTTTAGAACTGAAGAGGAGAGAAAAAATTATAAAACCAATTTTGGGGTTTTCTGGTCCTATCATCCCACTATAGCGGCCCAATACCGCTATAGCGGCACCACCATAACGGTAGCCACCCGCTATAGCGGGGTTAACCACTTTGACTTCTGCTATAGCAGGAATTTCTCTACTATAACGGTCATTACTGTAGCACAATGTCAGCCGCTATAGCAGTTGACACAGAACAGAACCTAGATAAATCCCCCAAAATTGCTCATTTTACAACATACTTTAAATCTTGACGTTCCAAACCAACCCTTTCACTTCAACTTCGGTATCAGGAGTTCTACTTTTCCAAAAAGTCCTACGAACTCCCTAACGCCTTAGCTATTGAAAAAACTAGCTCAACCTTAGACATTTTACCCAATCCTTTCCCGGATTGCTATAGACCTTACCTCGCTCAAAGTTCGTCTGAGACTAGCCTAGCCCAAAATTTCTAACTCGCTAACTCGGAAGTTTTGTAATCCATTTCTTTGCATGAATAGCTCACCCATAATGAAGTACCTTTTAATAATGACTGAACATGTCATTACAACAGATACTAATTTACCCATCATTCATCCCCGAATAATTTCTAAGCCAGAAGGAAAAGAATGAGCCAGCCCCTTGAACCTTAACGCTCTACGATGATTGCGTAAATATAACCTTACGCAAACCACCAAAACTTTTGAATCTCTCTGTGTACCCAAACTCAACCGAAAATAAATTCTACCTCGCTCTATCAAGGAATCCCTTTCTTTGAGCTACATGAGACTAATAAGAGTACTCCTCCCTGAGTGCCCAAGAAATCTGGGGCCTCATAAAAATACCAGAGCAAAAGAAATTCAAACATAACAAACCAAAACATAATTTCCACACCACAAGGAACCAAAACCCATTGTGGCGACCCAGTCCCGCTATAGCAGCCTCACTACAGTGGGAAAATTCCCATTATAGCAGTACGCGGTAGTGCCCTACCTCCTGCTATAGTGGTATAGGCGAGGCAATAACTTCGGATAGTCTCAGTCTTGGCCAAATTTTACAACACAAACCCAGATTTTGACATTTCAGACTAATCACTTTATGTTTAATGCTATACCCTAATTTCTACTAACCCAAACTCCATTCCAAAAGCTTCTACGGTATACTATGACCCTCGCACATCATGCTATCACCTTACTCCTATCAATACTACACCCCGAGACACCAAGTATCTCTAAACCCCACAATACCAAAATTCCATTGGAACCCATCCTAGCTGAGATTTTTGTCAACTCTCATCCTAGGGAGAATTCTACCCGGGCACTTACACCCTAACCAGTTCTATAACTTGCACACCTCCACCACTCAATGAGCACTAACACCAGATATTATCATGGTCAACAAGAGGGATATGAGTGATCAAGAAACTGATTACTAACCCCACTCCCTCAATCGACCCTACTACCAAGGATCATCAACCATGAACCAGTTGACTTATTTTAAATTCTCCAAAATTCCGCGATACCCTTTTTAAGAGCTACTATCAGCCAATGATCACTCTCAAAAGTAAGCCTACGAGCCATGTGCAACACTACTCAGCTAATTATGGGTCATTTTGCAAAATACTGCATGGGTGACTATTCCCACCAGTGGACAATCATAATTTTACCAATACCCAAAGACTTGCTCCCACTATAATCTAATGGTTTCCTCACTAACTACACATTATCATTACAATGCAAGTAGTTACTCAATCAAGGGTAAAAATCACCGCGTTAAATAAGGTTTGATGTTCAAATATGTATAGGTTACATTAAACAGGCAACATCACCCACATCAAGCCAATAACCCTTAAACCCCAGGCTACCATATCTACCCTTTCCTTTTATCACACCTGGATGCTAATTTTTATAATTCATGCAATAGCTTGCAACTCAACTAGCGATTTAAAACAACCCAGGAATGAAAAACAAAACAGGGATTCTGCCCTTCCCCTCTTGCTATAGTGGCTTGCACACCGGTATGACGACCCGCCAACAACAACCCAAAAAATTTACCATTTTCTTCAAAATTCCCTCATTCGCCTTCCCTATTATCAACGTTAACCCTTGAAAATTGTGTCATGGTCTTAAACATAACCCCAAGAACATCCCCAGCAATGCATAATTGAGAGTTTAGCACCATATTATCATAAGATCAGTAACGAAATACACCAGAGAGCTATTCATAACATCACATTCCTACTATCTTACAAGATTAGCCATTTTTCCCCATGGTTCCCAATAAATCCCAACTATCCTGAAACTAGAGTTTCCCCACATTCACAAATAATCATGTCTCCGTACCATTTTTACCAACAGTAAGTCCATTCCCAAAACTTAACACAAAAATTTCAGTTAAATCACATAACAGTTAACCCTTAACCAATCATATATTGATAACGCTCAAGTGATACTCTCCATATGGAGGTGACGATGATCGTTAAGCAAAACAAAATTTATAATTCTAGATGGAAGTCGGGGTCGATCCCACAGGGAATGGTAGAGTCACCTAAAAGATTGATGTATTTTAATCACCAATAGAGTTCATGTTCAAATAGAAGTAAAAATAACAAGGGGGAAAATCGAAGAATTGAGAAATCTATCACAATTTGCAATTCAAATTAAAGACGTAAATTAAACACGAGTTTGAATTAAGAGAGAGGACGACTAGGGGTATGCGTCCAATGGGACTCAAACATGGGGGTGCTTGTCCAATTATGCAAATTCTTTATAAATGACATAGGTAGCATTGGTTTTAAATGTGAATGTTAATCTTTCAATCTAACAACACATTTCCAATGGTCTGTGTTAGAGAACAATTGTTTACATAACAACCAACTAATATATGCTTGGGAAAGTCACACTATATATAGCTTAGACTCTTAAATAGGTGTTTTTGGTGTATTGCTCTATTTCTAGACTCAAATCTAAATGGAATCCCTAGTACCCACTTGTGAATTCTCATATGAAATTATGAACCTCTTTCTCAAGCAAGAACACAATTAAGTAATTTCAATCAATATTTGCAACCATTAATTTTAGAGTTAAAATATGGAGAATTTATTAGACCCATATCAATTTAGCAATTATAAGCACAATTAGACAATACTCACATCCAATATAAAGTACCCATCTTCAACACACCCCTAGACAAGGAGACTTAGCCACTCATGCTAAAGGAATAAGAAGCAATACCAAATGGGTAATTCAAAATCCCTTCTATTAATGGAAGAAGTATGTGATATTCAAGCTCAATTTACAAATCCAAGATTGAAGATGGAGAGGATTGGGTGAAACCCTCTATCTTTCCTTGGGAGAGAATACTTGTTCAACACTCAATAACTATTCAAAAAACTAAAAGCTATGAAAAACTATGCCCAAATTGGGTTTTGGAAGGTTCCCAATTCATCACATAAAAGTGGACAGAAATTCCCTTTGGGAGCTGTACATCATGATGTGTGGCACACACATCTCGTTGTGCGCATCGCACAGCTCTGCATCAGTGGACTAGTGATTCTAGCCTATCTTCGAGTGTCATGCGAAGTGGGGTGTGGACTGCACTAGGCAAAGTGTGTGTCACACGGTGGCCGCACCCTTTAACAAATTCTCCTTCTTCTTCTAAACATCATGTGGAGAGAGGTGTAGACTACACCAAGCAATGTGCATGTCGCACGAAGGCCACACCTCTCGACAGAATCTTCATCTTTCTTGATTACTTCACACTTCAACTCCTTTTGAGCTCTTTTGGGTCCAATTTCTTATTTTCTACTCTCGACCAAGAGTACCTGCATTCACATTAATAAAGGCCATAAGAACCTCTAAATCATATCAAAACATAGCAATAATTCATGATTAAGGGCTCAATAAGTTGGTAGATTATCGACTTATCACATATAACCAAGTTAAAACTCTTCACTAACCACAAATTTCCAAGTAACTCAAGTAATTACACACCACACATTCACAGTCATTCAAACAATGCAATGCACACAATCACAAGTCTCAAGCTTCAGCACTCGATAAAATCATGTTCATTATCTTCTATTCATCTCATGGATGACCGTTAGCCGATTCATCTGTGCCTTTACATAGCCTCCCAAGCCAGATACCAATTGGAACCTACCCTGTTCTAATTTCCCTTGCTTGTGTCATTTTTGTCGGAGGCAAACGACACCTTCTGACCTTGTTAATCTACCAATTAGTATCAAGAGATACTAATTGAACTCTACCCGTACAAGCAGGCAATAGACCGCACGAAAGGAATGAAAGAAGTGGAAAAATTTCCTATAATGCTTCATAGTTTTACGAAGATTAGATGTGGATGTCAACACATCAATCTGCAGGACTCTATTTGTCATTTGCTCTTGTACTGGAAGATCGGTAACCTAAGCTTTGATACCAAATTATCACAACCCAACTACCGGGCCGTGTGGGTACCTACTCTAAACACCTAGATAGGAGAACCCTTACCACCCGATCTAACAGGTAATTGCGGAAATCAAAAGTAAAACATAAGAATTAGCCCTTTTTAATAATGGAAAAACATTTCTAAACTTTAGAAACAATGGAATCCTTTACAACATAAATACAACCCTCCCTAGGAACTAGTCTAAATAGGTACAAGAGCTCTAAGAAGAGATGCAAGTAAAATAAGACATAGCTCCCACCATAGGAAAGAGAGGAGTACAAGCTGCTGGAGATCACTGTCGTCTTTACCTAGAAATGTCACTGACCCTGCAACCAGACTATACCAAAAGCTATAACAAGAGAAGTATCAGTAGAAACAACACGTACTGATAGGCATCATTGATCATCCCGAATCCACCCCATAATATCATGCAAAAATCCAAAAGAAACATACAATATGAATTGACCAATCTAGTCCCTTATCAACCACCTTTACTACCTCAATAGAACATCTATGAACCTATTCGTTCTGTCCCAAGCCTTCCTACCCCGTTCCACTGCCAACTCCACTCCTTGGAGCCCTTCTACCATTCTATCCTGGTCATAACCAAATGGTCACACATAACACTAGGACTTCCTAAGTCACACAACACTCAAAATACCTTACCAGTTTTGATCCTGTAATTCACATTACTAAATAACCCTGTTAGCAGGTCTGTCACCCTCGCTTAAGAACCTAAGTCAACCACCTTGACCCTTAGCCCTCATCCCAATAATGGACTACTTACGAGTTCTGTGTATTCAACCCCCCTAAGTTCCTTACCCTTGATATTTGTCGGTTCAGGCCCTCATAAAATACTAGCATTGTTTCACTAACCTAGTCAAACCCAACTCTCTGGAAGTCTTACTCCCTCCATGTTCACCCATACAGAACCCATGAAGCAATACGCCTCAAACTCCTTAGTCTTGTGACCAACTAGCCCAGACAGCACCGCTAACTAGCCTGTCACTCTTACCAAAATTGGAAATGCAAGAGTACGACATTATCTGAATATTACTAGACAATATGAAATAACCAAGTCCATATGACTATCAATAAGACCCCCAGTCAACAACCGAACTCAAAAACCATATAAGTCATGCCCAACTATGCAAGTAACCAGACCATATATAATTGTGTCACAACTTACAAGCTACCCAAACCTCCCAAGGATCCCTAGGACATTATCTATGTCATTTAACATGCAACTTTGGTTTACAGATGAATTTACCTTATCACTTAAGTACACCAACCCGGCCCTTCAAGGACCAATGTGCATGTTAAGTAATACTAAATCCCGGCTCTCTCAGGAAACCAACATATAATGAACATCACTAATAGATAAACCGAGTTCACTCAAGGAACCAATATGTAATGAACATCAATATTAGATAAACCTGGTCCACTCAAGGAATCAACATGTAATGAATACCAATAACACATGCTCGGTTCACACAAGGAACCAACAAGTAACGAACATTAATAACAATAAGACCGGTTCAATCAAGGAACCAACACAAATATAGGAATCAATACCATACTAGGTGTGGTACCCGAGCCAACCATAATAGAACTTGTACCAAGCATGGTACCTGAGCAAACCATTATAGAACTTGTACCAGGCATGGTACTCGAGCCAACCATTATAGAACCTATACCAGGCGTGGTTCCCGAGCCAACCATTATAGAACCCGCACTAGGTGTGGTACCCGAGCCAACCATTATATATATGCTATACCAGGTGTGGTACCCGAGCCAACTGAATATCACACACAATCCAATAATCAGCAATAATGAACACAACCACACTTGTAAACCAACAAGTAATAAGACAAGTTCATTTCACATGATTGACAACCAGATATCATATCCATTCATCATTTAATTCCCTAAACCATGTAATGTGCAGAAAATACTAAGCAACAGTTACAATGCACACATATCGCAAATGGGAAACACACAACCATCACTTACCTAACAATCTTGGTTCATAACCCCAACCTTGATGACCTGTCCAAAGACCAACCCCCGGTTTACCATCTAGACACATATAGTTATTTACATAAAATTCTGGACCCCTTTAGAAAAACAAGCACATTCTAGGGAATTCATCCCCAAACTTTAAATGCTTTAACCCTTCCTATTCATACCATTTCTCTTAATTTACTACCTGAGGAAAATTTGCTAAGACCTAGCAATTCATTTACGCGTAAATATTACTGGTTACTCGAACCCACCCGAGAATCTAGTCTCCCCAATATGTAAAATCCTAATATCAACAATAAGACACGAATTGGAAACACATTATTCATGACATAATACATCCACCTCAGTCAACAAAATAACCCATAAATTAATCCTCCAGACTCCATTCCCGAAGGCCTAGGCATAAATTCTCCCGTCATTCTACAATAATAATATACTATCAGGTCTAAGTCTACTCACTTAAGCCTAGCCTACCTGGATTCCAAACATCTTTTGCAGAAGTCTGAATAAGAACTTCAGGCTCTGTGGAGGTGTAATCTGACAAAAAGTGGACCTAGAATCCATGGGTTTTACCCTATTTGAGCAAAAATCCTTCCTCTCTATTGCTCCTCAGGTTTGGAGCAGCCTAGGTGAGTTTTTGGATCAACCCTCGCATGTTTTGAACTGAAGAGGAGAGAATGAAATTATAAAACTCATTTTTGAGTTTTCTGGTCCCATTATCTTGCTATAGCAGCCCAATCCAGATATACCGGCATCGCCATAGCGGTAGCCGCCCGCTATTGCAGGGTTGACCGTCTTGACTTCTGCTATAGCGAAAATTTCTCTGCTATAGTCATTGCCATAGAGCAGTGTCAACCGCTATAGCGGTTGACACATAATAGAACCTCAGGAAATCCCCCAAAATTGCCCATTTTACAACACACTTCAAATCTTGATGTTCCAAACCAACCCTTTCACGTCAACTTCGATATCGGGAGTTCTACTCTTCTAAAAAGTCCTACGGACTCCCTAATGCCTTAGCTAATGGAAAAACTAGCTCAACCTTAGACATTTTACCGAATTCTTTCTCGAATTACCCTAGACCTTACCTCGCTCAAAGTTCGTTCGAGACTAGCCTAGCCTAAAATTTCCAACTCTCCAACCCAAAAGTTTTCTGATCCATTTCTTCGCATGAATAGCTCACCCAAAACGAGGTGCCTTTTAATAACGACTAAATAGGTTGTTACAACAGATACCAATTTACCCATCGTTCATCCCTGATTGATCTTTAAGGCAGAAGGAAAAGATTGAGCCAGCCCCTTGAACTGTAACACTCTACCATGATAGCGTAAATATAACCTTATGCAAACCACCAAAACTTCCAAATCTCTCGGTGTACCCAAATTCCACCAAAAATAAATTCTATCCTGCTCTGTCAAGGAATCCCTTCTTTCGAGATACATGAAACTAATAAGAGTACTCCTTCCCGAGTGCCTAAGAAATTCAGGGTCTCGTCAAAATACCAGAGCGAAAGAAATTCAAACATAATGAGCCAAAACATAATTTCCATGCCACAAGGAACCAAAACCCGCGGCGACCCAGTTCCGCTATAACAGCCTCTCTACGACGGGAAAATTCTCGCTATAGCAGCATCACGGTAGTGCCCTACCTCTCACTATAGTGGTATAGGCGAGGCAGTAACTCTGAATAGTCTCAGTCTTGGCCAATTTTTACAACACAAACCCATATTTTGACATTTCAGACTAATCACTTTATGTTACATGCTATACCCGGAGTTCTACTAACCCAAACTCTATTCCAAAAGCTTCTATGGTATACTATGACCCTCGCATATCATGGTATCACCTTACTCCTATCAATACTACACCCCGAGACACCAAGTATCTCTAAACCACACAACACCAAAATTTCATTGGAACCCATCCTAGTTGAGATTTATGTCAACTCTCATCCTAGGGAGAATTGTACCCGGGCACTTACACCCTAACCAGTGCTATAACTTGCACACCTTCACCAGTCAATGAGAAGTAACACCAGGTATTATTATGGTCAACAAGAGGGATATGACTGATCAAGAAACCGTTTACTAAACCCACTCTCTTAACCGACCCTACTACCAAGGATCATCGACCATGAACCGACTGACTTATTTTAAATTCTCCACAATTCCTCTATACCCTTTTTAAGAGCTACCAGCCATTGATCACTCTCAAAAGTAAGACTACTTGCAATTTGCAACACTACTCAGCCAATTATAGGATATTTTACAAAATACTGCATGAGTGACTATTCCCACCAGTGGACAATCATAATTTTACCAATACCCAAAGACTTGGTCCCCCCATAATCTCATGATTTCCACACTAACTGCACATTATCATTACAATGCAAGTAGTTACTCAATCAAGGATAAAAATCACCGCGTTAAATAATGTCTGATGTTCAAATACGTATAGAATACCCCAAACATGCAACATCACCCACATCAAACCAATAACCCTTATGCCCCTGGCTACCATATCTACCCTTTCCTTTTATCGCACCTGGATGCTAATTTTTATAATTCATGAATAGCTTACAGCTCAACTAGCAATTTAAAACAACCCAGGAATGAAAAACAAAATAGGGATTCTACCCTGCCCATCTTGCTATAGCGGCTTGCACACAGCTATGGTGACCCCCAACAACAACATCCTAGAAAATTTACCATTTTCTTCAAAATTCCCTCATTTCCCTTCCTTGTTATCAATGTTAAACCCTAAAAATTGCGTCATGGTCTTAAATATAACCCCAAGACCATCCCCAACAATTCATAATTGAGAATTTAGCCTCACATTATCATAAGATCAGTGACGAAACACACCAGAAAGCTGTTCATAACATCATATTCCCGCTATCTTATAAGATTAACCCTTTTTCCCATGGTTCCCAACCAATCCCGACTGTCCTAAAACTGGAGTTTCCCCATAGTCACAAATGATCCTGTCCCCTTACCATTTTTACCAACGGTAAGTCCATGCCAAAAACTTAACATAAATTTTTTAGTTAAATCATATAACAGTTAACCCTTTAGCCAATCACATATTGATAACACTCAAGTGACACTATCCATATGGATGTGATGTCGATTGTTAAGCAAAACAAAATTTATAAATTTCGACGGGAGTCAGGGTCGATCCCGCAGGGAATGGTAGAGTCACCTAAAGGATTGACGTATTTTATTCACTAATATAGTTCATGTTCAAATAGCAATAAAAGTAAAAAGGGGGAAAATCAGGGAATTAGGAAATCTGTCACAATTCACAATTCAAATTAAAGACGTAAATTAAACACGAGTTTGAATCAAGAGAGGGAGTACGACTAGGGGTATGCGTCCGATGGGGCTCAAACATGGGATAGGGTGCTTGTCCAATTATGCAAATTCTTTATAAATGACATATGTAGCGTTGATCTTACATGTGAATGTTAATCTTTTGATCTAAAAACACATTTCCAATGGTCTGTGTTAGAGCACCATTGTTTACACAACAACCAACCAATATATGCTTGGGGAAGTCACACTATCTCTAGCTTAGACTCTTAAATGGGTGTTTTCGGTGAATTGAGCAATTACTTGCCTCAAATGTAAATGGAATCCCAAGTACCCACTAGTGGATTCTCATCCGAAATTATGAACCTCATTCTCAAGCAAGAACACACTCAAGTAATTTCAATCAATGTTTGCAACCATTAATTTTAGAGTAAGAACATGGAGAATTCATTAGACCAATATCAATTTAGAAATTATAAGCACAATTAGACAAGACCCACACCCAATATCAAGTACCCATCATCAACACACCCTTAGACAAAGAGACTTAGCCACTCATGCTAAAGGAATAAGAAGCAATACCAAATGGGTAATTCAAAATCCCTTTCATTAATGGAAGAAGTATCCAATATTCAAGCTCAATTTACAAATCCAAGGTTGAAATAGAGAGGATTGGGTGAAACCCTCTATCTTCCCTTAGGAGAGAATACTTGTTCAACACTCAAGAACTATTTAAAAACTAAAAATTATGAAAAACTATGCCCAAATTGGGTTTTAGAAGGTTCCCAATTCGTCACATAAAAGTGGACAAAAATGCCCTTTAGAAGCTGTGCGTCATGACATGCGGCTTGCACGTCTCATTGTGTGCATCTTATAGCTTTGCATCAGTGGACCAGTGATTCCAGCCTATCTTCGGGTGTCATGCGAAATGGGGTGCGGACTGCACCAGGCAGAGTGCATGTCGCACGGGCCACACCCCTTAGCAAATTATCCTTCTTCTTATGAACTTCATGTGGATAGAGGTGCAGACCGCACCAAGTAATGTGCGTGTCGCATAGCGGCTGCACATGTCGGTAGAATCTTCATCTTTCTTGATTACTTCACACTTCAACTCCTTTTGAGGTTTTTTGGGTCTAAATTCTTGTTTTCTACTCTCGACCAAGAGTACCTGCATTCACATTAATAAAGGCCATAAGATCCTCTAAATCTTATCAATATATAACAATAATTCATGATTAAAGGCTCAATAAGTTGGTAGATTACCGACTTATCACATATAACCAAGTTAAAACTCTTCACTAACCACAAATTTCCAAGTAACTCAAGCAATTACACACCACACATTCACAGTCATTCAAACAATGCATTGCACACAATCACAAGTCTCAAGCTTTAGTACTCGATCAAATCAGGTTCATTATCTTTTATTTATCTCATGGATGACCGTTAGCCGATTTATCCATGCCTTTACATAGCCTCCCAAACCAGATACCAATTGGAACCTTCCCGGTTCCAATTTCCCTTGCTTGTATCATTTTTGCCGGAGGCAAATGACACCTTCCGACCTTGTTGATCTACCAATTGGTATCAAGATATACTAATTGTACTCAACCCATACAAGTAGGTAACAAACTGCACGAAAGGAATGAAAGAAGTGGAGCAATAACCTATAATGCTTCATAGTTTCCCAAAGATTAGATGTGGACGTCAACACACCAATCTGCAGGACTCTATTTGACATTTGCTCTTGTACTGGGAGATCGGTAACCTATGCTCTGATACAAAATTATCACGACCCAACTACCGGGCCGTGTGGTCACCTTTCCATCTCAAGATTTAGAAGATCTTGTGTTGGTATATTTATTTTATTATTATTTTATTATTATTTAATAATAGTATTAGGATTCGAATCCAGGTGGAAGGGTTTTTCTTGGTTGAATACAGATGTGCTTCGCTAGGTCGAGGTAAGTAAGGTATACGAAGGGACAACCTATTTGACAATGAAAGTGACCAAAGATATTCGTTTTTCAAAAAACTTTAGCTTGTACACAAATACAGTAGACCCTTCCTAAATTCATGTGAATTCCTCTTCGTAGGTTTTCATTTCACCAGGCCCGTGAAATGATTTGACTTCCAAAATTCAATAAGATTGGGGATATCAAAAGAAAGGGAGTTTCACTAAGCACCTAAATAGGAGAATCCTTACCACCCGATCTAATAGGTAAATGCAGAAATCTAAAGTAAAACATAAGAATTAGCCCTTTTTAATAATGGAAAAACATTTATAAACTTTAGAAACTATGGAATCCTTTACAACTTGAATACAACCCTCCCTAGGAACTAGTCTAAACATGTACAAGAGCTCTAAGAAAAGATGCAAGTAAAATAAGACACAGCCCCCACCATAGGAAAGAGAGGAGTTGAAGTTGCTGGAGATCACCATCGTCTTTACCTAGAAACGTCACTGACCCTATAACCAGACTATACTAAAAGCTATAGCAAGAGAAGTATCAGTAGAAACAACACGTACTGATAGGCATCATCGATCGACCCGAATCCACCCCATAATATCATGCAAAAATCCAAAAGAAACATACAATATGATCTTACCAATCCAGCCCCTTATCAACCACCTTTACTACCACAATATAACATCTATGAACCTATACGTTCTGTCCCAAGCCTTTCTACCCCGTTCCACTGCCAACTCTACCCCTTGGAGCCCTTCCACCATTCTATCCTGGTCATAACCAAATGGTCATACATAACACTAGGATTTTCCAAGTCACACTTAACACTAGAAATACCTTACTAATTTCGATCCCGTAATTCACATTACTATCTAACCCTGTTAGCAGGTCTGTCACCCTCGCTTAAGATCCTTAATCAACCACCTTAACCCTTATCCCTTAGCCCAATAATGGACTACCTGCGAGTTCTGTGTATTCAACCCCTAGGTTCCTTACCCTTGACATTCGCCAGTTCAGGCACACATAAAATACTAGCATTGTTTCACTAACACAGTCAAACCTGACTCTCTAGAAATCTTAGGCCCTCCAAGTTCACCCATCTAGAACCCACCAAGCAATACGCCTCACAATCCCTAGTCTTGTGACCAACTAGCCCAGACATCATCGCTAACCGGCCTGTCACTCTTACCAAAATGGGATTTTCAAGAGTATGACATTAACTGAATATTACTAGACAATATGAAATAACCAAGTCCATATGACTATCAATAAAACCCCAGTCAACAATTGGACTCAACAACCATATAAGTCATGCCCAACTATGCAAGTTACCAGACCACATATAATTGTGTCACATCTTACGAACTACCCAGACCTCCTAAGGATCCCTAGGACATCATCTATGCCATTTAATATGTAACTCGGTTTACAGACAAAACCACCTTATCACTTAAGCACACCAACCCGGCCCTTCAAGGACCAATATACATGTCAAATAATACTAAATCCTGGCCCTCTCAGGAAACCAACATATAATGAACATAACTAATGGATAAACTCGGTTCACTCAAGGAACTAACATGTAATAAACATCACTAACAGATAAACCCGGTCCACTCAAGGAACAAACATATAATGAATACCAATAACATATATGCTCGGTTCACTCAAGGAACTAACAAGTAACAAACATCAATAACAATAAGCTTGGTTCACTCAAGGAACCAACACACATATAGAAATCAATCCCGTACCAGGTGTGGTACTCGAGCCAACCATAATAGAACCTGTACCAGGCGTGGTACCCGAGCCAACCATTATAGAACCTGTACCAGGCGTGGTACCCGAGCCAACTATTATAGAACCTGTACCAGGCGTGGTACCCAAGCTAACCATTATAGAACCTGTACCAGGCGTGGTACCTGAGCCAACCATTATAGAACCTGTACCAGGCGTGGTACCCGAGCCAACCATTAAAGAATCTATAGGCGTGGTACCCGAGCCAACCATTATATGTATCCCGTACCAGGCGTGGTACCAACTGAATTTCACACTTAATCCAACAATCAACAATAATGAACACAACCATACTTGTAAACAAACAAGTAATAAGACAAGTACATTTCACATGATTGACAACTGGATATCATAGACATTCATTATTTAATTCCCTAAATCATGTAATGTGCAAACAATACTAAGCAACAGTCACAATGCACACATATCGCAAATAGGAAACAAACAACCATCACTTACCCAACAAACCTGGTTCATAACCCCAACCTTGATGACTTGTTCGAAGACTAACCCCCGGTTTACCATCTAGCCACATATAGTTATTTATATCAAATTTTGGACCCCTTTAGAAAAGTAAGAGCATTCTAGGGAATTCATCCCCAGACATTAAGGGCTTCAACTCTTCCTGTTCATCCCATTTCTCTTAATTTACTACCCGAGGAAAATTCGCTAAGACCTAGCAATTCATTCACACGTAAATATTACCGGTTCCTCAAACCCACCCGAGAATCTCATCTCCCCAGGATGTAAAATCCTAATATCAACAATAAGACATGAATCAGAAACATATTATTCAGGACACAATACATCCACCTAAGTCAACTAAATAACCCATAAATTAATCCTCTAGACTCCATGCCCGAAGGCCTAGGCATGAATTCTCCCGTTATTCTACAATAATAATATAAAATGAATTATAGGTCTAAGTCTACTCAGTTAAGCCTAGCCTACTTGGACACCAAGCATCTGCTGGAGAAGTCTGAAAAAGAACTTTTGGCTCTATGGAGGTGAAATCTGACGGAAAGTGGACCTGGAATCCATGGGTTTTTACCCTATTTGAGCTAAAATCCTTCCTCTCCATTGCTTTTCAGGTTTTGAGCAGCTTAGGAGGGTTTTTGGAGCAACCCTCACCTGTTTGGAAATGAAGAGGAGAGAATAAAATTATAAAACCCATTTTTGGGTTTAATGGTCCCGTCATTTCGTTATAGCGGCACCACCATAGAGGTAGCCGCTCGCTATAACAGGGTTGACCGCCTTGACTTTTACTATAGCGGGAATGTTTTTGCTATAGCGGTGTCGCTGTAGTGTAGTAGTTTACACAGAACAGAACCTTGGGAAATCCCCCAAAATTGCCCATTTTACAACACACTTCAAATCTTGACATTCCAAACTAACCCTTTCATGTCAATTTCAGTATCGGGAGTTCTACTCACCCGAATTCACTTCCGAAAAGTCCAACGGACTCCCTAACACCTTAGCAAACAGAAAAACTAGCTCAAACTTAGACATTTTACCCAATCCTTTATCAGATTGCCCTAGACCTTACCTCACTCAAAATTTGTCTAAGACTAGCCTAGCCCAAAATTTTCAACTCCCCAACGTGGAAGTTTTCTAACCCATTTCTTCGCACAAATAGCTCACCCATAATGATGTGCCTTTTAATAAAGACTAACCAGGTTTTTACAAAAACCACCAAACCATAACTCTTTACTAGCCAAGCTAGACCGCAACCTTTAACTCCGTCCCGTAGCATATCCTTGAAAACTCAAATAACCTGCCTTGACTGATCATCAACAAATGGATGGATACCTTCGCTAAGATCAACCTTGATGTCAAAACCCCACTGAACCAACCATCAGAGCTCAACTACAATTTACACACCAGGGTTGGGAATGACATGGATGAACACCCTGTGTCGATGGAGAACCTTCCTACTGTAGAACAAAACCAACCTCGCTGAACCGTGCTAAGTTTGAATTGACTGAAAGTGAATGAACTAGGGCAACCTGCCCAAGGAGACCCAAACAAAACCCAATCTCTACAAGGAGTATGGTAAGCCTACTATGAAGTACGTAGCCATCAAATAAGCTCCAAACTTTAGGAATATCATTGCTGCTCCAAATACTCAAACACTATTCAGATTTATGGTTACCTTACTAGCCTCACCTCTCAGGAAGAAGTCTGCCAAGCCGCGATTACCAAGTCAAACCAACCTGTAGGTAATGAAAGGTACCTGAAGCCCAAGGTCACCACCTAGCTATTGAAAATCTCTTAATATCTCAACTCACCACCCGCTGGCTCAAGCATCCACACTACTGACCCGGTACACAAACCACCAGCTCTGAAAGCATTTAACATACCATAAATCCTGGCCCATACTAGCAGAACTTGATCAACGCTGGAATCCCATACAACATACAACCCCTCAGAGAATCAACTAATTCAAACCTACAAATCTCAAAACACCAAGGCAACCATAATTCTCAAAGTACCATCGGAATCTAAAGTAGCCCTGCTGGTCTAAGCCCGCACAACCTAATCACATATAACACATAATCGTTGATCTTCAAATCGACGCCGCTGAATCTATCTAACTAATGTAGAATGGACCTCAACACTAGCAAAAATAGTGCTGGAATCTGGCAAGTCAAGCCTAACCAAATGGTTAGCCAGGGATTAGATGTCCAAGGCTAACAACCACTCTAAAACTAAAAGAGAGAAGCTAACCGGTCCATACTCACTGCCTTCCATCTCAAAAATGCCACAACTGAAGAGAATCTTCCATGAACTATCTGAAGTAACCTGCTAGCCCTTGTATTGGATCGAGGTAGATTTTGAAGATTGACAAAGCTGTGGAACACATGCAGGGAACAACTATCTGTGACTTATTCCTCTCAAGCAGAAACCAACTAAGATCAGGAGAAGGCAGATGACACAGAGATAGGAGCAAAGGCGTGTGGAGAAAATATATTTATGAGGAGAGTCCAACTTGCACAAAGTTTCCTTTTTATAAGGAGGAATCCCACAAGGAAAGAAATCAAAGAGATTTACTAAACAAGTCCTACAAGGATAAGGATTCCCAATTATGGAAGGAAATCAACCAAAAACAAGGAGAGGACTCTCAGCATAAAGACAAGAGAAGTTTTACAAAAAACTTCACGCACTTACAAAAAGAGCTACAAGCAGAACACAATTAAATTGAGTGAGTTCATATTTGAAAAGAGTTCTGAGTGAAGATTCCAGTGCACCCAATACAAGAAACCAGATTGAAGAACGTGTTTCTTAAAGTCTATGCTTTACTGTTCTTGAGTCAAGTTAATTGTATTGTTTTTTATCGAGTTGTAATCGTTCATTCTTAGTGCCAGTGAGTTATAAACTGGCATAGGAGTTATTTTTCAAGTTGGGATAACTCGAGGACGTGGGAACATAAACCTGGGGAGGTTTGTGTGGTATTTTAGGAATTATAGTTTATAATTCCTTAGGCTACAGAGTTTGTAATCTTGTGTTGAGGCTCATCGTTTTAGTGGAGTTGGGTTAAATCCTACAGAGGTGTAGATCGTGGTGTTTACCCTTTGTGAGCTAGGGTTTTTCCATGTATAACATCGTGTGTTCTCTTTACTGCTTTATATTTAAGTATTCGACAAAGGAACAGATCACTTAACCTGTTCCTTAGGCAAATTAGGGGGTCAACATTCTAACAATTGGTATCAGAGCGGGTTATCTTAACAAGAGTCTAATAACTCAAGATAAGATCACTATGAATTTTGCACCTCCTCTTGGACACGGTGAAAGACAACACATTAACAGACCACCTCTCTTCAATGGTCAATACTACTAATTGTGGAAGGCAAGGATGGAAGACTTTCTTCAGGTAGAGGACTATGAGCTATGGACCAGAGTTACTGATGGTCCTAAATTACCAATGATCAAGGATAATGAAAACAAGGACATTCCCAAACCAAAAGATCGATATGCTGAAGAAGATTTCAAGATGCTGGGGAAAAATACCAAAGCCAAGTGCCTTCTTGTATGTGGACTTGGACCAGATGAGTTCAATCGAATCTCCAGCTGCACCACTGCTAAACAGATTTGGGATACGCTTGTCAATGCTCATGAAGGCACTACTCAAGTGAGAAAATTCAAAATTGCTAAACTCTCCACTGAGTATGAAACCTTCAAAATGAAGAATGGTGAAACTCTCCAGGAGATGATTACTAGATTCACCACTGTGGTAAATGAATTGGTGTCCTTAGGGAAAATATACACCACAGAGGAACATGTTGACAAAGTTCTAAGGACTCTGCCTAAACCATGGGAAATTAAGGTCACTGCAATTAGAGAAGCAAAAGATCTGACAAACATGTCATTAGATGAACTGGTAGGCAATCTAAAGACCTATGAATGGAATATTGAGAGCCCTAAAAGAGGTAAAGGAAGCAGAGACAAAACTCTTGCTCTTAAGGCAACTGAAAGTGATGAATCTGAGTTGGATGATGATGACATTGCCCTGATAAGCAGGAACTTCAGAAAGTTCTTCAAAAAGACAGGAAATTTTGAAAACATTGCCCTGATAAGCAGGAACTTCAGAAAGTTCTTCAAAAAGACAGGAAATTTTGAAAAAAGGAAATCATCACCAAGCAAAGAAAGGAATGCAGACAAGGGACAAAATGGTGGCTGCTTCAAGTGTGGAAAAACTGACCATCAAGTCAAGGATTTTCCTATGTGGGAAATTGAATGGAAATAGGAGAGAGCTGAAAGGGAAAGAAAAGAGCAAGACAGCAGAAAAAAGAAAAAAGATGCTGGTAAAGCTATGTATGCTGCTTGGGGACTAGGTTCAGACCACTCAGGATATGAGGACACAGAAGATGTTGCCCTAATAGCCATGGAGGACAATGAATCAGACGTTGAGTCAGACACTGAAGAACCTGAGGAAAAGGTGATAGGAAGCAAGAAACATTGGTATATGGACAGTGCTTGCTCAAAACACATGACATGAGATAAAGAAAAATTTCTCTCACTAGCAGAAAGAAAAGGAGGGAATGTGGCCCTTGGAGGAGGAAAGAAAGGTAAGATCACAAGAGTTAGTAAAATAGGTAAGTCTGAAGAGAACTCAATTGAAAAGGTATACCATGTTGAAGGACTAAACCACAATCTACTCAATATCTCAAAACTCTGTGACAAAGGAAACAAGGTAACCTTCTACTCTACAGGTGTGAAAGTGATAGACCTAAGCACTGGGGAAACTTTCTTGACTGGACAAAGGTATAAGCATGTGTACACTGCTGATATCTCAAAGGTCCCTGCTGAGGATCTGGTTTGTCTCAGTGTGATGGACAAAGACCCTCTGCTATGGCACAAAAGATTGGGGCATGCTAGTCATGTTCAACTGAACAAAGGACTTGGTAGTAGGACTACCTAAAACTAAGTTCAAGAAAGATAAAGTTTGTGCTCCTTGTGCTCAAGGTAAACATGTAAGATCTTCTTTCAAAATTAAGCAGGTGATAAGATCGACCAGATCCTTGGAACTGGTCCACATGGATCTGTGTGGCCCCATGATAGTAAGAAGAAGAGGTGGCAAAAAGTATATATTTGTACTAGTTGATGACTACACAAGGTACTCTTGGACAGTTTTTCTTGCTTCTAAAGAATATGCATTTGAGGCATTCTGCACTTTAGTGAGAAAATTGGAAAAGAAACTTGACAAGCAATTAGTTACAATCAGAACAGACCTTGGAACTGAGTTTGAAAATGCAAAATTTCTGACTACTGCTCTACCCATGGTATTGATCACAACTTCTCTGCTCCTAGAACTCCTTAACAAAATGGGGTAGTTAAAAGAAAGAATAGAACTCTACAAGAGATAGCCAGAACCATGATGATAGCTAGTAATGTGGCTAGCTAATTCTGGGCTGAAGCTATTAACACTGCTTGCTATATACTCAACAGATGCATGTCCAGGCCTCTCCTAGACAAAACTCTCTATGAATTACTCAAAGGCAGAAAACCTAACATATCTCATCTGAGAGCTTTTGGATGCAAATGCTTTATCCACAATAATGGAAAGAATTTGTTAGGAAAATTTGATGCCAGAAGTGATGAGGGAATCTTTCTAGGCTACTCTTCACATAGTAAAGCTTATAGGGTGCTTAATAAAAGAACAAACTGTGTAGAGGAAAATGTGCATGTTGGATTTGATAAAAGCAATGTTATGGCTAACCAAAGTGTGCAGGAAATTGATGAACTATCACAGGCATCTGAACCAGTTATGCAGGAACAGGTTAAAGGAACATGTTCAACTGATGCTGAAACTGACAAACACAACAAGGTTGATAAAGCTCCAGTAGCTGACAAAAATGATGAAACCATGAGTCAACCGGATGAAGATGAGAATCAAGTTGAGGAGGCACAAGAGCTAGTACTCAAAGGGTACAAATATTAAGGCTCACATCCAATCAACAACATCCTTACTGATCTGAGCACTGACATAACAACCAGATCTGGACTGAAGAATCTCTGTGCCTTTGAATCCTTCTTGTCCATGATAGAGCCCCAGAAAATCAATGAAGCCTTGCAAGATACTGACTGGATCATTGCAATGGAAGAAGAGCTCAATCAGTTCAAAAGGAACAAGGTATGGCACTTGAAACCTAAACCAAATAATAGAACCATCATAGGTACCAAGTGGGTGTTCAGGAACAAGTTGGATAAAAATGGAACAGTCACAAGGAACAAGGCTAGACTTGTGGTCCAAGGGTATAATCAGGAAGAAGGAATAGACTATGATGAGACCTTTGCACCAGTAGCCATATTAGAGGCAATCAGACTCCTCATAGCCTTTGCAACCTCTATGGAATTCACTCTCTACCAGATGGATGTGAAAAGTGCCTTCCTCAATGGGTTGTTGAAGGAAGAAGTGTTTGTAAAACAATCTCCAGGCTTTGAAGATTCTGACTATCCTGACCATGTTTACAAGCTTGAGAGAGCCCTCTATGGACTCAAATAGGCTCCAAGAGCATGGTATAAAAGGTTGTCAAAGTTTATTCTTGATCATGACTACACAAGAGGTAAGATTGACAACACCCTATTCCTCAAGAACAAAGGAAGAGACTTGTTGGGAGTGCAGGTATATTTTGATGACATCATATTTAGAGGTACTAGCAAGGCCCTCCCAAAGGAGTTTGTTGCCCTGATGAGCAAAGAATTTGAAATGAGCATGATGGGTGAGCTCAACTTTTTCTTAGGGCTTCAGATAAAACAAACCCCTTCTGGAATAATGATTCACCAGCAGAAGTATGCCAAAGAGCTGCTTAAAAGGTTCAAGGTGGAAGATGCAAAGGAGATAGACACTCCAATAGCTACATCAACAAAGTTAGGTCTTGAAGGAACAGGTCCAACAGTGGAGCAGAAGCTGTACAGAGGAATGATTGGCTCTCTCCTATATCTTACAGCCAGCAGACCTGATATTGTCTTCAGTGTAGGTCTTTGTGCAAGATTCCAGGCCAATCCTATGGAACCCCACTTGAAGGCTGTCAAAAGGATCCTCAGATACTTGAAGGGAACTACTGACTTGGGACTATGTGTATCAAAATGGTAGCAACTTTGAACTTGTAGGATATGTTGATGCAGGCTATGCAGGGTATTTGGTGGACAGAAAGAGCACTACTGGAATGGTATACTTCTTGAGATCATGTCTGATCTCATGGGCAACTAAGAAGCAGAACTCTATAGCCCTCTCCACAGTTGAAGATGAATATGTGGCTGCTGCCTCATGTTGTGCACAATTACTCTGGATCAAGCAACAACTCAAGGACTTTGGTTTGAACATTGACTGTGTGCCTATCTTTTGTGATAATACAAGTGCAATAAATATTGCCAAAAATCCAGTTTAGCATAAAAGGACCAAGCACATTGACATAAGACACCACTTCCTGAGGGATAATGTGGAAAATGGATTGATCTCTATGCACTTTTGTGCCACAAAGAAGCAAATTGCTAACATATTCACAAAGGCTCTGGCAAGGGATCACTTTGAAAGGAACAGGTTGGAGCTGGGGATGATTAAGATCACATGAGTACCCCCAGTGATTGGCTAATGAACACTTCACATATTGCATTTTATTTTTACATTCTTATGCTCAGTCTTGTACATTTAGTTGTATGTCCCTTTGCCACTTTTAGGGGTTCAAGTTGCTTAAGCACTATAACTTGGTATTTGTATGTGCAACAGGAAATCAGGACATCAGAGTGGGACAAGAACTCAATGCAAAATTAAAAACCAAGGTATGTGCACTATGCTTAATGAAATTGATTGCTCAAATTGTGCATGTGTACCTGTCCCTCTCACCTGAACTACCAAGAAAATCATTAACCCTAAAAGCCTAAAACTGCCACTCTCCAAAAAAGAAAAGAGATCCAATCAAATCAGGTCACTTTTGACGTGATTCGACAGTTGTCAATCAAAGATCTCCTCCCTAGAATAGGACTCTTCCACTTAAAGGACTCTAATAAATGTCAAACGGCTAATTGCCCTTTTTAAAGTCCTTTTTGAACTCATTCTTCTCATTCACTCCAAATCTCTTCTTCTCCAATAATTTCTTCTTCGAAACCAAAATCTTCTTTCTCTCTTTTTATTCGTCCCAACAATGGACCATCAATCACCCTTCTCTCCCAAATCACTAGAAACAACCACTAGTTCCTTCATATCACCCACTCATGACCTTGTTCCCTTTAAGGAACAAGTCACTGTATTCTGCCTCCCTCCTGTTATTCTTGTTGATTCTCAGGGAATGGCTAAAATAGAGCAATATGCAAAAGTTCTTGGTGATGATTTGATTGGTGATGACTGTAAGGCAATGGTACCATATGAAGAATAGGATGAAGCTTTGGAAATTATTAGTGCTAGTCGAGAGGGGGAATTTGAGGATGAGGATATGGTGAGAGATGAGGAAGTTCAGGATGATGCACATTATGAGGGGGAAAACTCAGGGAAACCAACAGCTGAACCCAGTTCACCTGTTGGAGAAAAAGAGGATGCATCTACTGAGGGGAAATCTAAGGGTGAGAGGTCTGGAGCAAGGGAACAGGTTCAACATACCCATTCAGCACCTAATCCTGAGGATGATGACAACACATCGATTGCCAACTTAGTTCCATAAAGGGTGAGGTCTCGTTTACGCAAGACCTCAGGCAAAACTGTTAGAATATCAGATGATAAACCTGAAGAAGCTCCTCCTACTCCTGTAGCTATGCCTGTCACTGTTCGAATGACAAGGGCCACCAAGAGAGGTCTATAAGAAAGTATGGTTGCCTCAGTAGCCAAAAGACCTAGAGCCACTAGATGTATTTTTGCCCCTCCACTGATCCCGTTGATGTCTTGGATGATGAAGTGGAGGCAGCTGAAAGGAGAAGGAAAGGAAAGGGTGTTGCTCCCTCAAAATCACCAAAGAAATAGGTCAGGAAACCCGTTCCTTCGAAGGGTTCCGTCAAATCCCAGCTAGTGGATGAGCCCACTAATAGTGAGGGAGATGATCATAGACTTCCATCCTCCGAGTCTCATGAGCAAGATGATACTGATGATGCTGCTTCTCAAGAAGATATGGAGGCTGATCTCCCTGAGCATGTGGAAGAAAAGGATGACACCATGGAACCTATTGATGAGTCCCCTGATGCTAAAACTGAAAGGCTGATCAATTTTGGAACAAGAACTGTGGTTAGGGGTGGGGTGTTGACTGGGTTTGGTGGAGTTGAGATGACTGAGTTGCTGGGCTTGGTAGAGGCACAGGGTTGGTTGAATCTGTTCCTTCAGGGCAATGCCAGAAGAAAGATGGCAAGAGCTGAGACAATTCAGTTCTATGTGAATGCCACTGGAACATCTTCCTCTGTCTCCAGCATAGTAAGGGAAGTATCTTTCACTCTCACTCCTATGTTGTTAGCCCAAATTTTAGGGGTTCCCAATGTTGGTTGGTGTCACTATGTGAAGAAGAAATGGCCTCCCTTGGATGGGTTGCCCTCTGCTGTGGAGATTTCTAGGAGATTTGCTAATGACCCTACCTTGGAGTGGCACTGTAGGGTAGATAAGGGGGCTATGCTTCCTCTCCATCAGATGTTGTTTGATGTGGTGCACAAAATGGTGCTTTCCAGGGAACAAAAACGCACTGAGGCCAATTTCATAGACCTCACCTTAATGTATCTGTTGCTCTCCAGGATTCCCATAAACTTGCCAGGACTTATACTTTGTCACATGCATAGGATCTGCAAGCAGGATGGGAACAAACATGCCTTAGGGTATGGCTTTTGGCTGGCAGAAGTCTTTCAACACTTTTGTGTGTCTGTTCAAGCTTGGAAAGATCAGACAACCAAAGATGTTATAGGGACTGTGAACCAGGCTGCTGTACCTATTCCTCGTATGGGGGGCCAATGCACCCTTGCAGAGGCTAAGAGCAAGTCTGGCTGCCAAAGATGAAGAGATTGTTGCTCTATTGGCAACCCCTGATGAAGAATTGGATGAGCTTTATGACTCATATGGGGTTGAGCATGCACTACTGATGGAAGAAAATGCAAGGCTCAGGGCTGAGCTTGCACAAACACATGTTGCCTTAGCAACTGAGTAAGCCACTAATTCTGCAAGCCTAAAGGGTCTCTATGAGCTACTCAAGAAGGACCCCCCTCCTCCCACTGCCTAGTCTTCTCACTCTAGTCATCCCAACCTTTTCTTTTGTTCTCATATATGCATGTTTTGAGCTTTTAATTTCTATTTCTAGTGTACATGCTTTGTGATTAATAATATGTTGGGTTTATGTTCTAATCTCATCTTGTCTCCTGTGCACTTACAAATACCTTGATATAGCTAATTGAGCTCTTACTCTTTGAGTGTTTGCATAGGTGATAGCCCCAGTGGCCATGAGTGTAGAATACCACTTGAATTGGAATGCTGTGTGTCTTCACAGTGTTTTAATGATGCCAAAAGGAGGGAGATTGATTGCTGCTTGTGTGGTATTTATAACCCATTGGTCCGACATGTTCCTTTAATGTGTTCTTTTTGCAGTTTGCCTTAAGAAAACTGACATAATACAGGTTGAAATTTGCATACAAGAAGCAAGGGTTTGTCATCATCAAAAAGCGGGGATTTGTTGAATCTAGGTAGATTTTGAAGATTGACAAAGCTGTGGAACACATGCAGGGAACATGTATCTGTGACTTGTTCTTCTCAAGCAGAATCCAACTAGGATCAGGAAAAGGCAGATGACACGAAGATAGGAGAAAAAGCGTGTGGAGAAAACGTGTTTATGAGGAGAGTCCAGCTTGCACAAAGTTTCCTTTTCATAAGGAGGAATCCCACAAGGAAAGAAATCAAGGAGATTGACTGGACAAGTCCTACAAGGATAAGGATTCCCAATTATGGAAGGAAATCAACCAAAAACAAGGAGAGGACTCTCAACATAAATACAAGAGAAGTTTTACAAAAAACTTCACGCACTAACAAAAAGAGCTACAAGCAGAACACAATCAAATTGAGTGAGTTCATATTTGAAAAGAGTTCTGAGTGAATATTCAAGTGCACCCAATATAAGAAACCAGATTGGAAAACGTGTTCCTTAAAGTCTATGCTTTACTGTTCTTGAGTCAAGTTAATTGTATTGTTTTTCATCGAGTTGTAATTGTTCATTCTTAGTGCCAGTGAGTTATAAACTGGCATATGAGTTATTCTTCAAGTTTGGATAACTCGAGGACGTGGGCACATAAACCTGGGGAGGTTTGTGTTGTGTTTTAGGAATGAGAGTTTATAATTCCTTAGGTTACAGAGTTTGTAATCTTTTGTTGAGGCTCATTGTTTTAGTGGAGTTGGGTTAAATCCTACAGAGGTGTAGGTCATGGTTTTTACCCTTTGTGAGCCGGGTTTTTTTAACGTATAACATCGTGTGTTCTCTTTACTGCTTTATATTTAAGTATTAGACAAAGGAGCAGATCGCTTAACCTGTTCCTTAGGCAAATTAGGGAGTCAGCATTCTAACACCTTGACTCTGAAACCCAACTCCAATTACCGATCAATGCTTCTGTCGAATCCTCGAGTAGACTCATACGCTGCCAATGAACACTATAGAACTGGAGCCAACTAGGCTCTAAATATACGGTGTTCCCAATCCATAGATGCTACTGAGGCTTGGGTCACCCAAAATCAATAACAAGGAAAATCATAACTGATGCAAAAAACCCCAAAGGTAGTTCTGGAAGTGGCTTCCATCTCGATCTCTTACTATATGAAATATGACCTCGAATTCATCGAAGGGAAAGATGCCACTGCGCTCTGTAGTCGGTCGAGTCAAGTCACCACTACACACAACCCAAAGTATACCCCCAGTCGTCAGCTACTTGCAATCCACACATATAAGCAAGGAGTCATCTCCTTTCCTTCGCAAACCAAATGGAACCCTTTCCAAAGATACCCCGAATCTGACAAACTCTTTCTCAGAAGATCCTGGAGCTGTTCCCTTAGCTCCCACATCTCTACTGGAGTCACTTGATAAGTCGGGAAAAGAATAGGCCAAATTCCCAACTCTACCACACAACTATAGTTAAAACTCAACCATACTAGAAAAGGAGGAAAAACAACAAAGACAACCCATATACCTACCAACTATCTAAACCAATCAAATAAAGAGGGTCGACTCTAACATCCCGAGAAAAGCAAAACCATCCAACACCCACTTGCATGCCCAACACCATTTTCCTCAAGACATAGCAACCTTCGCCGGTACGCAGCTACTGGTACCACACCACACAAACAGAAAGATTTCTAGCAAACGCTAGATAACGGCCTAGGTAATAACCACCAAAGACCGCTAGAAATTAACATACTCACCAATTCTAGAACAACAACGAGGACCAAAAATAAAGCTAACAAGACCTACCCACGGGTCATAACCCCGGGTAGTCACCTCCCAAAAACGACACACCCCATCCACTACTAAAAGAATCAACCTACCGAGAAAACATATGCATAAACACTACAAACTCAAATAGTAATGCAACCAAACAAGAAATAGGTAGGAAAATATACAAATACATAAAAGAACATGGTAGATCCGCAAGGAAAATAATGCCAACACTAGCTGATGGTAACAAAAGTTGTACCTATCACAACGATATCTGGAACCTCCAACTCTGTCCTACCAAGAGGGGCAGCAGGCTATGGGTGTCTATCACTAGACTGAGTAGTCGATGCTGAAGGCTCGATCATTCCTCATCGGGACAATCTCTAGAAAAGTGACCAATCACTCCACAACTATAGCAACCTAAAGAAGCCCTGCTTTGACGCATGGTGTCTATCGACTCTAGATGGATACCTGAACCACCTGGATGAATGCCACCTCTAACCATCTGGGGACCACCTCTACTATTCTGCACACTACCTCTCGCTGCCTGGGGACCACCCCTACTACCCTGTATAATACCTCTAGCCGGTGGCACTAGAGCCTTAGGAGATAAAACTTGCTGACTAGAAGGCGTGATCGTGGGGCAATCCCTAGCAAAGTTCCCACACTCACCGCACTAAAAACAACCCCTACCAGATGAAGTCTATTGGGAAGATCTTGATGAGCCTGACCGACCACCATGACCTACACACCCTAAATGCGAACCCCAGAAACCCTGACCTGCACCATGTTTGTTCTGCTCAACATGCTCAGTACAACCACCCTCTGAACCCTGTGGAACTACTGAAACTCTGCTAGATAGAAAACTATGAAATCAATCTCTACCAGCGAATCCCCTACCTCGAGACTGAGAACCTCTGAAACTGCCCTGACATCGATGTCTCTTAGCACTACCTCCATAAGCCTCACTACATAACCCCTCTACAGCCCAAGCATGATCAACCACCTGAAGAAAGGTAGTCCCAACTGTCACTAAGTGATCTGTCACCAAATGGAGTGGTGAAATCAATCCTCTAACAAAACCCTGAACTCTCTCAAACTTTGTAGGCACAGTCCTTGCAGTGCGCCTAATCACCTCGTGAAACCTTGCCTCATACTCCAATATCGACATACAACCCTGTTAGAGACCAGTAACCTCAAACCTAACTGAAGCACCACTCAAAAAATCGGGTACTTCCCCTATCTGTGGTACTGATACACCCTCCGAAAGACTCAGAGTCCTAGCCACAGTGTCTCAAAGAACTAGGGTAGACATAAATTCTATCGGAGGCTGGGCTGGCCCCAAACCCCCTAACTGATGCGGTATACTCTCACTCTAAAATCCTAGCACTGGAGGAAGTGCTATAGCAATAGGTGCAGAAGCCTCGACGTCACCCGCTCTCGTACTCGTGCTAGACATCTAAGAAGAAATAGAATAACAAAGTTTAGAAGTTGATAGAGTCAGGAGTGCACGATAAGGAGCCAAGAATAGGGAACTTTTCCTAATAATGCCCTATAGCCTCCCGCAGATAAGATACAGACGTCATCATACCGATCCACGAGACTCTACTTAGGCACTTGCTCTTGTACCAACGACACCGGTGAACCTAGAGCTCTGATACCAAGCAATCACGACCCAATTTCTTAGGTCATGATGACACCTACAACCCCCCCAGTAGGTGAACAAATCCCCATAGCCCGGAATGGTTAGTAATGGGCTACTGCCTAAAAAAGCACGCATAAGCAGAAATAAGCAAAAACAGATATAATGAAACAACGCAGAAGGAAAACAATCGAAATATACATATAAAGAAACTACACCAACCCACGACCTAGTATCGATAGTACATGAGCCTCTACAAGATATAGAGTATTAGAAAGGTACAAAAGTATATATACATGTCTCTGAATAACAAAAGAGTACATGGTACAAAAAAAGAGATAAAAGCTAAGCCCCGGCAGCCAGGAGCTCACCCTAAGTCTCGGATGTCTGGAAAGCTGCACGAGTATCCATGCAGTCAACGGCGATAGCTCACACTAGGATCTGCACCAGGAAGATGCAAAAGTGTATTATGAGCACCAATTGCAAAGCAACGGGTACCCAGTAGGCATCATAGACCGACTGAGCGCATATAAGATATAAAAGCAGTTAATAGCAGACAATGAAAATCTATATTGCTAAAAGTTTAGCCGGATCAAAATCTGGGTCAAAAGAGGGCCCATGGGCCCCGCCACCCAAAACCGAAAATTAAAAGTCACCACGAAGTTCTCAACCTCGCCAGGAATACATGCTCCAAAATGAGCAAAACACGAGAAGGAAAAAGGGGTAAAACAGCCCCTACACTCAAGAAAGATAATGAAAATTAACGAAGAAATCTTACCAAAAGAAGTCGGGAAAATAATCACTGACCAAGAATTATCCACCCCAACAATATGTACTCAGCCCTCAAGAATTAGAGCTTAGAAGCTCAAGAAAATGGCTGAAAATCATTTAGGAAAAGATGGGAAATAAAATGGGGGAGAAAGGAATTTATAGGGGCTGCCAGCACTGTCATGCGCACGGGCCCCTGCGTGCACACAACCTGCCCATGTGCATGCAATGGCATGGCTGGTGTTGCAACAACCACCAGCAACCAGCAACTAGGCAACATGAAAATTAACTCGGATGGACCCTCAGGAAAGCATCTGGGGTCCTGCAATACAAACAAACTAACCCATTCAACTAAAAAGGGCATTCCAGACTTAACGAAATTGACAAAATTTTCAACGGAGGTCGATTTAATAAAAAGTATACCCCACGACCAAAATCAACCTTTAGCCTACTAAAACCAAAACGGAACCTAAAGGCTAAACTTGAGTCCGGAAGCTTCGAGACCCGAACCAATGGTCCCTCTAGCCCAAAATCGATATTCCGGAGCTAACAACGCTGACATAATTTCAATCTTAGATCGTCTTCTCCGAATGTTGACCAAAGTCAACCTTACAAGCCTAACTAGCCCGAAAACACAAAATGAGAGAGAATTTCAAACCCAAAGCTCTCGGATCCTGACCAAAGGTCCAACTAGACCAAATTCCACACTTTGGAGCTACCAGAACTGTTGGAATTTGATTTTGAGCACGATTGCTAAGAATGTTGATCAAATTCAATGATTTCCTAAGTTAAAGCTCTAAAACAGGGACATGGTCATAATGATCCAACGAACGGCCAGGACACCGAACTACTGGTCCTAGCAAGCCATAAATACTTGGAGTCGCTACTGAAAAGTTTTAACAGTATAACGAAGGTGAAAACGCGTAAATGACCAGAAAGATCATTACAATACGCTACATACTACAACATATATTTGCCCTTGTGATGTAACAAAAATGAAAATCAAGCACTTAAGAAGATCGCTTGTATATATCAACAATTTCTTACAGTGATTTCAAAATAAATGGCTCCCTATTATTATTCTAATTAATTATCCACTAATAGATAAGTGTAGGACTTTTCGTCAATTAGACTTGCTGCGCTCTTTCTCTTGTGCCACGTGGGGTGAGTGGTGTCATCAACACCCCACCCATTCTTATTTATTAAATTTTCAATGGAGTCCAAGACACGTATGTACTTAGGTATGTGTAAGTTTATGGTAAAATATATATAATTTTTTGAATATATCATAATTAGTAGAAAATTATTTCAAATAAAGCTTATATCATTTAATCGTAATTTTCAATATAATTAGACTTACTATCTCCGTTAAATATTAATAAATTATAAAATATTACAAAATACATACATATACTAATATATCGTGACTAAAGTGTAACACTCCAGGTATTTTAAGGTTGTCTATCGTCCTGTGTCAAAGGCCTACAAGCCTAAATTTGAGAGTTTTATTAACATTGCGCATATTCAAAAATATATTATTTAAAATTTGAATTTGGTATAAAGTTATATTCTTATTTCCCTCTTAAACTATCTTAAATATTTATAAAAAATTCTTTAATTACGATATAGTTGCATCTAAAATTATTTGATAAAAGTTTTATAATTTATTAATATTTTAATAGAAATAGTAAATTTAGTTATTTTATAAAATTATTATTATATGAGATAGACTTTATTCAAAATAATTTTCTATTAATTATGATATATTTAAAAAATTATATATATATTTTAGCACGAACTTACACAATATCCAAATATATATGTAATAAGATAAAAATATTTTTCTTTGTTCTGCAACCTCCACTCTACATGGAGATGGAGGAAATGGCCAACAACCCACTAATTAAAGTGGTGGCATGATTTGCTTTCCTTATTTAACACTTTTGCTTCTCAAATCTTTAAAAGAGTTGGATCATTTCATTAAAACAAGTTACTGAAAGTAAATTTCAAAAGCCAAATTTGTTCTTTTCATGTTATATTTCCTTACAAACAAAGGAATTCTCATAGCACTATCTATACATATATTGCCTAGCTTTTACGTTGAACAAAATTAAGTAAGAAAAAATATTTTGACACGATATTTGATCATCAAAAGAAAATCGATTATCTACATCAAGTTATTCAAGCTTGAATTGTGGTATGTCAAAGGCAATTTTTTTTTTGTTGGCATGATTTCATAAAATTTGTGATATTCAGGTCTAACGTGCTATCGAAAAATCATTTGTAAATTTTTAAATTGGTGTTGATATTACTTTTTGTTAATAAATCATATCAGATAATATCAATTACATGTCAAGTTGAAAAGTAGGAGGTGGTGTATTATGAAATTAGTAGTCCTTTCCGAAATGAAGTCTTTATGGGCTGACCTTATAATATCTAATTTACTCAAACTTTGCCCGTAGTCATTTATAATCTTCGGATGTAGAGTTGGAATAGAAGGATCCGTTATGGAATACTCTAGGATATAGTGTTTGAATTAATTAAACGAATTCATGTTATTAAATTCATTAGTAATGACTGATTATTAATCAATGATTGACAATGTTGAAGTTACTATGATAGAATGATTATAGTTAACAAGATATATGCAAAGTGAGAATTAGAAAATGAATAATTTTGAAACATAGCAGAAAGTGAAGATGCTAACAATTAGTATATATTAGGTCACCTTTTATTTACTTTCTTTTCTTGATATGCCTTAGGCGATCTTTCATTTTTCATCACCAACGGTATCCTTTCTCTTGATTTTCTTTATCAACCACATTTTTGAACGATCTATTCTAGAAAATAGAAGTGAGATATGATGTTATTGGCAAAGCATTTTCATATAATAGCGCCCTTGTGGACTCACATAGCTATTTGTATATTTTGGTTATGAACTATTGGATTGGCTCAGATTGTTGTTGTTGCACGATTTGCTTATTGGTTGCACATATACATACGCATAATGAATATGCATTATATTTTATGTCCTAGGGGCTAGGATCGGGGTGTACGCCTACACCAAATATATTAGATCGGAGTGGCACGTTTGCCCAATCATATGCATTGCATTCAATATTCTTTGATTATGATTGACACTTGCCGAGCTTATGGGGGTCCCGATAGGTTGTTGTTTGATGGTGAAACTGCTTGTTGTGTATGATTTGTGTCAAGAACAGGAGAAGTCTTGTCACGACCCGATTTCTCAGGTCATGATGACACCTACAACCCCCCAGTAGGTGAACCAATTTTCGTAGCTCGAAACGGTTGATACTACCTAACAACACGCACAATAACCAGAAATAAGCAGAAACAGAATATAAAGATAGACAAGCGGAAGCAATAACCTGAATATATGCATAATGAAACTACACCAACCCCAAGACTTGGTATCGATAGTACAGAAGCTTCTAATAGAGTACAAGTGCTAGAAGTAACAAAATGATAAGTACAACTGTCTCCGAATATACAAAGAGTAACAGTACAAAAGCTGAGATGTGGTCAAGCCCCAGTCGTCAGGCACTCACCCTAGTCTCGAATATCCAGAAGCTGCACGAGTCTCCATGCGATCAACGGCGAAAGCTCATCTAATATTTGTACCAGAAAGATGCAGAAGTGTAGTATGAACACCAATTGCTAAGCAACGGGTACCCAGTAGGCATCATCGGCCGACTGAGAGCATATAAAATATAAAAGCAGTAATAAGCAGAATACAAGGAAACGGTCACGGAAAACAAGGAGAAAGCACAAGGAACTAGCACAAAGCGTAATTAACCAAGAGTTACAAGTACAACATGCTTGCACAGAAGATATACATACATAGAAACACAGGTGAAAGAAGGAAGAAGGACATACCTGGGATCCTTGCAACAACAATATATATAAAAGAGAGTTTAAAGATACGGACGGTATACCGGTAATCTCAAAAATATAGGGAAGGAAGGAAAGAAAGCCAACAGTCGAACTAGTAATCACATACTAACAAAATATGCTTAAGACATAAAATTCAAGATAAGAATAGACGTACAACATATTCTCAAGTATAACCCTAGGATGGGATAAATAAACCACAAGTACACAGATTCGCTAACGAAAATCACAACAAGGAATAAAATTCAATACCCCACAACCGCTCAGAAAGCTACACAATCAGAACCTCAACAATTCCAGTCCTACTAGCCTCTCAATAATCATAGTCCCAAGATGGTGCCTCAACATGCTAAAACTTCTAATCCAACCAGTACCAAATATTATAACAATCTCTAGGAAATGAACAAAAAAATATAATCTACCTACAATCCCAATGATTGCCCATACAACCAAGGAACACAATCAAGTGAAAAAACCCTCCGATCGCCTATACAATCGGAGCGTACATTGAGCATACAACAAACAAAGGTGGAATTAGATCACAATATGCATGATGATGTATGATGAATCTGGTGTGATAATAGTGCTGTATGTTACCCCCTCCGGTACCTATAAGGACCAATAGAGGCAGGATCCATAAAAGGCTCTTCCCGTGTACCTCTGCTACGCCGTACACCCCTTCTTCTGGCATGCTGCGTTAGATCGTAGCCGGTGGCCCAGGAACGACAGGGTCCGTGGAGGTCTACTCATAGACTACATACTAAAATCTGCAAACCTCAAAGTGTAACTCAATAATCATAACCTCGTAGTACATGCTCGGCTTCGACCCGGGTATAAACCAGTATTAGAAATCTCAAAGACCCTCTCAAAGGGTGCCCAAAGTATATCAAGGTCTAATATCATTAGTAAATCCTCAGTAACTCTCTCGAAGGGTACCCGGAGTATAGCCGGGCCTAAAATCATCATAAAACCATGTCTAGCACTCCGACAAAGCCGAGTCTAGTATCAGTAATAAATCAGTGAGAAAATCAGTGTAGTACCACTTTTATCTCGAGAAAATCCACTAGTCGATACCAAATCTCATTTTATTATCATTTATACTGAAAATGGTCCCTCGAGGCCATGCAAAGTTTAGAAAACCGGTGATAGTAGGCCCGAAGCCAAAATAGTGGTAACACATGCAGAAAAATCCTTTTTAATGAATGATATGCTCGTAGACAATAAAGTTAGCCCAAAGTGGCTCACAAACATTCCTATCGGCCCTGCACAGGCATAAGAAACTCTATAATAGACATAACCAGCCTAGAGCAATATCTCTATGTCCGGGATTCGTGGACATTCCCAAATAACCCACAATCTATGTTCAAAAGTCAATACAAAGCCACACAGGACCACAATGTAATATACAATACTACGAATACTACAAAGAACATATGAAATAAGCGGATAGAAAAGGCGGACAACATCTGAGGGTACCAACCTATCACAACCCGCTCAAGGATACTAATTAGTGCAGTTATAGTCTATATATGCAGAGTCTAGGTAGGGAAGACCATAACTAACCTGTCGTCCGACGACTAGCTGCGGGAACAACGTCGTCCAGGCTCGAACTGCTCTGAGAAGCTCCAATTCATGAAAATACTATCACAATAATAATCTAAGCATCAAAACAAGACAAATGATACCCATAATGCCATAGACATAACCAGGTCAAAATTTTGGTCACCAGCGAGCCTGTGGGCCCTGCAACCTGAAGCCGAAAATAAAAAACATCACGGTGTTCCCTACATTCCCGGGGGAACGAGCTCAAAATATATGACAAAAGTTTTCCATGGGGATGGCTCAAAACAGTCCCCAAGCTAAAAGAACAATTGAATAATCAAAGGGGAAGAATTTAACGAAATAAACGAGGGACTTATCGAATTGGAGACACAAAAATGATCACGGGACCAAGAATAATCACCCCCATGCCTAGAATCGAAGCCATAGAGATGAATATGGAGTTTGGAGCTGATATCAATGGAGCATAGCATATTTTGGGTGGTGAAAATGAAGAAGAAGATATATATATTGCCAAAGGTCCTTTATCGCGATCGCGAAAGGACCCCACGCGGTCGCGATGACTACACTGGCTAAACTATTGTGATCGCGAGGACTATCCATGTGGTCATGGAGAGCACAAAGGGAGGTACTACATCATGGTCATGAGGAGGGAGCCCGCGATCGCGTAGAGTAAATGGAGCTGGGTCCACCAGCCCTTCATCGCAATCGCGTGAAAGGACCTTCGCGGTTGTGATGACCTACGAGTCAGACCATCATGATCACAATAGATTCCTTTGCAGTCACGATTAAGTCCTGAGGCTTGCACCTACAACAACAACAAACAGAAAATTAGGAGGGAAAAAGTCTCTAGATGGGCCAACAGGACTCATACGGGATCCCGCACGCACAAAAAAACTACTCTACTCTACCAGAAATGGAATTTCAGATTTAACAGAATCAATGAAAATCCCATCGGAGGTTGATTCAATGAAAAATGGGCCCCACGCCCAAAAACTAACCTTAGGCCAACTATTTCCAAAACAGAACCAAATGGCTGAAATCAAGTTCGGAAGCCTCAGGACCCAAACCAATAGTCCCTCTACCCTAAAATTGACATTCCGAAGCTAACATCACAGACAAAATTTTCATCCGAGGCCAACTTCTCCAAATGTTGACCAAAGTCAACTAAACAAGCCCACTTGGTCTAAAAACACAAAATGAGAGAGAATTCCAAGCTGAAAAGATCTTGGATCCCGACCAAAGGTCCTATTAGACCAAAGTCCATGCTCTAAAGCTAACGGAACTATCAGAACTTGATTCTAAGCATGTTAACCAAGAATGTTGACTAAAGTTAACGATTTCAAAAGCCTAAAGCTCTAAAATAAGAAATGGACAAAAAGACAAAACAGACGGTCTGGGCACCGAACTACCATCATAGTGAGAACTTCACTGACCATCATAGTCTTCAGTACATTTTCAGCCAGAAGGACCTAAATTTGAGGCAGCATAGGTGGTTGGAGTTACTGAAGGACTATGGCATCTCTATTCTTTACCATTCGGGCAAGACAAATATGGTAGCAAATGCCTTAAGATGAAAGGTAGTGAGTATGGGTAGCTTGGATTTCTTAGCGTCATAGGAGTGACCTTTAGCCTGGGACATCCAGTCCTTGGCTAACATGTTAGTTAGACGTGATATTTCTGAGCCAAGACGTATTCTTGCTTGTGTTGAGTCTAGATCATCCTTATTAGAGTAGATTCAGGCACAACAGTTTGATGATGCAAGGTTGAAGTTCATTCATGACAAGGTGTTGAGAGATGAGGCTAGGAAGGCAACCGTAGATTCTGAAGGTGTTCTGAGGATCAAGGGTCGTATCTGTGTTCCCAGAGTTGGTGACTTGGTTAGACTGATCTTGGAGGAGGCTTATTATTCTAGATATTCCATTCATCCCGGGGCACCTAAGATGTATCATAACTTGAGGCAACACTATTGGTGGTGTGGGATAAAGAGGGATATTTCATCTTTTGTGTCTAGGTGTTTGAACTGTCAGCAGGTGAAGTTTGAGCACCAGAGGCCAGGTGGATTGACTCAGAGGCTACCCATTTCAGAGTGGAAATGGGAGCGGATCGCCATGAACTTTGTAGTTGGGTTGCCACGTACTTTGCATATATATGATGCCATTTGGGTCATTGTGGATAGGTTGACAAAAACTGCTCATTTTCTTCCAGTTCAGACTTCCTACAGTTCCGAGAGGTTGGCTCAGATCTACATTTGTGAGATTTTCCATTTGCATGGTGTGCCAGTTTCCATCATTTCTGACCATGGTACTCAGTTAACTTCACATTTCTAGAGGTCTATTTAGAGAGAGTTGGGCACTAGAGTTGAGCTTAGCACCGCTTTTCATCTGCAGACTGACGGTCAGTCAGAGCATACTATCCAGGTTCTGGAGGATATATTGTGCGCCTGTGTTATTGATTTTGGGGTTCAATGGGACCAGTGCTTAGCTTTGGCATAATTTGCATATAATAATAGTTACCATTCCAGCATTTAGATGGCTTTGTTTGAGGCTTTGTCTGGTAGGCAATGCATATCTCCAGTAGGTTGGTTTGATTCTTTTGAGGTTAGGCCATGGGGTACCGACTTGCTTCGTGATTCTATGGATAGAGTTCAGGTCATTTAGGAGAGACTTTGCACTGCCCATAGTAGGCAAAAAAGTTATGCTGATCGGAGTGTTCAAGATCTATAGTTCATGGTTGGTGACAGTGTGCTCCTTCGAGTGTCTCCCATGAAGGGCATGATGTGGTTTGGGAGGAAGGGTAAGCTCAGTCCTAGGTTCATTAAGCCATTTGAGATCCTTCATCGCATTGGAGAGATTGCTTATGAGTTGGCCTTGCCTTCTGCTCTTTCCAATGGTCACCTAGTTTTTCATGTCGCTATGTTGCGTCAGTATATTCTGGATGAGTCTCACGCGCTTCAGTGAGATTCGGTTCAGTTGGATAAGTCTTTAGCTTTTGATGAGGAACCTGTTTCTATTTTGGACAGGCAAGTTAGGAAGTTGAGGTCCAAGGATATTTTGTCAGTTAAGGTTCAATGGCAGCATCGCCCTGTCGAGGATGCTACTTGAGAGATTGAGATCGATATGCAAACCAACTATCCTTGCCTTTTTTAGTCTTCAGGTACTATCCTTTCCCTAACTTTTGAGGATGAAAGTTCTTTTAGTAGTGGATGTTGTAATGACCCTCTGGGTTATTTTCTATTTTTTGTGCTTTTTCTATATTTCGAGCTTTCCCGCAGTGGCTACATGTCATTTATAACTTACCAGGACTGATAGTTTGGTGCCCGGGCTATTCGTTAGGTCGTTATGGTCACTTCTCTGTTTTAGAACTTGAACTTAGAAAATCTTTGATTTTGGTCAATTTTCTTGGTAAACATGCTCAACATCAAATTTTAACAATTTCGTTGGCTCCGGAATGAAGATTTTGGTCTAGTGGGACCCTAGGTCTGGGTCTGGTTGCTGTCAGTTTGGTTTTGTGTTATTTTATGTGTTTTCAAGCCAGTTTGTCTTGTGGGGTTGACTTTGATCAACATTAGGAGGAGACGGCCTCGGATGAAAATTCCGTCAGCGCTGTTAGCTTTGAAATGTTGACTTTGGGCTAAAGGGACCTTTGGTTCGGGTCTCAAGGCTTCCAGAATTGTTTTTGGCCTTTGGGTTTCGCTTTGGTAAAGGTTGGCCAATAGTTAGTTTTGGGCGTGGAGCTCACTTTTTGTTAAATCGATCTCCGTTGGGATTTTTGTTAATTCCGTTGAGTCCAGAATGCAATTTTTAGTTGAATACTCAGCTCATTTTTTTACGGGAACCCAAATGCATTCTCTGGGGTCCATCCATTTCAAAGTTTGCCAAAGACTTAGCATTACAACAGCTGGTTGCTGGTATGGCGCCATGGTAGCACCTGGCCGCACCTATTCTGGTGCTCCTATGCTGGCTTGTGAGCGCCTGCGTGCTTGTCTGGGCTGGCAAGGCAGCATTCCTGTGGCGTGGCAGGCGCTATGGCCGGGATGCACTTGTGGTGCCTGGGTGCTGTGGCATGCCCGCGCCTGCGCGTGCATGGGCACCCCTGCGCCTGGGCACTTGCAGTTATAAGCTGCCCACTTCTTTGAATTTCATTTCACTTCTAACACTTCTTCTACTCATTTTTCCTCCATAGATTAGAACTCCAACTTCCATTTTCTCTCCTGGTTCATCCCTAGATTTGTGGTGTTTATAATTCAAGTCCATGGTCGATTAGTTCACGTTAAATTGGTAAGTTTTTGCCTCCCAAATCCTTAATTCTCTATTTTTGTTTCCCTTGAACTAGAGGACTTCGGGGCTATTTTGAGCCCTGAAATGAGTCATGTTTGCGCTCAACTTTTGGGTATGGGTTCTTCAACCCATTGCGAATATAATAGTAATTTTTATTTTCTGTTTCATTGCACGAGCCTCGAGGGTCATTTTTTGACCTAATTTTCAGTCTGAATTTCTGTGTAGCAATATGGGTGTCATTCTTCTCGTCTTGACACTCGGATTATATTCTTGATAGGGTGGCAGCTTTTTAAGGCTATTTGAAAGGGGAAGAAACACGATTGATGGTTCGTGTTTGCGGTTCAGCCCCGAGGTAGGTTAATGTGTACTTTCCAAGACTGAGTTAGTTAGATTTTATATGTTATATGTTACTGGAATGTTAGGTTGGACTATAGATAGAAATAGGCTTAAATCTTGTAACTTGTAATAACTGGCCATTTAAGATCATAGATTAGGATTATTCCTGTTATCTTAAGTCTAGGAGCTGGTAGTGTTGTTATAGCTTGTATAGAATCTGTACTTTGCTTTTAGGAGGTCGTAGAGGTAGAGTAGAAGCTTGTAGTTGTTTTCGTTGTTATGTTCTGTTATTTTCGCCTTATTATCGGTTTTATGTGTATTTGTGGGCCCGAGGCCATAGCTTGGATTTGGATGAAGTTTCTAGGTTAGTTCTCTTGATTGAAGGGTGTTTTTCCCAGTTTCACCTTGTTATGTGCTACATTCTCTGAACGTGGAAATTTACATGCTCATATTGCATTCTCATGCCTATCAGTACAGAAAAGGATGATTTTCAAGGTTTAGGTTTCAAATATAAGATTTACTACGGTTACTGTGATTTTTGGACTTTAAAGGAATTATTTTGGGATTTTACTACTAGTTTTGAAAAGGAAAGGAAAAATACTACTTTATACTGGTCTGAGGGGTGTTCCCGACCCCTTTTCTCCTTTTTCACACACACATACACACACACACACACACACATATATATATATATTAATAACCCGATGCGGTATTTCATACCCCCAATGCATTATTTCGGGTTTTCACTTCCCATTTACATACATACATACATATATATGCATAGTCTGATGCAATATTTCGAGCGCCTGATGTGGTATTCCGGATTTATACTATTATACGCTCATGCATCATAGCATCTTCCATCGCATTACATTGGCTTGATGTGTATTTGGATTGTCTGTTGTCTGGATTGACTTGTTATTATTTCCTTCTTGTTGGTGCTGTTAGTCCTTTTTTGGTTTTATAACTAGATTTAGGTAGATCCCTGTATTTAGCTTACTTTCCTGTAATTTATATTATCTTTCTACGCTCGGTCGACCTATGATGCTTACTAGGTACCCATTATTTTGGTACTCATACTACAGTCTGCATCTTTTTCTGATGCAACACCTAGTACAAGACACCCCCGTTGATCCTCCCATCGTTCGAGGCCTGTTGCAATTTGGATCGCGTTGAGCTCCCAGCGCCTTGGAGACTTTACATGCTTTCCATATATCATTTCTGTCTATATTTGGTATTTTGGATAGACAAAGTCTGTTGTAAAGCTACTCCGTACTTTAGACGCTCTTGTACCGGTGACACCAGGTCCAGGTTGGTTCTTTTGTATGTTTTGTGATCTTGGTCACTTTAGGGTCATTTATGTATATTTAGTACAGTTGGTATTTACATATGCTATTGTCCTTATCTCCCTTATTTATATATCTTCTGCTTTATATATATAAACTACTTTGTTTATCTTCCGTGTGGTTTGGGTTGGCTTGCCTACTGGAGTTATGTATTGCTATTCTGGCCCGATTTTGGGTCGTGACATGAATGATCAAACAAGAAAAATGAGTCAAGTCAAGGAAATGAAAGGGTACCTGAATCCTTAAACAAGTGAGGGTACTTGTCCCGCATGTTCTTCTCAGTTTTCCAAGTGGCTTGTTTAACAGAACGATGCTTCCATTGGACCTTTATCGATTGAATCTCCTTTGTCCTCAACTTTTGGACATCCCAATAAAGAATGGCAACTGGCTACTCCTCATAAGTAAGATCCTTATCTGACAAAACTGAATCCCACTTGATAATGTCATCCCCATCCCTATGGTATCTCTTAAGCATGGATATATGGAACACCAGATGGACCCTTGACAAGTTTGGCGGCAATGCCAACCTGTACGCTATCAGCCCCACATCGCTAAGAACCTCGAATGGACTGATATACCGAGGGCTAAGGTTTCCCTTCTTTCCAAACCTCATGATTCCCTTCATAGGTGACAATTTCAAAAAACTTGTTCACCAACCTTGGATGACATATCCCTCACCTTACAGTCTACATACTCCTTTTGCCTACTTAGGGCTGCCAACAACTTGTTTTGGATAAATCTCACCTTATCCTGAGCTTCCTTCACCATATCAGTGCCCAAAGGTTTCACATTACCAACCTTAAACCATCCTATGGGTGATCTACACCTCCTCTATAGAGTGCCTCAAATGGAGCAATATCAATGCTAGAGTGATAACTATTGTTGTATGAGAACTCACACAACGGCAAGAATTTGTCCCAATGGCCACCAAAGTCGATCACACATGCCCTCAACATGTTCTCAAGAACCTGAATCTTCCTCTACGATTGTCCATCAGTCTGAGGATGAAAGGCTGTGCTAAAAGTGAGTTGGGTGTCCTACTCTTTGTGCAACCTGCCCCAAACCTCTATCTGAAATAATGGAAAGTGGCACCCTATGAAGCATCACTATCTCCCTGGCGTAGATATTGGCCAACTGTTTAGAGCTGTAGTCCACTCTAACCGGAATAAAATGGGCTAATTTAGTCAGCCTATCCACTATAACCCAAATCGAGTCACGCTTCCCCAAGGTCTTAGAAAGACCTACCAAAAAATCCATAGCTATCCTCTCCCACTTCCATTCAGGAATGGGTACCCTTTGGAGCAAACCTGCATGTGTTTGATGCTCGTACTTTACCTACTTGACAGTTGTGACATTTGGATACATACTCCACTATGTCCCTTTTTCATCCCAAGCCATTAATAAAGCTGCCTCAAGTCATGGTACATTTTGGTTATACCTAGATGAATAGAATATCACAAACTATGAGCTTCAGCTAGCATATTCTGAATCAAATCACCAACCCAAGGAATGCTTACTCGCCCTCTAAACCACAATACTCTACACGCATCAAGTGGCATCTGAAGCCTCACCAGACACCACCTTGTTTCAGAGTTTATTCAATTCCACATCCTCAAACTATTTGCCCTTGATTTCATCGAGGAATGTTGACTTCACCTCAATACTAGCCAACACTCCACCCCTTTCTAAAATACCAAACTGCATGAATTTAGATGCTAGAGTTTGAAACTCCCTAGTTAAGGTCCGCCTTGACACCTTCAAACAGGCCAAACTTCCCATACTTACTGCTTTCGGGCTCAATGCATATGCCACCACATTAGCCTTACCCGGATGATACTAAATGGTCACATCATAGTCTTTCAACAACTCCATCCATCTGCTCTGTCTCAAGTTTAAATCCCTTTGCGTGACACATGCTGCAGGCTGCGATGGTCACCATAAAGATAGTGTCGCCAAATCGTAAGTTCAAACACTACCGCTACCAACTCTAAGTAATGGGTTGGGTAATTCTTTTCATAAGGCTTCAATTGTCTCGAAGCATGAGCAATGATATTCCTATCCTGCATCAATACAACACCCAAACCCAAATGTGAAGCATCACAAAAATACAACAAAATCCTTACCTTCAACCAGAAATGAAAGAATAGGAGTTGTAGTCAAAAGTGTCTTGAGCTTTTGGATGCTCTCCTCATATTTATCCGATCAAACAAATGGCACCTCCTCCTGAGTCAACCTTGTTAAGTGGGTAGAGATAGAAGTAAATTCTTGACAAACCTGCAATAATAACTGGCAAGACCCACAAAGATCCTAACCTCCATCACAAAGCTAGGCCGAACCCAAATCTTAACCACCTTAATCTTCTAGGGATGTACCATCACCCCCTTTTCTGAGACTACATATCTTAAGAAGGCAACTGAAGACAACCAGAACTTGCATTTCGAGAACTTTGCATACAACTGCTTCTCCTTCAAAATTCCCAAGAGAATGCGAAGATGACCTATATGTTCCTCCTTGCTCTTGGAGTAAATCAAAATGTCATCAATAAAAACTATCACAAAAGAATCCAAGAAGGAACTCGTAATGCCCATACCGAGTCCTGAAAGTTGCCTTAGGTATATCTTTAGGCCAATTTTTTAGCTGATGGTAAACCAACCTCAAGTCAATCTAGGAGCATACCTAAGCACCCTGCAACTGGTCAAAAATATCATCTATGTGGGGCAAGGGATATTTATTCCTGATGTTAACCTTGTTCAACTGTCTGTAATCAATGCACATCCTCATTCTACCATCTTTCTTTTTAGCGAACAAAACTGGAGTAGCCCAAGGTAAAGCACTGGGACAAATAAATCTCTTATCAAGCAGTTCCTGTAACTGGGTTTTGAGTTCTGTCAACTTTGCCAGAGCCATTCGATACGGAGGAATAGAAATTGAGCGAGTTCCAGGCTCCAAATCAATACAAAAATCAATATCCCTGTCTGGAGGCATACCCGGAAAATTCGTAAGAAATACCTCCTGAAACTCGAAAACCATGGGAACTGACTCAATAGAAGGAAACTCCGCACTAACATCCTAAAGATTAGCCAGGAAGTCCGAACACCCCTTTCCCACTAGCTTTCTAGCCCGAACAAAAGATATCATTTTCACCGGCTTAGACTTATACACACCCTCCCACTCTAGTTTATCTATACCCAGCATTTCTAGAGTCACTGTCTTAGTATTATAGTTCAAAACAGCATGATATGGAGACAACCAAGTCATACCCATAATAATTTCAAAATCAAGCATGTGCAAAATGATCAAGTCTACCTAAGCCTGAAGACCCATAAACAAAATAGAACATGCACGATATACATGGGTCACTACCACAGAATATCCAATCGGAGTAGAAACATATACAAGAGAATTGAGTACATCACATACCAAGTTCAGACCCAAAAAAAATCTAACAGATACATAAGAGTAAGTGGAACTCGAATCAAACAAAATAGTAGCCATCTGGTCACAAATGAGAATAGTACGTGTAATAACAACATTAGATGCCTCGGCCTCGGTCTTGCCTTAGAAGGCATAAAAGTGAGCTCTATAATCAAGCTGGGCAACTTCCCTAGCATGCTGCGCTCCACCCTTCCCCTGTATTACCATTACCTTTGTTACCACCATGGCCTCCTTTAATTATTACCCCGTCCACCCTGTGGATGGCCCCTACCATTACCACCTCTACCTCTACCTGCTGGTACCACAACCCTAGTCTGTGACTATAACTGATTACCTATCTTCCTCATAGGGCAATCTCTTTTGAAGTTCCCCACAACACCACAAGTATAGCAACCTCTCTCAAGAGAATGCTTGTTAGCCGAAGAATAGGAAGCCCCTTGGCCTCTAGCAATTGGAGACTGCTGAATAATCCCTGAATGACCACTTGTAGAGGCTGGCAAAGCTGACTGAATGGGGTGAGCCAAGTGAACCAGCTGGTTATGACCCCTGGAATAAGATCCACTGTAGTTACCCGCATTCTGGGACTTCATGGCTAATACCTTAGCTTGACCAACTTGTTTAACTCCCTTAAGCTTTTTCACATAATCAGCTACGTCATTGAAGCTCCTTCCTATAGAAGTCATGTGAACAGACAAAACCTGGAGATCAGTGTTCAAACCCTTAACATATAAGCAAATCCTCTCCTCCTCAGTGCCCAACAACTGGGTAGCATAGGGAGATAGACCATGGAACTTAGCCTCATAGGGCGCAACTGACATACTATCTTGTTCAAGGGCCAAAAACTCATCCTTCTTTGTTCCCAAAGAGTACGGGGTATATACTTCTTAAAATATAGGGCATGAAACTGAGCCCAAATCAATGGAGGCAAAACTGTTGACCGACACTCCACATAGGCTCTCCGCCACTCTTGGAATCCCCTTGCAGTTGGAAGGTCACAAATTCAACACCATGTTGTTACACAATCCCTAATTTGTGTAGCCTCTCCTAGCAATCAATGATGAACTCAAATGCATCCTCAGCCTTAGTACCATGAAATGAAGGAGGTTTATTTTAAAAAACTTGGTCAGCAACTCATGTTTGGTCCTGGTCATGATGGGGCCTAACACAGGATGGGGAAATGCATCAGTACCTAAAGCCTCATCTATCATGGGAGCTAAAGTGGCAGTGGGATGAACACCCGGAACCTGGAAAGTCAGCACATCAGGGGTGGCTCAAGTACCAGCCAACTGATGAATGCTCAAATCATGCTCTCCAAGTAGAAGGCCACGATGATCGTGCAACAAAATAAAATTTATAATCCCAATGAGTGTCAGGGTCATACCCAAGGGACTTGGGGTAGCTAAATAGAGATTGTAACGAATTGAGTTCAAGGTGAGAGTAATTTCCCAAAACAACAAGTAAGAGGATGGGGGAATTGGGAATGTTGTCACTACAATTGCAATTCAATTTAAAAAGCAATAAAACTAAAGAGGGTGTACCAAGTTGACTAGACGACTAGGGATGCTTATCCGATGGGGATTTGGCTATGGGATAGGGTGATTATCAATTCATACCTATTCTTGCTTAATGACATGAATAACATTGGTCATGGGTAAGATTTTCTTATCTCTCGATCAACAATCTTATATCCGATGATCTCGGTTAGAGCATCATCAGTTTGATTAACAAACAACCAATCTAGCTAGGGAAGGTCACACTATTTCTAGCTTAGACCCTTAAATGGGAGAATTTGACGATAAGAGCTATCTCTAGCCTCAAATCTGAGTGGAATCCCAAGTTCCCACTAGTAATTTTACACCCGAAACTATGAAATCCTTTCTCAAGCAATCACATAGTCAAGTAATGAAAATTAATGTTTGCAACCACCAATTTTAGGATTAAAACTTGGTAAAATTACTAGACCCATGTCAATTAAGCAATTATAAGAAAGAATAAATAACTCCCACGCCCATTCTTAAACACCCATCATCAATAAACCCCTAGACAAGAGAAATTAGCCACTCATAGTAAGAGAGAAAGAGATACCAACTGGGTAATTCAAAATCTCCTCCATTAGAGCTAAATCTCAAGTTCTAGATTCAATTTGAGCACAAAAGTGTTAACCAAGAGAATTAGATTGAAACCCTCTTCTCAATTTGAGCACAAAAGTGTTAACCAAGAGAAATTAGCCACTCATAAAAGTTATTTACAATTGTGCCTGAATAGGCCTTTTATAGTTTCCCAAAACATCACTAAAAATTATGACAAAAATTCCCTTTGGGAGGTGTGCGGTGCGACGTGCGGTTCGCACGTTGTGATTGCGCATCGCACACTGCCTCTGGTTGAACCAGTGACTTCAACTATCCTTAGGAGCTCCGTGCCAAGGGGATTCATATCGCACCTTAGGATGTGTGCATCGCACAATGATCGCACCCCTTGACAGACTCTTCAGTGACTTTTATAGCCTGTGCGGAGGAGGTGCAGTTGACACCTCGGCCTGTGCATATCGCACGGCCACCGCATCTCTAGTTAGAATCTTCAGCTTTTCCGAACACTTCACACGTCACTCCTTTTAAGCTCTTTTTGGGTCCTTTTACTTGTTTATCATCATCCATCAAAAGTACCTGTATTGACATCAATAAAGGCCATAAGAACCTCTAAATCTACTCAAAACCTAGAAATAATTCATAGATATAGGCTCAATAAGTTGGTAGATTACCGACTTATCAAACCCCCAAACTTGAACTATTGCTTGTCCTCAAGCAAGATTCTTACAAGACAAGGAATGGATTATGCTCTAGGCTCAATCAAGGAACAAAAGACTACTCTACACTAAAAATTAAGTAAAATAATAAATGAAAGACTCAAACAAACGACTCAACTACTATGCTCATCTCAATTTGGACCACCACAAATTCAAGGCAATTGATCAATTTAAAACCTTTTCCGAAAAGACATCATTTTTCATTCAAAATCAAGGGATTTTTTGCCATTCAAAACAAGACATTTAAGCTTCTCAAGTCATTGGCATGGACCATCAAGGTTTGCCTCGAGATTTGCGACATAACTTGTCTTATTCATTCTCCTCAATTGAAATAGAGACTCTATGTTTCAATTCGAGTGCATGATGCCACTCACCACAAGAAAGAATACCACTCACAACATTCAATTCACAAGACACAGGATTATGGGAGAACCAAGAAGACTCTCAATCTCTCAAGGAAGTTCAAGTGCATACGCGTCAAACCATAGGCTTGCCCTTCATGTATATCACCACAAATGTAGGGTAGCTAAGCTCAGAATCACCAAGGACTTGCGGATTGCGATGTTGGCTAGGGCTAATGTGAGGATATCATTTGGTTCAAGTGACTACACCTCCATAATGCTCTTTGTTCTCATTTCAAATACCGCTCACATTTTTCTTTTTCAACTTCACCTTATTTCTCCCTCTCACAACCCAAGATTCCTCCTTTTTACTCATGATCATTCAAACTCCTTATACCGCCTTCACTTGGTAGAACCTATTTTTGATTTTCAATTTGCTCATTGGGTTGATCTTTTGGAGTAATTTTCAATTTGAAATTAAGGTGCTACCTTTCACTTAAAGTGCACTTCTTTTCTTCTCCTCATTTGATCACATGCACCCCCAAACTTAGGCATTTGCCTATGTTGTATTTTGTTTCCCCCAAAAGTTAGTATTTTAGCCTACATTTCATTTCAAGCAATTAGGGATGATGGGTGACAAAATAGAGGTTCCAAAAAGGTAGAGGTGTTACAAGGTGCCAAAGAATGGTCATAAGCTCGAAAGGGGTTCATTAGGATTTGATGTCATGGAAAGTCATTTGGGTGAAGTGGCTGTCAAAAAGGGCCTAAGGTCATCTTCCAAGCTCGGTCACACCTATAATTTCGCCTTGAATCACATTCGGGGTAAGTTCTAGATGACACTTATGCACAAGAATCAAGGTAAAGCCTCACCACACAAGGCACCATGCCACAAGACCTCTTTCATTAGTCTCACAATCAATTAGGGCAAATGATTTTTGACAAGCTATTCCTAGTTCATTACATGCTCGTTTGTGAGTCAATCAAGCCAAAGCAAGAGTGTGCAAGTCATGACAAGAGAATGTTTTTCCTCAAAAATTCATTTCCCTTCTTTCTTTTATTTTCAAAACAATTTGCCACGAGAAATTTTTTGGTGGGCCCATTTCAAGACAAGCAACTACAGACTCAATTCTAAACTAAAACTTGGCATTTTCCCTTAAGAAAGTCATTTCTCAATCTATCATAGGGAAATACCAACCTGGTTCGACACAAAAACCAAAGAAAAGGAACAAAAAGAAAATAATCACAACTTTTGCTCCTTGGGAAAGAACTGTGGTATTAAGAAAACCCTCAGAGTTTATTTCTAAACTACTATTAACAAGGTGATATCTAAGCACCCCCAACCAAAACGTAGCATTGTCCCCAATGATATTAGCTAGATAAGGTAGGACAGTCCCTGAGGCAGTTGTGAAAAATGCACTCTGGGTGGTGCGGCCGCATCTCAGTCGCGCAATCAAAATGGCCAATTTAAAGTTCAATCTGCTTGTTGCTTGTGCGCCGATTGTGCGACCTACATTTCAAGGTATGTGAAATGCACCAGCGATCACATAGTGGTATGATATTCTGAGAAAAACTGCCAAGCTTCTGCTATGAGGTGCAAACCTGGTGTGTGACACACACAACTTCTCATGCGATCGCACACTAGTTGCATATTGTGCGGTCTGACTTGTTAGTTTTATACGAAGCTTATGCGACCTGATGTGCGATGCACACCTTATGTGGTGCGACGCATGAAGCATCGCACTATCTGATCATTGTTCCCATATCTTTGGCTTGACTCCTAACTACATGGCTAACAAAAACAACATTCAAAATAAAACCAGAAAATAAGAAAAACATAGAAAGAAAAAGTGCTTGGGTTTCCTCCCAAGAAGCGCTTGGTTTAACGTCACGGCTCGACGAAGGTACCTCCCTCTCAAGGCTCATCTAAGTAAATGGCTTCTACCATTACAACTTTCTCCGGAATGCCCAAGTACTTCTTCACTCTTTTCCCATTGACTTTGAATACTGAGCTATCTTCATTCTCAAAATCTATGGCTCCATTGGGGAAAACTTGATGCACTTTGAAAGGACCCGACCATTTGGACCTTAACTTTCCCGAAAAAACCGAAGTCTAGAATTGAATAGGAGCACCCAATCTATCACTGGGCTAAATTATTTGTTCATCATAAGCGAGTTACTCAGACTTCACCCCAACACATAATTCAAGGCTAAAAATTACTATCAATCAACATGCATTAACAAAATTAAAGTTCTACCAAGTCGACACATAGCAATATCATCAATACAATTTAGAAATGGGGACCCAAAAGTTTTGGATCTCACCCAAAATCAACATGGCAATTCTACTAAGCATGCTTCACAATATGAGTTCCCAAACTTCAAAAAAATAAGTATATAACATCGGAGAACTTACCACAAGTGAAGATTAGGAAGAGAGGAGTGAATATTGAAGCTTTTTTTTGCTCTTCAACAATGGTGACCCTGAAGCCTACCTGGAGAATTGACGTCAGCAGTAGTGATGGAGTGGTGGAGATGGTTGGGTGAGAGAAGAATAAGATTTTGGGGAAGTTTGATGGATTTGGAGAAAGTTTTGTGAGAGAATTTTGGGAGTTGGAGAGAAAAGATGGTGGAAGAAGAAGAGAAGAGGTTGTTTTAAAAGAAAAAGATGAAGAAAGGTCGGTCGGGTCATCTCCGGGTCGGGTCGGTCAACGGGTTAGGTCAATTAAATTTCAAACTTACTGCTTGTGCGCCACAACATGTGGTTTGCAACAGATAATGTGCGGACTGCATGGCCTATCACACATGCCCCTTTCTCTCCCCTGGGTTTTCCCAGGCATCTGTTCCACCATGCGACGGAGGTGCGACGCGCACTTGGGCACTTATGGTCCGCATGGCCTAGCGTACGTCACCTCCAAATTTTCAAAATTCCATCAGGCAGTATGTGTTGGTGTGCGGTGAACTGTGTGACACACACAATTGCTTATGTAGATCACACAGTTTGCCACATAACCTATTTTTGCCCTGTTTTTCCCTTGTTCAATTTTCCACTTCATGAACTCCCTGCAAATCATTAAAAACAACAACGGGTGAAGAAATTTAAAGAAAAGACTTGGGTTGCCTCCCAAGAAGCACATGATTTTACGTCGCGGCTCGACGATAGTACCTCAATTCTCAATTATTGTCGGAAGGTATGCTAATCCGGTTGGTGTGGCCCCATCCCCAGAGGTGAAACTGCTCCATCAATATCTTAAAGATGTCATTAAGTTTCTCATTTGGCAATGAATCAAATGCGGGCGACTTGCCCACTTCACACTCTCCAAGAGCATCATCCTACTCCCCATCCGATTCTATCACCGATATTACTCTCAAATCATCCAAAGGTCTCATGAGTTGGCAAACGTTGAACGTCACTAGCTCATCCCCCACTCGGAATTTCAGTTCACCAAGTTCTACATTAATAAGGGCCCTCCCCATAGCCAATAATGGTCATCCCAAAATAATGGGCACCTCCACATCTACCTCACAGTCTAAGATGAAAAAGTCCACATGAAGAATTAGTTTGTCCACCTTTACCAATACATCAAACAAGATTCCTACAGGGTGCTTAATTGACCTATCGGCCATGAGTAGCTGCATAGAAGTAGGTTTGGGGATACCCAATCCTAGCTTCTTGAAAATCACAAGGGGTATCAAGTTGATGCTTGCCCCCAAGTCGCACAAGGCCTTTCAGAATACAAACAATCCAATTGTACATGGTATGGTGAATTCACCCGGGTCTTCTCTCTTTGTATCCATATTGCTAGTCATTACTGCACTATAACTATGTGACATCTCAATCGTGCCCACGTCCGCCACCTTCTTCTTTTTAAGTAATTCCTTCATAAATTTGGAGTATCCTGGCATTTGCATTAGAGCTTCAACCAAAGGAATATTTATGGACAGCTTGCTGAACATGTCAACAAACTTGCTAAATTTTTGTTCTTCCTTCTTCTTATTTAGCCGATGAGGGTACGGAGGAGGTCCTTTGGGAGTTATGGTAGGTATGCTTTGCATAAGAGGGGGGTCTACCTCTTCATCGATGGTTACTTGGGGAGAGGGCTCTACCTCTTCTTTATCTTCATCACTTCTAGCACTTTCCGGGGCACTCAATGCACCACGTTCTTCCCTTACCTCCGGAGATTCGACCATATTCTCATGCACTACCTCTTCATCTTTGTCTCTTGGATTCTTGCCTACTTCAGGAGTAGGCTCCTTTGGTTTCACAACCGGTTCTATAACGGGTCCTCTTATATCACCAGTTGTTCATCCACTCCTAGTAATGATGGCCATGATATGCCCATCACTTTTAGAATTGGTAGCGGCGCTACTAAGAAGTGACGTCTTCATCTCCGGGCTCATTTGAATGGAAAGATTATCCATTTGGACTTCAAGTTGTTTAATGGAGGTTGAATGAAAGCTCACAGTCTTATGAAGTATTGAGACTTCACTTTTAAGCTCATGCACCCCGGAGTGTGTTTTGTCCACTTTTTTAAGCACCAAGGACAACATGTCATCTAACTTGGAATGCCTGGGGTCACTAGTGGTCGGTTGATAGAAGGAATCAGCTTTGACTGGGGGCACATAAGGGCTTCGATAGTTATGTTTCTCACCATACCTATCCCGATCATTTCTTATCCAACCTTGATTCTCTTCCCTCGGGCGATAGTAGCCGGGATGAGAACTCGCCAACACAAAACATAGCTTACCATCAACCTTAACCATGAGCTCTTCACCATTAGCTTGTATCTCTGACGCATTCACAGTATTCACCCCCTTTTCACCAATTACATGACTTGCCAAGAAATTGATTTGGTTCATCATCTTGGTCATTGTTTCATCGTGGATTTCCCCTCTTTTTCTGATCTCATTTGCCAAGATGGATGGGGCTAATTCCGAGATTGGAAAATCCACCTCTCGTGTATACCAAGCCGTGTTGGTTTTCGTCATCTGTTCTAAGAAAGCCGAGGAAATGGGAAATCACATATCCATGAAGGTGCCACCTCTAAGGTTGTCAACCATTGTCTTGTTCAAGGAGTTCAATGATCGATAGAAACTTTGAAGCAACACATTGTCTGATAACTCATGATTTGGACATAAGACAAGCTTCTTCTAGAAGCGCAACCAAGCCTCATGTAGGAGTTAATCCGAGAGTTGCCTGAAGTTGGTAGTTTCATCTCTTAGTTGCATCATATGAGACGGATGAAAGAATCTTGAAGTGAATGCTTCAAATAACTCAGCCCAAGATGTTATATTCCCGTCCGACAATTCTTCCAACCACACCATGGCTTCCCCCATCAAGGAAAAGGGGAATAGGTGCAATCGAATGGACTCCTGGGAGATGTTTTGAATAATATATGGTTGGAAAATCTCCCCGAAGTTCCAAATGTGCCGGTTGGCATTTTCATGTGCTGCTCCACTAAATAGGCCTTTCATTTGGATTAAGTGGAGAATGGTGCTAGTTACATGGTAAACAACATTTCCTACCGTGGAGGATAGGTGGATTGCACCTACACCCCCTTGCATCATAGGCTCAGCCTCATTGGCCTTCATGAAGCCGTTAATGCTCTTGTTGTTGTCGGCCTCGTTCATAGACTAGCCTGCTTAATCACAACACAAACAACAAACAAAAATAAAAGAAACAAGTACTCTCAAGATGACTTCAAAACAACAATCAAAAATAGCTATCAACTCAAGTCCCCGGCAGCGGCGCCATTTTTGATGAATGCTCAAATCGTGCTCTCCAAGTACGAGGCCACGATGATCGTGCAATAAAATAAAATTTATAATCCCAATGAGTGTCGGGGTCGTACCCAAGGTACTTGGGGTAGCTAAATAGAGATTGTAACTAATTGAGTTCAAGGTGAGAGTAATTTCCCAAAATAACAAGTAAAAGGATGGGGGAATTGGGAATATTGTCACTACAATCGCAATTCAATTTAAAAAGCAATAAAACTAAAGCGGGTGTACCAAGTTGACCAGACAACTAGGGATGCATATCCGATAGGGATTTGGTTATGGGATAGGGTGATTATCAATTTATACCTATTCTCGCTTAATGACATGAATAGCATTGGTCATGGGTAAGATTTGCTTCTCTCTCGATCAACAATCTTATATCCGACGATCTCTGTTAGATCATCATCGTTTTGATCAATAAACAACCAATCTAGCTTGGGAAAGTAACATTATATCTAGCTTAAACCCTTAAATGGGAGAATCCGATGATAAGAGCTATCTCTAGCCTCAAATCTGAGTGGAATCCCAAGTTCCCACTAGTAGTTTCACATTCGAAACTATGAAATCCTTTATCAAGCAATCACATAGTAAGGTAATGAAAATTAATGTTTGCAACTACTAATTTTAGGATTAAAACTTGGTGAAATTACTAGACCCATGTCAATTAAGAAACATATAAGCAAGAATAAATAACACCCACACCCATTTCTTAAGCACCTATCATCAATACACCCCTAGACAAGAGAAATTAGCCACTCATAGAAAGAGAGAAAGAGATACCAGCTGGGTAATTCAAAATCTCCTCCATTAGAGCTAAATATCAAGTTCTAGATTCAATTTGAGCACAAAAGTGTTAACCAAGAGAATTAGATTGAAACCCTCTTCTCAATGGAGGTGAAAAACTTAGTTTCCAAGATAAAAACTCTTCAAAATATTCAGAATGATAAAAGTTATTTACAATTGTGCCTGAATAGGCCTTTTATAATTTTCCAAAATCTCACTAAAAATTAGGACAAAAATGCCCTTTGGGAGGTGTGCGGCGCGACTTGCGGTTCACACATTATGATATGTGCATCGCACACTGCCTCCGGTTGAACCAGTGACTTCAGATATCTTTGGGAGCTCCGTGCGAAGGGGATGAATATCGCACCTTAGGATATGTGCATCGCACAATGATCGCACCCCTTGACAGACTCTTCAGTGACTTTTGCAGCCTGTGCAGAGGAGGTGCGGTTCGCACCTCGGCCTGTGCGTGTCGCACGTCCACCGCATCTCCAATCTAAATCTTCAACTTTCCCAAACAGTTCACACTTCACTACTTTTGAGGTCTTTTTGGGTACGTTTCCTTGTTTATCATCATCCATCAAAAGTACCTGCATAGACATCAATAAAGGCCATAAGAACCTCTAAATCTACTCAAAACCTAGCAATAATTCATGGATATAGGCTCAATAAGTTGGTAGATTATGGACTTATCACCAACCCACTTAGAAAATCCAGAACTTGCTGAATAACCTCAAAAGACATCGGAGGAAGAAGTGCACCTCCAGCCGATGCCGCCACCTCTGATTCCACACCATCCTTATCCACTACCTCAATCTACTTAAAATGATCCTGGGGTAGGGGAGGTGATATAACCTCTGACGGGCCTGGTGAGCTGGTGCTTGAGCTCCACCCCTGGCGGGTGTTGCTCTTCCTCTTCCCCTTACCCTACCCCTACCTCGTCCTTGTCCCCGAATAGTCGGTTCCGCAAGTGGAGCTGCTCTTGCTTCATTCGATCTAGTGTTCACCATCTGCGGACAAAAGAATGAAGAGGGTCAGCTACCAATTTGGATCGCCAAATACCAATTGGAATCAAGTTATAGCATGAAAGAAGAAAGAAAGGATAGTGTCCTAAGGTTCTATAGCCTTTCAAAGAAAAGTACAGACGTCTCCGTACCATTCTGCAAGACTCTACTAGACCCATTTTGGTATAATGAGATCAATGAACCTAGTGCTCTGATACCAACTTTGTCACGACCTAAACTCGCCGTGAGTGACACCCACACTAAACCCCTAGGTGGGAGAACCAACTAACCTTATAAACCATCCAACACTTAGCTGAAAATGGGAAACTAAATCAATCTCATTAATAAAGCCAATAATCAATATCTTAAATGAAGAGTAAGAACAAGTATGCAGAAATAAACCATCCCTAGAACCTAAAAATCATCGTACCAAAACTCTATAATTGTCAAAAGAAGGGGATGCAACCCAAAAACAAAAGTAATATCTAAGTTCAAAATAGTGTACTAGAAAACAAGTGAAGAACTCATGGTAGCCCGGAAGATGCAGCTCACCCTTTAGTTTAAGAATTGTCTGAATCACAGCTAAGGTCTTGAAATAATCATGGAAATATGCTCTGTACTCAACAAAAAGAAGAGCATGTGTAGTATCAGTACTCTAGAAATAATGGTGTACTAGTAGAGTCACCGGCCAACACAAAATGAGAAATATGAACACATAACTATAACATAGTACGATAGGACAACCATGAACCCTATCATGAACCTCTACTTCCAAGTTCATAAAGCAAACCTTGTAATAAGTACAATATGAAGTTCAGGCAATATAAGTCAACAAGAATAACAAGTCAAGTCAAACTATGACCACCAACAAGAATCCAAGCCAAAAACTATGACCCAGGAATCATATAAACCATGTCCCAACTATAAAAGTAATAGACAACACAGAATTATATCACATCTTGCAATTAACCCGGACCACTCAAAGATCCTGTCACACCCCAAACTCGGGAGAGGGGAGGCATGGCCATCACCTAGTGCCCGGCGTGATCGAGCAAACCAAACTACTAGTAGCTAACTAATGGGATAACCTTTGCTGTCCAACAAGGCCTGACTTAACAATCACAACCAATAGATAGAAATAAATAACAATAGGGACTGGTAAAGTCCAACTCGCAACAAAAACTAACATAACCCAAAAGATATATATACAATGACGGGGGAGGCCAAAGTTCACCATAAAAATTATACAGAAAGGTCGGTGAGGCCAACAACATAATAAATAACAGCAGTTCTAGTCCACAAACCTCTAAAAGTGTGAAACTAAAATAATTGTGGGACAAGGCCCCAACCTACCCACAACAGCCTAAATATCAAAATAAGAGACTACAAAAGAAACCCGGTAACTTCGGTCAACTAGAACTTACCAACTAGCTGGAGAATCTCACTGCTATCAAAAACTATGAGACTCCTGTCGATCAACACCTGCTGGCATGAATGAGGCACCCCCATGCTCGAGGCCTCAGTACAAAATAATGTATTGAATATGTAAGGCGGAAAGTAAACAGAAATAGAGGTAGCACAACAAAATCAATGAATTCCACACAAAAATCACCTTACCTGCCCTTGAGTCAAATTCTCATGATAATATAACCACCAGTTAGCCAGAACAATCATAACATAGGAATACAATACAATGTGAATAACACCAATCAATTAACCATGGCAGACTCAATCATGGTCCTTTCTTATTTCACAGTGAAATACCTAAAAAAATAAAAAATTATGGTCAGAAGGGTGTACAATACCTACGCTCAACCTACAGAATAAACTCACACCTTATGGGAGAGCAATACACAAGGAAGAGCATGCAGAAAAATACTCATGCCTTACAGGTCCTTATAATGCCATGGGCTAGACCATGCTGAAAGCTATCATACCTTATTGTAATGACCGGGTCCGTCATTACGGGTAGTCCAATCATGCCAAGTTTTAGAGTTAGAAAACTCCGGGTTTGGGAGTTTGAAATTCTGGGCTAGGCTAGCCTCGGCTGGTTTTGGAGCGAGGTGGAGTCTAGGGAAATCCGAGTAAGGCTTGGGTTAGGTGTCTTGTTTTGAGCTAGTTTTCCATGTATCCAAGATATAAAAGAGTCTGAGGGACTTTTCAGAATCGAATTTGGGTTAGTAGAACTCTCGGAATCGTGATTGACATAAAATGGTTGTTTCGGATCATCGGGGGAAGCAAGTGTGTTGTAAAATGGGAAAATTTTGGAGATTTCCAGAAATTCTGTCCATGATGAGCACAATGGCTTTGTTGTAGTGACCTCTGCTATAATGGTGGAAAAGACCAATATAACAAAAGTCAAGGCGGTCAACGCCGGTCGGAATCGCTATAGCGGAATGCTTCCGCTATAGCGGAGCGGGAATCGCTATAGCGGAGCGGGAATCGCTATAGCAGGCAAAATGAGAATTAATGCAGAAACATTTCCCAAAATATTCAGTTTTCACAATTTTATTTTGGGAGAAGGGCAAGGTGATTCCAGGCGATTTTTCCCTATTTTCCATTGTTTTTCTTCCTAAGGTAAGGTTTCTACTCCCCAAACTTCGTACTACTTTTCCTACGTGGTAGAATTGCTAGGAGAGAACTTGGGAAAAGGTTGGAATAATCTAGGGATGGTAGATTCCAGGGGAGAAAGGGGATTCTAGGCATGAAAGTTCTTGGGTATTGTTAAAAACAAGGTTTATTGACCGCATGTTGTTACATTCTCAAATTTTATCCGTGAAAATGATAAAACTAGGGGAATTAATGGAGGGAAACCTGGAAAAAAGGGTAGAATGATCATGGTTGGTCTGGAATTTGGGATTTTGTGTAATTCGGGTAATACACAGGCTTTGTTTGTTAATTCAAGTACTTGTATGTTGTTTTAGACTAAGAACAAGAAAGGAATCAGGAACACAGGAAAGCTTGGGTTGAGTAGAGCTTGGATCATTTCGAGGTAGGTGATGGCTTTCGATTCCTGTGAATTTTATATATTTTTTTACTCTTATCTAAGTGTTTGTATGAATTACATTGCTTAGAGGAATTCTTTCGAATGTCTAAGGGTCCTGTTTTTATAGTCTGTGGATTAAACGGTGTGTTGCTTGTTGGTTTTATAAGTTATTTGTTCATTATTTGACTGTGGATTAATTGACATTTGGTTGGCTCAGGTACCACTCCTGGTACGGGAATACTAACGGTTGGCTTAGGTACCACCCATGCCTGGTACGGGTTTATTTTACTGCATGATTGTATTCATATTGTTTTATTGCATTGACTGTTATTGGTTCTGTGAGTGAACTAGGCTGTTTTATTGAAATGTGATATTTGTTGGTGGTCCTTGAGTGATTGGGAATCCTGTTATATCTATTGAGTTGGCCTTGGATTAGGCCGGATTGTCTGTTTAACACTTAGGTGTTATTTAGAGGGGATCCCAGGTTGGGTCCGGGTTAGACGAAAAAGGATGGTTTATTGGTTATATGATTGTTGCTTACAGTTAGAAATGGTGGATTTCATGCGGGAACAAGCTAGGTAGAGACTTGTAGTCTAGGGGTTCCTGTTGACTTGTTGCATGTCTTCCATACTTATACTTGATTTGTTGTACTGATTATACACTATTTTTATTTGGAACTGGCTGGTGATCCTACCAGTACACAGTGGTGGTGTACTAATACTGCACTTGCTTTTCTTTTTGTGAGTACATGCAATCTTCCAGCGGTTAAAACGCGACCTCATCTGTAGTACTGGCGTTTCTAGACTTCAAGGGTGAGCTACTTCGATCGAGCTGCCTTGAATCTATCATTAGAGTTGTAGCCTACTTGTTTCAGGCTTAAAATATTTCCTTGTTTTGGGGTTGCATCCCCATATTCTAGAAATTGGTAGATTGTTTGGTACTGCGACTTTCAGATTCTAGGAGATAATTTTTGCAGGTTTATATTAATGAAGTGGTTTTGTTATTATTGTTTTGCTAATTTAATTTTTGCACTTTGGTTTTGAGCTGTTAGAATGGTTAGGTTCAAGAAATTGATGGTTCGCTCACCCGGGGGTGTTGGGTGAGTGCCACTCACGACGGTCTGGGTCATGACAAAGATGGTATCAGATCCCTAGGTTCGTTGATCTTGTCCTACCAAACATGTCTAGTAGAGTCTTGCAAAACGGTGCGGAGACGTTCGTACTTTTCTTTGAGAGGCTATAGGGCTTTAGGAAAAACTATCTCTTTCTTCTTTCCTTTGTGCTATAACTCGATTCCAATTGGTATCTGGTGATACAAATTTTGTATCTAACCTTATCCACTCTTCTATCCGCAGATGGTTAATACAAGGAACAACAGAGCTAGAGAAGGTATCCCAGCAGTGGGCCCGGCTATCCATGGTAGAGGCAGGGAAAGGGGCAGAGGATGAGGTAGAGCCGCACCCGCCAGGGGTGGAGCTCAACCGGATGCTGGAGAGAGTGAACCAACCCCTTCCCCACCTCAGGAACATGTTGCTGCAGATGTAGAAGTTGTGGCTGAAGATGGCGAGGCACAGGCAGAGGCAGCACCGGTTGGGGGTGCAGGCCTTCCTGATGTGACACTAGAAGCTTTTCAACAGGCTTGGAATATTTTGAGTGGGTTGATGGGTGCTGGAGCCATACCCGCAACATTTGTAAATTAGGCTTTAAATACTCAGCCAGCGGTTACTACAACACCTAGAATGGATGCCAATTCAGGCATGAATAACTTCTTCAGGCCAATGCTAGGCCTAGTGATGACAAGGAATGAGCATGATATGCTGACCAAGTTTCTCAAGCTGAAACCTCCAACATTTCAGGGTACCGACAAAGAGGATGCCTATGAGTTCATCTTGGATTGCTATGCGAGGTTGCACAAGTTGGGTATTGTACGTCAGCATTGGGTTGAGTTTATCACATTTTAGCTGCAGGGTGATGCTAAGTAGTGGTGGAGGTCTTATGTGGAGTGTCGGTCTTCTGTTCTACACCCACTGACTTGGGAATAGTTCCACACTTTGTTTTTAGAGAAGTACGTACCCTGTACTTTGAGGGACCGGAAAAAGGATGAGTTCTTGAACTTGGAGCAGGGTAGCATGTCAGTCTCTGCTTATGAGACTAAGTTCCATGCCTTGTCTCATTTGGCCACACAGATATTGGGTTCCAAAGAGGAATGGGTCCGGTTGTTTGTGAAAGGTTTGAATACTGAGCTATAGGTACTGTCAGTGCATATGACTTCATCATGGAGGGGCTTCAATGAAGTGGTAGATTATGTGAAGAAGTTTGAAGGGGTCAAGCAAGCGGGGCAGGCTAAGGCTTTAGACAAAAAGCCCCGGCATGAGGGAAATTTTGGTAGTTCATACTCCAGGGGCCAGAATCAGCAGGCATACCCAGCCCGTCCTATTCAGTAAGCTCTGCTAGCTGCTACAGGTGGTTGTCAGGGAGCTCATAATCATTCTTCAGCTCCTATAGGACAGGGAGCGTCTTATACATCAGCTAGCAGGCCTACACTTGACCGTGGTTGCTTTCATTGTGGTGATCTGGGCCACTTTAAGAGGGAGTGACCACTCAGGCAGACAGGTAGTCAGGGTCAGCAACAGTCTAGAGCGGTGGTCCCGGAAGATAGAGGCGGTAACGCTAGAGGTCGTCTACAGGGTGTGCGAGGTTACTTTCAGGGAGGCTGGGGCGACAGAGGGAATGACGGCGCAGGCAGGGGTGCAGCATAATCGGCTCAGGAAGTATCTCAGATTTATGATCGGGCTCATTGCTATGCATTTCCAGGGAGAACTGAGGCGGAAGCATCAGATGCAGTGATCACAGGTGCCATTCTTATCTGCGATAAAATGGCTTCGGTATTATTTGACCCAAGTTCTACATATTTTTATGTATCTATGAGTTTTTCATTGGGTCTAGAATGGATTTATGATATCCTTGATTCCCCTATCTATGTTTCTACCCAGGTTGGAGAGTATGTGATTGTGATTCATATTTATCGTGACTGTTTTCTTGTGTTTGTGGGGTTGCATACTTGGGTAGACTTGGTAATCCTGGATATGGCTGATTTTGATATTATCTTGGGCATGACTTGGCTGTCCCCTCATGCTGTGTTGAACTGTAACACCAAGACTGTGGCTCTAGAGATTCTGGGTAAGGATAGACTAGAGTGGGAAAGTGTGTACATGCCTAAGCCAGTTAAGGTCATATCATTCATTCGGGCTAGGAAGCTAGTGAGGAGAGGGTGTCTAGCCTTCTTGGCTCATCTACGGGATGATAGTGTGGAGTTCCCATCTATTGATTCAGTTCCAGTGGTTTCTGAGTTTCTAGAGGTGTTTTCAGCGGATTTGCCTGGTATGCCTCAAGACAGGGATATAGACTTCTGTATTGATCTGGAGCTAGGCAGTCGTCCCATTTCCATTCCTCGGTATCATATGGCTCTGGCAGAGTTAAGGGAACTTAGGACTCAGCTGTAGGAACTCCTAGATAAGGGATTTATCCATCTCAGTACGTTGCCTTGGGATGCTCCTGTTTTGTTTGTAAAGAAAAAAGATGGTAGTATGCAGATGTGCATAGATTATAGGCAGTTGAACAAGGTGACCATCCAGAATAAGTACCCTCTACCCCGCATTGATGATTTGTTTGACCAGCTTCAGAGTGCATCGGTGTTTTCAAAAATCAACTTGAGGTCGGGGTACCATCGGTTGAGGATTAGGCCTGAGGACATTCCTAAGACTGCTTTTCAGACTCGGTATGGGTATTATGAGTTCCTAGTAATGTTATTTGGTTTGACCGATGCGCCGACATCATTTATGAGTTTGATAAATGGGGTATTTAACTCATATTTGGATTCCTTTGTGATTGTGTTTATTGATGATATTTTGATCTACTCTAAGAGTAGGGAGGAGCATGCTAATCATCTTCGTATTGTGTTGGACATCTTGAGACGCCAGAAGCATTATGCGCAGTTCACTAAGTGTGAGTTTTGGTTGACTTCAGTTGTGTTCTTGGGGCATGTTGTGTCATAACAGGGGGTGATAGTGGATCCCCAAGAGATTGAGGAAGTCAAGAGTTGGGCCGGTCCTAGGTCTGTGATAGAGGTGAGGAGTTTTGTTGGGCTTGTAGGGTACTACCAGAGGTTTGTTAAGGATTTTGCGTCTATTGCTACTCACCTGACTACGCTGACACAGAAAGATATACCATTCGTGTGGTTCGACAAGTGCGAGGAGAGCTTCCAAAAGCTCAAGACACTTCTGACCACGACTCCTATATTTTCCTTGCCGGTTGAAAGTAAAGACTTTATTGTTTACTGTTATGCTTCACATTCTGGTTTAGGTGCTGTGTTAATGCAGGATAGGAATGTGATAGCCTATGCATCTAGGCAGTTGAAGGTGCATGAGAGGAACTACCTAACTCACGAATTAGAGTTGGCAGCAGTGGTCTTTGTACTCAAGATTTGGAGATACTATCTCTATGGTGTCAAGTGTGAGGTGTTCACCGATCATCGCAACCTGCAACATGTGTTCACTCAGAAGGATTTGAATTTGAGGTAGAGAAGGTGGATGGAGTTATTGAAGGACTATGATGTGACTATTCAATATCATCCGGGTAAGGCTAATATGGTGGCAGACGCATTGAGCCAGAAGACAGTTAGCATGGGTAGTTTGGCTTATTTGGGGGTGTCCAAATGACCTATAGCAAGGGAAATTTGGGCCTTGGAGGCCAAGTTCATGTACTTGGGTGTTTCAGAACAGGGTGGATTATTGGCCAGCATTGAGGTCAAAGCCACCTTCATAGAGGAAATAAAGGCCAAACAGTTTCAGGATCCAAAACTGAGTAAGCTTCGAGGTAAGGTAATATCCGGGGAATCTAGGGACGTCACGTTAGACTCCAGTGGAGTGCTACATTTCAGAGAAAGGATTTTTGTTCCTCGGGTTGATGATATAATTCAGAAAATCTTGGCAGAAGCTCATGGTTCGCAGTACACAATTCATCCGGGTGTGACTAAAATGTACAGGAACTTGAGGCAGTGTTACTAGTGGCCCAGGATGAAAAGGGACATAGTCGACTTTTTGTCCAAATGTCATAAATACCAGCAGGTAAAGTATGAACATCAGAGACCTGCAGGACTACTTCAGAGAATGCCAATTCCAGAGTGGAAGTGGGAAAGGATAGCCATGGACTTTGTGGTGGGTCTTCCAAGGACATTGGGGAAGTATGACTCAATTTGGGTCATTGTTGATAGGCTGACCAAGTCCGCTCACTTCATTCCGGTCAGGGTGGATTACAATTTGCAGCAATTGGCTATGATCTACGTGAAGGAGATTGTGAGATTGCATGGGATGCCACTGTCCATCATTTTAGACAGGGGTACACAGTTCACCTCTAAATTTTAGGGCAAGCTACATGAAGAGTTGGGTACAAAACTCACTTTTAGCACAACCTTCCATCCTCAGACTGATGGTCAGTCGGAGAGGACGATCTAGGTATTGGTGGACATGCTGAGAGCATGTGTGATGGACTTCGGGGGACATTGGGATCAATTCCTACCATTGTGCAAATTCTCGTACAATAATAGCTACTACTCCAGTATTAACATGGCACCATTCAAGGCCTTGTATGGGAGGAGCTGCAGATCACCGGTTGGGTGGTTTGAGGAAGGCGATGTAAAGCCTTTGGGAGTGGAATTGGTAAAGGAAGCGCAAGAAAAGGTAAGGGGCATTCAGGCCAAATTGTTGGCTGCCCAAAGCAAGCAAAAAGAGTATGCAGATCGCACGGTCCGAGACATGAAATTTCAGGTTGGTGAACAGGTATTGTTGAAAGTGTAACCAATGAAGGGAGTTATGCGGTTTGGTAAGAAGGGCAAGCTTAGCCCTTGGTTCATCGGTCCATTTGAGGTTCTTGAGATTGTGGGGCCAGTGGTTTACAAGTTAGCACTACCGTGTAGTTTTTTGGGCATCTATCCGATATTCCATGTATCCATGCTTAAGCGATACCATGGGGATGAGGACTACATCATAAAGTGGGATGAGGTGCTATTCGATAAGGATCTTTGTTATGAAGAGGAACCAATCTTGGTTCTTGCTCGGGATGTCCGGAGGTTGAGGACAAAGGTGATTGATATGGTAAAGGTTCAGTGGAAGCATCATCTGGTTGAGGAAGCCACTTGGGGAGCCGAGAAGGACATGCGGGACAAGTACCCTCATTTGTTTGAGGATTCAGGTACTACACTTTCCTTTCTTTAATTTTGTAATTTCGAGTTTGATTGTTCGGGGAAGAACAATGGGTAAATTGGTATCTGTTGTAATGACCGGGTCCGTCATTATGGGTAGTCCAATCATTCCAAGTTTTAGAGTTAGAAAACTCTGGGTTTGGGAGTTTTGAAATTCTGGGCTAGGCTAGCCTCGGCTGGTTTTGGAGAGAGGTGGAATCTAGGGAAATTCGGGTAAGGATTTGGTTAAGTGTCTTATTTTGAGCTAGTTTTCCACTTAGCCAAGACATAAAGGAGTCTGAGGGACTTTTTTGAATTGAATTCGGGTAAGTAGAACTCCCAGAATCGCGATTGACGTGAAGAGGTTGTTTCAGATCGTCGGGGGAAGCAAGTGTGTTGTAAAATGGGAAAATTTTGGAGATTTCCAGACATTCTGTCCATGACGAGCGCAACGACTCCGCCAAAGCGACCTCCGCTATAGCGGTGGAAAAGACCGCTATAGCGAAAGTCAAGGCGGTCAACGCCGGTCGAAACCACTATAGCAAAATGCTTCCGCTATAGCGGAGCGGGGACCTCTATAGCGGGCTCGACGAGAATTAATGCAGAAACATTCCAAAAAATGTTCAATTTTCACAATTTCATTTTGAGAGAAGGGCAAGGCGATTCCAGGTGATTTTCCTTCGTTTTCCATTGTTTTTCTTCCCTAAGGTAATGTATCTACTCCCTAAACTTCGTACTACTTTTCCTACGCGGTAGAATTGCTAGGAGGAAACTTGGAGAAATGTTGGAATAACCTAGGGATGGTAGAATCTAGGGAAGAAGGGGAATTCTAGGCATAAAAGTTTTTGGGTATTGTTAAAAATAACGTTTATTGATCGCAAGTTGTTAAATTCTCTATTTTTATTCGTGAAAATGATAGAACTAGGGGAATTAATGGCAGGAAACCCGAGAAAAAGGGTAGAATGATCATGGTTGGTCTGGGATTTGGGATTTGGTGTAATTCGGGTAATACACATGCCTTGTTTGTTAATTCAAGTACTTGTATGTTGTTTTAGATCAAGAACGAGAAAGGAATCCAGAACACGGAAAAGCTCCGGTTGAGTAGAGCTTGGATAATTTTGAGGTAGGTGATGGCTTACGATTCCTGTGAATGTTGTATATTTTTATACTCTTATCTAAGTGTTTGTATGAATTACATTGCTTAGAGGAATTGTTTAGAATGTCTAAGGGTCCTGTTTTTACAGTCTGTGGATTGAACGGTGTGTTGCTTGTTGGTTACACAAGTTGTTTGTTCATTATTTGACTGTGGATTAATTGACATTCGATTGGCTTGGGTACCACGCCTGGTACAGGAATACTAATGGTTGGCTCAGGTACCACGTCTAGTACGGGTATAACAAATAGTTGGCTCGGGTACCACGCCTGGTACGAGATACTAACGGTTGGCTCGGGTACCATGACTGGTATGGGTTTATTTTATTATATTATTACATTAATATTGTTGTATTGCATTAACTGTTATTGGTTCCGTGAGTGGACCAGACTGTTTTATTGAAATGTGATATTTGTTGGTGGTCCTTGAGTGACCGGGAATCCTGTTATATCTATTGAGTTGGCAGTAGATTAGGCGGGGTTGTTTGTTTAACACTTAGGTGTTGTTTAGAGGGGATCCCAGGGTGTGTCCGGGTTAGACAAAAAGGGATGGTTTATTGGTTATATGATTGTTGCTTACAGTTCGAAAGGGTGGATTTCATGCGGGAACAAGCTAGGTAGACACTTGTAGTCTAGGGGTGCCTGTTGACTTGTTGCATGTCTTCAGTACTTATACTTGATTTGTTGTACTGATTATACACCATTTTTATTTAGAACTGGCTGATTATCCTACCATTACACAGTGGTGGTGTATTTATACTGCACTTGCTTTTCTTTTTGTGAGTACAAACAATCTTCCAGCGGTTGAGACGTGACCTCATCTCTAGTACCGGCGTTTCCAGACTTCAAGGGTGAGCTGCTTCGATCGAGCGACCTTGAATCTATCATTAGAGTTGTAGCCCACTTGTTTTAGGCTTAAACTATTTCCTTTTTTTGGGGTTGCATCCCGTATTCTAGACATTGGTAGATTATTTGGTATTGCGACTTTCAGATTCTAGGGGGTAATTTTCACAGGTTTATATTAATGAAGTGGTTTTGTTATTATTGTTTTGCTAGTTTAATTTCCGCACTTTGGTTTTTAGCTGTTAGAACGGTTAAGTTCGGGGAAGTGATGGTTCACTCACCCGAGGGGATGGGGTGAGTGCCACTCACGGCGATCTGGGTCGTGACACTTATAAGTCCTTGCAAAGCCATGAACTCAACCATGCGGAAGGGTCTCACGCCTTATAAGTTCTTGCAAGCCCTCTAGGCAACCACAATCATAAAAATACATGAAAATATAATAGAATATGCAACACACAATACAATAGAATATAATACAATACAATACAATAGATTACAATACAGTACAATACAATACAATACAATATAATACAATACAATACAGTACAATACAAGCTTAATGAATAGCCCAACCAACACCACCACGAGAGTAGAATAAAAACATGAATTGAAGGAAGCGATAAACATGCTGAAAAAAATCGGAAGCCTTAACATACCTAAGATTTTGAGCTCGGATAGATTAACGTAGATAACCAATTTCTTCTCGAGATGAAATATATTGGCATAATAGTATTTGGCCCCTCTCAAATGTATAAAATCATATAGGTACAATACATATAAACTATGTTTCGAACTACTCCTAAAGAACGAATTAGAAAAATTATAGCACAACATATGTATATATCTGTTTATATATATAAAAAGGGGTGGGGGAAGGGCTGCCTTATTAATTATCTATATCATATAAAAATTATACCAAATAGAAAAGTGTAGTGACAATTAATGCCAAAATAATGTTGTTGTTACCATTTCCACTTCCACGTGGAAGTGGGGTTGCAATATTAAATACTTTCATCTCATTACATATGTATTTGGGTATTGTGAAATGTCATGGTAAAATATATATAATTTTTTGAATATGCCACAATTAATAGAAAATTATTTTGAATAAAATCTACCACATATAATAGTAACTTTTTAACATAACCAGACTTACTATCTCCGTTAATATATTAAAAATCTTACAAAACAAATACATACACAAATATATATCATAACTAACAAGTTTTTCATAAGCATTTAAAACATTATCAGGATGATAATAATTTTTTTTTATCAAATTCAAATCTAAATAAAATATTCTCATATCACAGGCACCATTATAATAAAACCATTAAATTTAGGCTCGTAAGCCTTCGACACGGGACTAAGGAAAACCTTAAAATCCCCGGGTGTTACATCCTCCCCCCTTAACATTCGTCCTTGAATGTAAAATAAACTGCACGAGTACATATAAGGAACTTAACACAACTAGAATCTTCGAGTTCACAATATAACATTACACTTAACACAACCTTGGACCTACTAAGTCACACACACGTTACTGTTAACAATAGAAAGAAAGAACTCATACATGAGACATCCCCTGTAGAGGGTCCGATATTCTAATGAACAACTAATGCGAAGAAGCGACCCAGAGCTCTGTCTGTGGCAGTCGCTCTGCCCCTGCCCTGAGTCCCAACTACACCAGACTATGCTCCCAACCCCACTGGAGGTGTCGGAGTGGACGACCCTGCTACTAACCCGATAGGCCTAGCCACATTACCTCAACCCAATACTGTACAATCATTGATATGATTCTCCTCACTTCTGCATGAAAAGCAAGTGCGCACCTTCCCTGCATGGACCATCATGTCTCTGATTGCATGTCCTATAATACACAGACCTTCCTTGCTGCCTGTAACCTAAAGTCCTTGAGCCTTCCCATGTCCTTGATGGAGAGTAATAGCTAGCGCCCTCGCTCTATTCCTATAGTAGAGAAAATCCAGATGGTGCTCCCTGATATAGTGGCCTGGAGCCACCCTGGGCCACCTCTAGAAGGTCTATAGGCCTCAACCTCTTCTGTTGCTCTCTATCACTTCTCTCAACCTCCTGTTACCAATGTCGGTGATCCTCTAAGCTCTGAGCCAGCGCATGTATGCGCGATAAATCAACCTCCTACATCGCTGCCACTGTACACGCCTCTATATACTCTAGGGCTAACCTAATCACAAACCTGTGTACTCTAGCCCTTATGGTGTCAACAAAAGGCGTAGCATATCAAGCCAGAAAATCAAAACAAAGTCCATACTCGCAGATACTCATGGTCCCCTATCGGAGTGCCAAAAGTTGATCAACCTGAGCATCCCGCACCTCTAATGGCATAAAATGCTCTAGGAATGCATCAATTAAATCCTCCCACCTAGATGGCAGCACGCCTCAACCTCGAGATCTCTCCCACCCCTCATACTACAACAGTGTGATATCCCTTAGTCTGAAGGCTGCTAACTCTACTTCTTCGATCGGCGTAGCATGCATAACTCTAAATACCCAGCGTAGTTGATCTATAAAATATCATGGGTCCTCTCTTGGGTCACTCCCAGTAAACTCTGAAGGGATAAATTATTAGAACTCACGGGTCCTGGAACTCTCCAATCCTCCTGGTAACCTTGTGTCGTCAGACACTCTTGCTAGTCTCACTAACAACTGTGCTACTGCCCTCAAATCCTGAATGACCACTGTCACTGGTGGGACAAAGGGTCTTGCTGCTCTTGGAATCTCTTTCAGTGGAGGCATCCATAGACGTATCTGTGGAGGAGGTGGCGAAGGGGCCTCGTCCTATTTTTTAGATGAGTCTGTCTCTATGTGTTGGACCTTTCTAGTCCCTTCTCCATTACCTAGGGCTATCTGCTTACCTTTACCAGCGATGGTCATCTATCGTGTGTTTGGAATCCTTTGCATAGAATAACAAACAAAAATCTAAACCCAACTTCTACGACTTAGTCTCATTGCACGATTCTGAATCAGGAAAAAAGGTAATTGATCTTAAGTGTCCTATAGCCTCTTGCATATAAGTACGCTGCACAACACATACATAAACAAGACTCTACTAGACACAACTTAAAGACTCTCTATGACACAACCATGCTCTGATACCAAGTTTGTCACACCCCAAACTCAAGGGGGCATGACTTGTACCTATTCCCAGCTTGACCGAGCAAACCACACTACTAGTAGCGGATATAAAATGAGGTACAAGATAGAGAGATTCAAGAGATAATCAAGAAATTAAGGGGAAGATAGAGAAAAAAGAAAGAATAATCCCACAATTGAAGTAAACTAGAGACCAACAAATATAGATTTGCAATTCTCTAATTTAAACAAATAATTACATGTTAAATTCAAGGGAGAAGAGAATTGAACTCAAACATGAATAATCTTACTAAAGATATTCAAGAGAGATCCAATGTAGAGATAAATGGATAGACCCACAAAACTCACCAAGAGTGTTCACCTAAAAATATTGTCTAAGCAAATAATGTTCAACCTATTCTATTTATACTACTAGGATTTACTTAGATAAGAAAAGACATAAATTCCCTTAGTTATATGTATATCATACTATGATAAAAGGAACCCAAAATATAATGTTAATCTTTTCTTGGATTGATTCTTGGTTTCCATACTCTCTTGAAACACTTTAAACTCTTGATGTCAAGTAGAAATCCTTTCATGCAATAAGTACTTTCCGAACTTGCATCATTCTTCCCTTATTGAAATGAATTCGACCTCGAATTCGAACCTTGCAAAACATAGAAGGGAATTAGTACCCAATCCAAAAATTAGCTTCCAAACAAGTTACATACCACTCCAAAAATTATACACTTTTGTGATAGAGCCAAGAATCAAGAAATCCCATAAAAATCAACTTTTCAAGCATAGTATCAAGAACTTGGCTCAAAAATATATCACAATCATAAAATAGGTTAAAGAAACCAATAATTTTAAATATTAAAACATTCAAGTCAAAACTAGTTTCTTCAACAAATTGGATTAAGTAGTTCCTCAATTCACAATTAGATTGTACTCTTCTAACCATAAGATTAAGAGAACTAACACTATAATTCACAACCCTTAAATACAAGTATGCATTTCCGGGATCAAACACAAATATTAATCCCAAAATTTTCTTGAATTTCTCACTTAGTAACACACAACATAAATCAAATAGCAACATTAAATTTTTTATATTAATCACAACAAAGTTATTACTATAAAGGTCAAGGGCATAGAAATTTACCTTTATGGCTTTTGAAAGCCCAAAAATAAGTACTAGCCATTCAAACAAATTATTATTGTCTTTAGAAGATAAAGATACCTCAAACTTTTTTGTAACCCCAGAAGATCTTCTCAATTATCTTACCTCTTTTTAGATCCTCTCTTGATGGTGTTTAACAAATAAATCAAGAAGGTTAGTAAGATCATCAAAAGAAGAATTATCACACTTATGCCCATATATATTTGGCAATGCTTCAAATAAATCATGTTTACATTTTTTTCTAGAAGAATTCAAAAATTCTATCCAAAAAACATCTTCAAAGGCAAGATTAGAGTAAGTAAATAAATTGACACAAAAACTAGCATCTACCAATTTACTACTACTATCACTTGTGCCCCCCTCATTCTTTAATGGATATTCTTCATTTTTAGAGGACTTTTTAACACAAGGTGTCCTTTCAATAAATATTTTGGTCGTTAGCTTGCTAATATTCAAATAACTAGCACCCTCAATTAAGTCACAAGAATCACTTTCACAAGTCATGCACTATTTAAATGTTGAATCATCACTTTCATCAAGTGCATATAAGTCTACAAGGAATGAATCATTCAATTGGATTTCATTAATAGTATTCACACTTTTAAACTCAATTATTAAATATGATCAATGTGAATCACACAACCAATATTAGGACAACTCAATGAATGACTCAAATTATCAACTCAAGAATAACCTTTCAAACCATCTTGAATAAATTCACCAAATAAAGGATTGTCAAATATTTTGAAATATTGATATTCTTTAAGCTCAAAAAGGATATCATCACACTTCTCATGATCCATTTCAAGAGTACTACCACAAATCATATTCATGTCCTTACAAGATAAATAGTTATTACAATTGCAAAGAGACATTCATCATCAATCACATTTTAGTGTTCCTAGCAGTTGAAGAAGAAATGAATTCATCTTCAACACAAGAATTCAAGAAAATATTTTGTATCCCATGTTTTTTCCATAATTGACATACCACTAGCTTGAAATCTTGTAAGCTCACAATCAATAATAATTTTAGCTCCACAATCATATTCAACTAGTGTATGACCATTATCTATTTGCATATTAGCACAAAGTAATGAATCATCAACCTTATTAAAAATGGTCTAACATTCATACTCAAGTCACTAACAAGTTCATTTGAAGTAAATAGAGAGTTAAAATTAGAATTTTTACCTTGATAAGCACTTAAAGAACCTTTTTTACCTTGATTTTCTAAGATTAAGCTCATTTGTTCACTTGATGATGTAGTCCCTATTTGACTTGCTTCTTTCAATTCTTGAATTTGTTTCCATGTTGAGTCATTTTTTTTGTGCTCTTCTTCAGGAATACATACAAAAGAAGTGAAAACACTTGAAGAACAAGAATTCAAAAGGTTAGAGTTAGAATAAGAAAACCTTTCATTTACACTCTTGGTTTTCTTTTATCTCATCTTTTTTCCTCTCATTTGCCTCACTTTTCTTCTTTTCTTCTTGTGACAACTCCCTCTCATTTTTCAACTCTATTTTCTTTTGTTCTTATAGTCACTCACTCACTTTATTAAAAAATATCCTCTATTTTTTTATCTCATGAGTTCCCACTATTCACTCCCTCACTTCTGTCTTTCTTTTCTCTCTCTTTCATTTCATTAGGAGTGCAATAGGCTCCAAGAATCCCCTTTGAATCATTGGGATGACTCTTCATATCAAGTTTTAATTTGACATCACTAGAAGCTTTAAAGACTCTACTTGAATTGTTGGAATGATTTTGTGTATCAAATTTCAAGTTAATAGCCTTCACTTTCACTTGCTTGACTTCCTCACTTGTTGTTGAAGAATTCTCAATGGCCATCGAAGTTAAGACATGCTTCTGTTTCATTTAATCTACAATAATAAACTTTTTCAAATTTCTATCAAACCAAAATTTATTATGTTTAAACCAAGGAGCTCCTAAACACACCAAACAAGTGGACAAAGGATGAACAACACACCAAATTCCTTCTTGATAGCTTCCATGGTAAGCAATGATCTTCACCTCCTTGTCAACCCACCTTCCACCAAATTTATATGGTGAACTTTTTTTATGACAAGGTATATGCAACCACTCTGCCAAATACGGATCAATAAAGCTGGTATAACATAATTCATCTACACCTACGGTGTAATTAAATGTGAAACCACTCTCATATCCCTCAATAATGACTTTAAATTTAGTCAAACTCTCATTAGGCTCATGATCTTTTTTTCTTGTAGAAGCACTACTATAATTATCATAGAATGCATAACAATAACTTCTACAAGAAGTAGAATCATAAGATGACATTCTCCATTCTCCATAGTCATTCAAACCTCCCTTATAACTTCTTAAACCTATTTAAGACATAATTAAGATAAGGAAAGTGGTTAACAAAAAATAATAGACCTCACAAGTCACTCCCTCACATGTATCACTCAAATGATTGCACTCAATTTTCTTTTCACTCGTGTATACACTCAAAGGTCATAGGCTTTTAGGACCACACTCAAATAATCTCACCACTCAAACCTTTTACCACTCAAGGATATCCCTTAGTCTCTTCATGGTTATACAATCTCAAATAAGCTCAAAGTAAGCTTTCAAGTATCGATTAAAAATAGAGTTTATGTCAATAATAAAGAAGGAAAAAATAAACCAATTGACAAGGAATGAATAAACACACAACAAAACTAAAAGAAAAAAAGTATGTGTAATGACCTTTCTAGTCATTACACTTTTTTTCCTTCTTTGTACTGTTAGAGCTTGCCTGTAGCGGTCCCAAGTCATTTATGGCTTGTTGGAACTGGTAGTTTGATTCCCGGTCCATTTGCTTGATCTTTATAGCCGTTTTCCCAGTTTAGAGCTTTAACCTTAGAAATCGTTGACTTCAGTCAATATTCTTAGCTATCGTGGTCAGAATTAAATTTTGACAGTTCTGTTAGCTTCGAAGTATGGACTTTAGTCTAGTGGGACCTTTTGTAACACCCCAGAAACCAAACCAACTATCTAAGTTAAAAATCTCAAAAAATTCCATGTTTCAGGAATGATAGGTCCAAACTACGGACCGTGGTTTGAACCACGGGTCATGGAATGGAACCGTGATTCCTGTCAGTTTGGTTCAGCCTCTGGTCTGAAACCACGAATGGGTTCTACGGACCGTGGTTCAAACCACGGGTCCGTCTTGTTGACTCGTGGAAATATATCAGAGGGATGGCAAGTTCCCTAGGTTCTACAATTGGGTTTGATGACCCATCATGTAAACGATGACCCATCGTCCTGAGTTGTGGTTTGACCAGAGGTCAACGGACTTCTCAGGAATGACTAGTCCAGTTGATGACCTATAATTCAAATGACGGATCCATCCTGTCGAGTCGTAGACTACCTTCTGCAAACTGTCTAGTCGACTAGGTTTCACGAGTTGGAACCACGAGCCATGGTTCAAACAACGACCCATGGAAGCAACCTGTAGAGCCTGAAGCTGACCCATTTTCCAGATTTTTCTAAATTAAATTCCAGGGGTATTTTAGTCATTACCTACCCTTTTAACTCCTAAGTGAGGTTGTTTTGACTATTTCAAGAAGGGTTTTCACCCTTATTATCCCAAGTTTCTTCTAAATCCTTCATTCACCTCCCAAAAAGGAAAATAATTCTTCCAAGCTCAAGGTCCCAAGCTTCAAGTTTAAGTCTCCTAAATATTTCAAATTCAAGTGGGTTCGCTCCAATCAAAGTATGTGGGTATTCAACAATGGGTTCCTTTCACCCTTGTGCCCAAAACCCCCAATTCTTACTTTGAATTATGAACTTGTGAAATTAGAGTTTTGATTTAAAATTGGAGAAAACTTATGTAATCAGTTTCTATGCATCAATTCATGGGTTTTTATGGTTTATCTATGATTTTATTAAGATTCTTTAATTGGTTTTAAAATCCCATGTATTAAAGTTGAATTGTAGCATGATTCCATTGAATGGCATGGTTTTAAGTTAAAGTTTACATGTTTAGATAACATGTCCTTATGTATTTTATGAAATTGCATGCCCACCTATTCAAGTATGAATTTAGAAAGGAAAGGCATGATTTGAGTTATAGCTATGCATATTCTTTAGATGTATGATTTTGAATTGCATGACATCAGATATATCCTATTGCTTTTCAAATAGTTTTGACATCAGATATTCCACTAGTTATGAACAGTTTTGACATCAGATATGTCACCAGTTATGATCAGTTTTGGCATCAGATATGCCCCAGTATTATATGAGCTATACATATATGTTTTAGGAGTAGTATTTAGCACCGAGTTGGACTGGTAGGAGTACCCTTAGTCCCAGAACTACGTGCCCCTGTAGGTTTGCAAGTCCCCTCTATTGGGCATCAATTTTTAGTGATCACGCTACAGTCATGCCTTTATACACTGGCAAGGTATATTGGGTCCTCTCGATGGGACGTATACATCGGATTCCATGTAGCTCACATGGTCTATGTGGTTAGAGAACCTCCTACAAAAAAAGTTTATGCTTTAAAAATGTACTTGACTCTTATTCAGATTTCAGACTCTTATTTACGATCATGTTTTCAGCTTATGGTGTTTCATAGAGTCATTTGCATCCAGTTTTACTTTGAAAGTATGATTTCGATTGCTAAAGCATATTCAACATGTTTTAAACTATTTATCATGTTCATGCATCACTCACATACTCGGTACATCCTATAAAACTGACGCATATCTTGCGCTGCATGCTTTGATGATGCAGATTTAGGTGTACCCCCTCAGATTCGTGGCTAGAGTTTCCCGGCCACTCCCAGACAGCTGTTGGTGAGTCCTCTTAGGTCAAGGACTAGTTATGTTTTTAGCTTATGTTAGCTTTTCATTTTCATACTTTGAGTTAGCTAGGGTCTTGTCCTAGCAACTATTTATGTCATGAGTAGAGGCTTTTCAGACATAGACAGTATTTGAGTCCTCTTATGGATCTTGTATTCCTATTTAACTTGATTCTACATGTATGCTATTCTGACTTTATCTATTATGCTTCCGCTTATCTTTTGTTATGCTTGAGAATGCTATGACTAAGGGTTAGCTTAGGATCTTTGTGGTTCTAAGTCCCATATTACGTCTAGGGGGTAACCTCGGGGTGTGACAAACTTGGTATCAGAGCCTCAGGTTCAAGAGTCATAGGATGTCTGAAAGTCGCATCGAGTAGAGTCTCCTTCATGTGTGTGAAGTGCGCCACACATATGAGAGGGAAGCTATGAGATGTCTTAGAAAACTTCACTTCTTTCATGATGATGTCATGCGATAGAGCTTAACTCTTATGTTCCTATAATCCTCATGTTTTACATTTTAGATTATGCCTCTTCGATGTGCTATGCCTCCCAGAGCCGCTCAGAATGCTGTTCCTCCAATTCTGGTCCCCGATGTCACGAATGAGGAATTAAGAAATTCCATCCATTTGCTAGCCCAGACTTTGTCCACTCAGGCCAATCAGCAGGCCTGAGTTTGGAACTTTGTCCGAATGAACCCACCTGAATTTTAGGGTTTGAAAGTGAGTGAGGACCCGCTCAACTTTATTGATGAAGTGAAGAAGATCTTCAAAGTTATGCAAGTGTTTGGGGTTGATTGTGTTGAGCTTGCATCCTATCAACTCAAGGATGTAGCTCATATTTGGTTCACGCAATGGAAGGAGGCTAGGGTGAGGGAAGCAGTTCCCATGACTTGGGATTGTTTTGAGAGGGCCTTCCTTGATAGGTTCTTTCCCCGAGAGTTGAGGCAAGCGAAGGTGGAGGAATTTGTAAACTTGAGACAGGGTTCGATGTCACTTCAAGAGTATAGTTTGAAGTTCACTCAGTTGTCTAGATATGCTTCCTCTATGGTAGGGACCCGCATGATCAAATGAGCAAGTTTATATATGGAGTTTCTGATATGGTGAAGAAAGAGTGTAGGTCTTCCTTGTTGTTGAGTGACATGAACATTTCCTGACTCATGACTCATGCCCATCAGATTGAGGGTGACAAGCTTAGGGAGATGGAAAGGGAGAACAAAAGAGCTAGATATGAGGGTTCAGGATTTAGCCATCAGAGGTCCGGAGGTGGACATCGCTCCTTGTTCTAGAAAAAGTCATCAGGACACGTTCATTCTTCTGCTAGTGCTCCTACCCAGGCTCCGAGGCCTCATTATGATTAGGGTGGTAAAGGATCTGGTTCCCATTTCCAGTCTCAAGGTAGTGTTACTAAGGGATCTTCCTACCCAACTTATGTTAAGTGTGCGAAGAATCACCCCGGTGAGTGTTTGGCTGGTAGAGAGGGTTGTTTTGGGTATGGTCAGACTGGGCACCGTATCAGAGATTGCCTTTCAGCTAGGAAGGGACAGGGAGGTAGGACTCATCCTACCCCAGCAGCTTCAGGAGGTAGACCAGCCCAACAGGGCACAACTTCTAGTTCTGGTGGTTAATGCCAGAACCGTCTCTATGCTATGTCCTCCCGTCCGGATCAGGAGAGTTCTCCAGATGTTATCACTGGTTATCACTGGTATTCTAAAAGTCTTCTCTTCTGATGTATATACTTTGTTTGATCCCCGTGCTTCTTTATCTTTTGTGACCCCTTTTATAGCATGCAAATTCAACGTATGTCCTGAATTGCTTTTAGAACCCTTTTGTGTTTCTACTCTTGTTGGTGAGTCAGTCTTAGCCAAAAGAATCTACTAAAATTGACCTATCTAGTCCTTCATAGAGTCACTTTAGTGAATCTAGTAGAGTTGGAGATGACTAATTTTGATATCATTCTTTCTATGGATTGGTTGTATGGATGTTATGCTTCTGTTGATTGTCGTACCTGGATTGTTAGTTTTGATTCTCCAAATGAACCCGTTTTAGAATGGCAAGGTAGTCCCCCTTCTTCGAAAGGTTGCTTCATATCTTATCTTAAGATAGGAAGATGATTTCAAAGGGGTATGTTTATCATATAGTGCGGGTTATGGACACGGAGTCCGAAACCCCATCCCTTCAGTCTGTTTCTATTGTGAATGAATTCCCAGAAGTGTTTCTCGATGATTTTCCCAGAGACCCCCCCGAGTGGGAGATTGACTTCAGAATAGATCTTCTCTCAGATACGAATCCTATCTCTATTCCTCCCTATAGAATGGCTCCCACGGAACTTAAAGAGTTGAAAGATCAGTTGAAGGATCTTCTTGATAAAGGTTTCGTTAGGCCTAGCATTTCTCCATGGGGTGCCCCAGTTTTGTTTGTTCGGAAGAAGGATAGTTCTCTTAGAATGTGTATTGATTATCATCAGTTGAACAAAGCCACAATCAAGAATAAGTATCCCATTCCTAGGATTTTGATTTGTTCGATCAGCTTCAGGGTGCTAGATTTTTCTCCAAGATCAACCTTAGATCCAGTTATCATCAGCTTCGTATTAGAGAGTGTGATATTCTGAAGACAGCCTTCAGGACTTGGTATGGTCATTATGAGTTTGTTGTTATGTCTTTTGGTCTAATGAATGCTCCTGCAGCCTTTATGGATTTGATGAACCGTGTGTTCAAACAATATTTGGATATGTTTGTGAGGAGGAGCATGCAGACCACTTGAGGGTTGTGTTGCAAACTCTCAAGGACAGATAGTTGTTTGCTAAGTTTAGCAAGTTTAAGTTTTGGATGCAGTTTATTGTTTTTTTGGGTCATATTGTGACTAAAGATGGTATTCGGGTACATTCTCAAAAGACTGAGGCGGTAAAGAACTGGCCTAGACCTACTTCCTTGTCTGATATTATGAGCTTTTTGGGTTTGGCTGGTTACTACAGGAGGTTTGTGGAAGGGTTTTATTCCATTGCTGCCCTTTTAACCTGATTGACTCAGAAAAAAGTAAAATTTCAGTGGTCTGACTTGTGTGAGCAGAACTTTCAGGAATTGAAGACTAGATTGACCACAACTCCAGTGTTAGCTCTACCCGAGGGCTTAGATGATTTTGTTGTTTATTGTGATGCTTCTAGGATTGGTTTGGGTTGTGTTTTTATGCAGCGTGGTAAGGTGATTGCTTATGCTTTGAGACAGCTTAAGACTCATGAGAAGAACTACCCTACTCATGATCTTGAGTTAGTAGCCGTGGTCTTTTCTTTGAAAATTTGGAGACATTATTTGTATGGGGTGCACGTGGATGTATTCACCAATCATAAAAGTCTTCAGTAGGTGTTCACTCAAAAGGAAATGAATTTGCGACAAAGAATATGGCTTGAGCTTCTTAAGGATTATGATATGAGTGTGCTTTACCATCTGGGTAAGGCCAATGTCGTGGCGGATGCTTTGAGTAGACTGTCCATGGGAAGTGTGTCTTTCATTGATGATGGGAAAAATGAATTAGTTAAAGAGGTTCATAGGCTAGCTCGGTTGGGAGTTTGCCTTATGGACTCGATAGAAGGTGGTGTGATTGTACAAAATGGTGCTGAATCATCTTTGGTAGCTGAGGTAAAGGCCAAGCAAGACAGGGATCGCATTCTACTTCAGCTTAAGGGTGCAGTTCATCAGCAGCTGGTGTAGGTTTTCTCCAAAGGGGGAGATGGTATACTTTGTTACCAGGGTCGCTTGTGTGTGCCAGACATAGATGGGTTAAGACAGCAAATTCTGACTGAGGCTCACAGTTTAGATATTCCATTCATCCTGGTGCCACCAAGATGTACCATGACCTACGAGAAGTCTTTTAGAGGAATGGTATGAAGAGGGACATAGCCGGGTTTGTGGCTAAGTGTCCCAACTATCAACAAGTAAAGGTGGAACATCAAAGGCTGGGTGGCACAATTCAAGATATTGACCTTCCCACTTGGAAATGGGAAGCGATCAATATAGACTTCCTTACGGGTTTGCCTCGTACTCGAAGGCAACGCGATTCTATTTGGGTGATTGTAGACTGGATGACCAAGTCATCCCACTTCTTGGCTGTTAAGACTACTAATTCAGCAAATGATTATGCAAGACTCTACCTCCGGGAGATAGTTCAATTGCATGATGTTCCCTTGTCTATCATTTCTAATAAAGGTCCTCAGTTTACATCTAAGTTTTGGAAATCATTCAAGAAAGGTCTTAGTACCGAGGTGAAGCTTAACACAACTTTTCACCCTCAGAAAGATGGCTAGGAAGAGCGCACTATTCAGACCTTGGAGGATACATTGAGAGCTTGTGTGATTGATTTCAAAGGTAATTGGGATGATCACTTACCTCTTATCGAGTTTTCCTACAACAACAGCTTTCACTCTAGCATCCAGATGGCTCCATATGAGGCACTTTATGGCCGAAGATGTAGGTCTCCTATTGGTTGGTTTGAGGTAGGTGAGGCAACCTTGATTGGTCTAGATTCAGTTCATGAGACTATGCAGAAGGTTTAGCTTATTAGGGAAAAATTGAAGACCGCTCAAAGTCGACAAAAATCTTATGCGGATGTGAGGAGAAGGGAATTGGAATTTGAAGTTGATGATTGGGTTTTCCTAAAGTTGTCACCCATTAAGGATGTGATGAGGTTTGGCAAGAAAGAAAAGCTTAGTCCCCGTTCTGTAGGTCCTTATCGGATTTTGAGGAGAGTTGGTGGCGTTGCGTATGAGTTAGAGTTGCCAACGGAGTTGGAAGCGGTTTATCCAGTTTTCCATGATTCCTTGTTGAAGAAGTGTGTAGGTGATCCGAGCTTGATTGTCCTTTTGGAGGATGTGGGTGTGAAGGATAGCCTCACCTATGAGTAGGTTCCCGTGGAGATCCTTGATCATCAGATTCGGAGGTTGAGGAACAAAGAATTCACTTCGGTTAAAGTCTTTTAGAGGAATCAACTTGTAGAGAGTACTACTTGGGAAGCGGAAGAGGCCATGAAGGCCAAATATCGTCATCTCTTTCCTTCCGATTCAGATCCAGCTTGAGGTATAAGTTTCCTCCTTAGTATGTCCCTCCGATTCTATCCCATCAATTACTCTTATGATTCTAGCATGCATCCATGTTTTACAAAGTTAGTTTATCATGTTTTCAAGTTGAAAGCTTCAATTTTTATGTTTACCCTTGGATTTCCTTGTTCTGTTGCTGGTTGGGCTATTTTATCTTTAGTTTTCCCTAGTTTAGTCTTCATTCGAGGACGAATGATCTCAAGGGGTAGATATTGTAACACCCCTGAAATTAAACCAGCTATCTAAGTTAAAAATCTCAGAAAATTCCATGTTTCAAGAATGATGGGTCCAAACCACGGACCATAGTTTGAACCACGAGTCGTGGAATGGAACCTTGATTCCTCTCAGTTTGGTTCAACCACTGGTATTGAACCACAAATTGGTTCTACGGACCATAGTTCAAACTACGGGTCCATCCTGTTGACTTGTGGAAACAGATCAGAGGGATGGCAAGTTCCCCAGGTTCTACATTTGGGTTTGACGACCCATCATGTGAACAACGATCCGTTGTCCTGAGTCGTGGTTTGACTGGAGGTCAACTGACTTCTCACGAATGATGAGTCCAGTTGATGACCCGTCATTCAAACGATGGATCCATCTTGGCAAGTCATAGACCACCTTCTACAGACTGTTTAGTCGACCAAGTTTTAAGAGTTAGAACCACGAGCCGTGGTTCTAACGATGACCCGTGGAACCAACTCATAGAACCTGAAGCCGACCCATTTTTTAGTTTTTTCTAAATTAAATCCCAGGGGTATTTTAGTCATTACCTACCCTTTTAACTCCTAAGTGAGGTTGTTTTGACTATTTCAAGAAGGGTTTTCACCCTTATTATCCTAAGTCTCTTCTAAGTCCTTCATTCACCTCCCAAAAAGGAAAAAAATTCTTTCAAACTCAAGGTCCCAAGGTTCAAGTTCAGGTCTCCTAAATCTTTCCAATTCAAGTGGGTTAGCTCCAATCAAGGTATGTGAGTATTCAACAATGGGTTCGTTTCACTCTTGTGCCCAAAACCCCCAATTCTTACTTTGAATTATTAACTTGTGAAATTAGGGTTTTGATTTAAAATTGGGGAAAACTTATGGAATCAGTTTCTATGCATCAATTCATGGTAAGGTTTATCTATGATTTTATTAAGATTTCTTAATTGGTTTCAAAATACCATGTATTAAAGTTGAATTCTAGCATGATTCCATTGAATTGCATGATTTTAAGTGAAAGTTTACATGTTTAGATAACATGTCCTTATTTATTTTATGAAATTGCATGCCCACCTATTCAAGTATGAATTTAGAAAGGAAAGGCATGAGTTGAGTTATGGCTATGCATATTCTTTAGATGTATGATTTTGAATTGCATGACATCAGATATTTCCTATTGCTTTTCAAACAGTTTTGACATCAAATATGTCACCAGTTATGAACACTTTTGACATCATATATGTCACCAGTTATGATCAGTTTTGGCATCAGATATGCCACAGTATTATATGAGCTATATGTATATGTTTTGGGAGTAGTATTTAGCACCGAGTTGGACCAGGTGAGAGTACCCTTAGTCCCAGAACTATATGCCCCCGTAGCTTTGTAAGTCCCCTCTGCTGGGCATCCATTTTTAGTAATCACGCCCGGTCATGCCTTTATACCCTGGAAAGGTATATTGGGTCCTCTCGATGGGGCGTATACATTGGATTCCATGTAGCTCACATGGTCTATGTTGGTTAGATAACCTCCCACAAAAATAGTTTATGCTTTAAAAATGTACTTGACTCTTATTCAGATTTCAGACTCTAGTTTACGATCATGTTTTCAGCTTATGCTGTTTTATAGAGTCATTTACATCCAGTTTTACTTTTAAAGTATGATTTTGATTGCTAAAGAATACTCAGCATGTTTTAAACTATTTATCACGTTCATGCATCACTCACATACTCAGTACATCCTATAGTACTGACGTATATCTTGTACTGCATCCTTTGATGATGCAGATTCAGGTGTACCCCCTCAGATTCGTGGCTAGAGTTTCTCGGCCACTCCCAGACAGTTGTTGGTGAGTCCTCTTAGGTCGAGAACTAGTTATATTTTTAGCTTATGTTAGCTTTTCATTTCCGTACTTTGATATAGCTAGGGTCTTGTCCTAGCAACTATTTGTGTCATGAGTAGAGGCTTTTCAGACATAGACAGTATTTGAGTCCTCTTATGGATCTTGTATTCCTATTTGACTTGATTCTACATGTATGATATTCCGACTTTATCTATTATGCTTCCGCTTATCTTTTGTTATGCTTGAGAATGCTATGACCAAGGGTTAGCTTGGGATCCTTGTGGTCCTAAGTACCGGTTTATGTCTAGGAGGTAACCTTAGGGCGTGACACCTTTGTTCAGGAGCTGGGAGCTTTTTGGCTTAGAATTCTCTCTCGTTTTGTGTTTACAGGCCAGTTGGGCTTGTTTAGTTGACTTTGGTCAACATTCGAAGAAGACGACCTCAGATGCAAATTCCACTAATGTTGTTAGCTCTAGAATTCTGAGTTTGTGTTAGGTAGTTGGTTGGTTTGAGTCCCGGGTGAGCCTGGCTCATTTTTGATATTTGGTTGGCATTAGCTAGTGCTGAGTTGGGTTAACATTCCTCCAAGATGACCTCATATGGAAGTTTTGCCAATTCCATTGAGTCTGGAACGTTGTTTCCACTCTAATAGCATTATTGGTTTTTAAGTATCGGGTTTTGATTGTGCCCGAAAACCCCCATTGAAGTTTTAGCATTTGCTGGTTTTTGTTGCAGGCCAAGCCTTCAGTGCCAATGGTGCCCAGGCAACACGATTGCGCTAGCCTACATGTGCCATCAGCGCCGATGGTGCTGTGCCAGTGCGTTAGCGCCCCAGCGCCTGCAGCCTTCCTGTGCAATTGCACTGTGCCTGCACGATGGCGCTTCAGTGCTTGCCTCCTTCCAGTGCTATAGCGATCCTTTAGCACTGATGGCGTGGACCTGCGTCCAGCCCCTATAAATCCCTTCTCCTTCATTTTTCAGCTCCTATTTCTTATATTTCGCAACTCCAAACACATTATTTCTCTTAACCAAATTGCTCTCATCAGTTCTATAATTGGGAAATTCATCAAGTTGTCGCATTTTATCGCGCCCTCATCGTTCGGTAAGTCTCCTTCTCCAAATATTGTTCCTTCTCCATTTTCAATCCTCCATTGTTGAGTTTTCTTAAAGCTTAAGTTTCTTGGTTGAATCTTCCCAAATCGGCATTGATTGTTCGTAATTGCGGGGATTTCAGTCCATTATCTTGTTTTTCTCATCGTGGTAAGTATTCCTTTCTTTAATTTCCAGTTTCATTCTTGGAATTTTCCCTCTTTTATTCATGATTTGAGAGGGTTGTTTTGTGCCTTTTTCCTTGGCCAAATTCGCTTAGATTTGGGGGTATGCACTCTCGAGAGTAGTATGTTCATTGTGCCTCTTTTCATTTCTAATTTTGGGTTATGGGCACTGCGGGCCCGCTTCTAACCCAGATTTCAACTTGGCTATTATTATAGCAATATGGGTATCGTTGGTCTTATTTTGACGCATAGAATATTGTGTTGATAGTGTTTTCGTGAATTGGGACTTCTCGAAGCAGTTTGAGCTTGGACGATGCTGTTTTAGTAGCTAGTCGTCAGACAACAGGTAGGTTATGGTTTTTCATACCTAGACTCTGTGTATATAGGCTATAACTGCATTAATTAGCATCCTTGGTTGGTTTTCTAGGTTGGTACCCTCAAACCTTGTTCGCCTCTTCTGTCCGTTTAGTTCATGCATTGTTTATAATATTCATGGTAATGTTGTACTTTTTACCCTTGTGTCCCCATGTGGCCTTGTATATGCCTCTGGACCATAGACAATGGGATATTTGGGAATGTCCGTGAGTCCCAAAAATCATGATCTTACTTTAGGCTGGATATCTGTGCTATAGAACTAATTTTGCCTGTTTAGGGCCGATACGAATAGTTGTGAGCTATTTTGGGCTGATCTATTGTTTGCAAGCATATCATTGATGCAAAGGACTTTCTACATGTTTTACTACTGATGTGGCTCCATGCCACTATAAATGATTTTCTAAACTTTGCATAGCCCCGAGGGTCCATTTTTGGTAAAATGCTTATGAAAAGGTTTTGGTACAGACTTTTATGAAACCTCTTGGAGTAGAGGGGATATTGTGATGATTTTATCACTAGTTTTCATAATGATACTAGGCTTGGCTATGCTATAGTGCTAGACCTAATTTTCTATGTATTTAAACCCAGATACGTGTCGGGTACCCTATTTAGGAATTTTGAGACTTGATTACTGATTTAGACCCGGATACGCTTCGGGCACACTTTATAAGGGTTATTGAGATTTAGCTACTATTTTAGACCTAGTTCGATTCTGTGAATGTACTATGAGGTTTTGATTCTTTAAGATTTTATGGTTTTAGTATGTGGTCTGCGAGTAGACCTTCATAGACCTTGTCATTCCTGGGCCAATGGCTCTGGGCTGATGAGTGTGCTAGGAGGAGGGCTATACGGCTAAGTTGAGGTATGGGCCATGTCTTTCTATGGATCCTACCTACTGGGCCTATTGATGCCGGAGGAGGTACATACAGGGTTAAAATCACACCGGATTCATCACATCATCATCATTATTATGCATATTGTATTCTAATTCCACCCTTATTTGTTGTGTGCTCAGTGTACGCTTCGGTTGTATGGATGGCCGGAGGTTTTTTTTTACTTGATTGTGTTCCTCGATTGTATGGATGGCCGTTGGGACTGTAGGTAGATATTATTTCTTACCTCATATTATAGAGCTTGTTATGGACTTTGGTACTTGGTGATTTAGCGGGTTCTAGCCTGTTGAGGCTCTGATTGTTAGATATTTTGATTTTTGATAGATTAGTGGATACCTTATTGATTTGAGGCACTGTTTATGTGGCCTTCTGGGTGGTTGTGAGCCCGTCCTATCCTTTTTCTTGTGGTTCTGAGTAATGGCTTTCGGTGCTTTGTGGCGTAGTTTATTCCACCTTAGGTTTGAAATTTGGAGGTGGCTATCTATTTCTCTTATATTGAATGGTGTTTTAGCATGATTCTGTTCATGTATTGCTTTTAGCTTGAATATATTGGCTTGATTTCCTTCTTTTCCTTTTTTACTTGAGGTTACCGGTATACCGCCATGTTTCTAAACTCTCTCTTTATATATACTATTGTTGCAGGGATTCCAGGTGAGTTCTTCTTTCTTTCACATGTGTTTCTGTGTTATGTATATTTTCTGTGCTAGCATTATATGCTTATATCTCTTGGTTAACTATTCCCCATGCTAGTTTCGATGTGTTGTTCTCTATTACTTCAGTGACTACTTCTTTGCTATCTGCTATATTAGTGTTTTATATCTTATATGCGCTCAATCGGCCGATGATGCCTACTGGTACTTGTTGCTTAGCAATTGGTGCTCATACTATACTTCTGCATCTCTCTAGTGCATATACTAGTCAGAGCTTTCACCATTGATCGCGTGGAGACTCGTGCAACTTTTAGATACTCGAGACTAGAGCACCTAACGACCGGGTCTTAACCACATCTCATCTTTTGGCACTGTTACTCTTTGTACTTTCAGAGATAGTTGTACTTATTATTTTGTTACTTCTAGCACTTGTATTTTATTTAGAAACTCATATACTATCGATACCAAGTCTTGGGGTTGGTGTAGTTTCCTTATGTTTATATATATTCAGGTTATTTGCTTTTGCATTGTCTTTATCTTGTATCTGCTTCCGCTTATTTCTGTTTATTATGCGTATTGATTAGATAGTAGCCCATTACTAACCGTTCTGGGCTATGGGGATTGGTTTACCTACTGGGGGGTTGTAGGTGCCATCATGACCATAGAAATTGTGTAATGACCCTTGCGGTCATTTACACGTTTTCGCCTTTCTTGTACCATTAGAGCTTACTCGTAGTGGCCCAAGTCATTTATGGCTTGTCGGGATCGATAGTTTGGTGCCCGGGCCATTTGTTTGGTCTTTATGGTCGTTCCTCATTTTAGAGCTTCAACTTTGGAAATCGTTGACTTCCGACAACATTCTTGGTAATATCAAAGAATTAAACCAAGGTTCTAGGTCAAAGGAATTCCTTACTCGAAAGTTTGAGTTAAAGAAATGCCTCGTGTAACACCTCGCCCGTTTGGAAGGCTTATAGTAACCCGTGCCTTTGGGGTAAGACTAATAGTGTCTAATATACTAAGAAGGATGTTTTATGAGGTATTATAATCACAAAATGGTCGTATGATAAGTTTTGAAGTCAAGCAAGTTACGAAACAAAAGTCGGAAAAAGTTATTGTAAATTCCTTTAAGGAATTCTCTTCAAATTTGGGTTAAATATCTTGGGGTGTTTCTCCCTATCTATAAAGTGTTAGTGGTCCCCCAATATACCAAATCGAAGGTCTAAGAGTCTAGTTTCCAACGCACTAAACCTTTTGTCCATACGACTTCAGAATAGAGAGATATTCACATTTTCGTAAGACTGCACAAGCAGATACGTCAAAGTGGGGTCCACATCCTAAGTCGGTTCAGCTTATAAAAGCTGATTTCTCCTTCGTTTTAACCATTTTTTTCACCCAAAATTCTTAGAAAATCAGAGGGAGAGTCCATAAATAATCCATGGACTTTGATCCTTTCAATTTGGAAGTTTAACGGAAGTTGCTCTACGTCGCGAGCTCGTCATTTTGGTATAGTTTTTCCCGTCGATTTCATGGCGTATCTTCGTGGGTGTTGATGCAGAAATCCAGCAGGTGTTTTCTGAGTATTTGGAAGTAGCTATGGAGTTATTTTGGTGAGGTATGGATCCCGTATACTTATCTATTTGTTGGATCAAGATTTTAAGCTTCTAGTTATGAAAAGTTGTTGTTGCCGATATCTTGTAGTAGTTTCTTGTTGATTTTGGATTTGTTTGTTGTTCTTGCAAGGAGGCAGGTTGTTAATCTTGTAATATTGAATATTTTTGTCAAGGAAATCTCTCCCCTACGATCCTCCTTCGTTATTATATGTTCTAGTATTATTTTATGGATTTCTGAGCCACGAAGTGGTATTTTGGATTTGTGGCTTTGGACAGCCCCTTTATCTTGTTATGTTTGGTTATTGTTGTGGTGTTCTGGTTGTGGTAAGGTGATGGAGGGATTGGGAAATTGTTCCATTCTTTTTGGGATCGCATGCGATAGTGATTGGATTGGACAACGTGAAGTATGCCTTGAAATAGTGCCTCGGGAGCTCGTCGCTCCTTTGAGATGTGGTTAACATATTATTGTTGGATTAAGCTTCCATTTATTATTGTTATTGGCCTCATTTTATGTTTTGGAGTTGGCTGGTCGCGAGTGTGACATTAACACTTTATCAAATGACTATGGCTCGTTCTTGCAGCCTCGTCGATTCTAGCAATTGTTCCATTACCTTGGTTGGTCAGGCTTCATAGAGATGCCTTTGGGGCTTCAGTTGAAAGTATTTGTTTTATGTGATTCAAAGCTTCCTGGAGCTGTTCGAGTTTGGACGATGCCGTTCCCGCAACTAGTCATGGGATGACAGGTAGGTTATGGTTTTCCCCTATCTAGACTCTGCGTATATAGGCTATAACTGCATTAATTAGGATCCTTGGATGGGTTGTTATAGGTTGGTACCCCAGACCTTGTCCGCCTTTCGTCCGTCTATTTCATACGTTATTTGTAGTATTCGCGTAGTAATGTATATTACCTTTGTGGTCCTGTGTGGCCTTGTATTGACTCTGGAACATAGATGGTGGGCTATTTGGGAATGTCCGCGAGTCCCGGACATAGAGATTATCCTTTTAGGCTGGTTATGTCTATTGAGTAGCTATTGGGCCTGTGCAGGGCTGATAGGAATTGTTGTGAGCCGTTGGGCTACTTTTATATTTGTGTGCGAGCATATCATCCATGAAAAAGGTTTTCCCCTACATGTTTTACTACAGTTTTGGCTGTGAGCCACTACTGACAGTTTTCCTAAATTTGTATGGCTCTGGGGACCCGATTTTGGTACTGTTGTTGATAGAAAAAGGGATTTTTGGATGTTTTTGCACTGATTTTATTACTGATACTAGTCTCTGCGGGGCAGAGCACCAGACTTAATTTTATTACTGATACTAGTCTCTGCGGGGCAGAGCACCAGAATTGATTTTATTACTAAAACTAGTCTCTGCAGGGCGGAGCACTGGACTTGATTTACTACAGTTTTAGACCCGGTTACACCTGGGCTCCCTTGGAGGGTTTTTTGAGGCATTTTATACTACTTTAGTCCTGGACAGGGTCTGGGCATGCATATTTGAGACTGGGTCTCTATCTTGATCCTGGACATGCTTCCGGATGACATATCTAATTGAGTTTTAGTATGGGGTCGGGGACCTCCATGGACCTTGCCGCTCCGGGCCTGGGGCTCCGGGCTGCGTGCGCCGGAGGAAAAGGTATACAGTGGAGTAGAGGTATACAGGCTGAGTCCTTCCATGGAACCTGCCTGCTGGGCCCGATTGGAACCGGAGGAGGTACATACAGAGGTTCTATTTCATATCATGCATTGGATTCCACCCTTGTTTGTTGTGTGTTCAGTGTACGCTCCGGTAGTATGGGATGCCGGAGGGTTTGGTTTCACTTGATTGTGTTCCTCGGTTGTATGGGCGGCCGTTAGGACTGTAGGTAGACTATATTTACTCCTGTTTTTACTTAGAGCTTGTCTTGGCACCCAATTCTTGGAAGATTAGTGAATTTTTTATTATTGAGAGGGCTTTAGAGTCCTATCTTATTGAGGCACTTTTGTGTGGCCTTCTGAGCAGAGTGTGAGACTCTGGTTCTATTCTTGTGGGAAGGTGAGTGGTATCTCTCGATTATTGTGGCCTAGTTATTTCATCCTAGGGTTGTACTTGTGAGGTGATTCCCTGGTTATGCTATCATATGATTGGATTGGTGTTATGATTTCCTTATACTGGTTGATTCCATTTTGAGTATGTTAGACTACTCTCCGTCTTTTCCTTCCACTTGAGGTTACCGGTATACCGCCATTTTCTCAACTCTCTCTCTACTTACTTATATTGTTGTGCAAGGACTCCAGGTGCGTTCTCCTTTCCTTCACCTATGATTCTGTGTAATTGTATCTCTGTGCTAGCATGTGTTACTTGAAGCTCTTGGTTATGGATGATCTGTGCTAGCTCCTTGTGCCTTGCTTATTGCCTCAGTGACTGCTTTCTTGCTATCTGTTACTTACTGCTTTTATATCTTATATGCGCTCAGTCGGCCTATGATACCTACTGAGTACCCGTGGTTTTGGTGCTCATACTACACTTCTGCACTTTTTTGTGCAGATATTAGCTGAGCTTTCGCCGTTGATCACGTTGGAGACTCGTGCAGCTTTTGGATCTTTGAGACTAGGGTGAGCGCCTGACGGTCGGGGCTTGTCTACATCTCATATGTTGTACTGTTGCTCCTTGTACTTTCGGAGGCAATTTATGTTATATTTTGTTACTACTAGCACGTGTATCCTATTAGAAGCTTTGTACTATTGATACCAAGTCTTGGGGTTGGTGTAGTTTCCTTTATGTATTTATATTCGAGTTTTGCTTTCGCTTATTTCTGCTTGCTGGTGCGTTTTGGTTAGGTAGTAGCCCATTACTAACCGTTCTGGGCTACGGGAATTGGTTTGCCTACTGGGGATTGTAGGTGCCATCATGACTTGAGAAATCGAGTCGTGACAACTTGGTATCAGAGCTCTAGGTTCACTGGTGTCATGGTACAGAAGCAAGTGTCTAAGTAGAGTCTCGTGGATCGGTACGATGACGTCCGTATCCTATCTGCAGGAGGCTACAGGGCATTATTAGGAAAAGTTTTATCTTCTTGGCTCCTCATCGTGCGTTCCTGGCTCTATTGACTTCTAGACTTCGGTTATTCATTCATTCTGAGATGCCTCATACGAGTGCGATAGCGGTTGGTGCCGAGGATTCTGTGCCTGTTGCTTCAGTGCTTCCATCAGCGCCAGGACTCTAGAGTGAGGGTTTACTGCACTAGATAGGGGGTGTGGGGTCAGCCCAACCTCCGATTGGATTTATAGCGACCTCAGTGCTTCAGGACACCGTGGTTAGGACTATGAGTCCTCTGATGAGTGTTTCAGTACCTGGTTCTGTGAGTGGTGTTTCAATTAGAGTTGAGCTTCCAGTTCTTGAGTAGGGTTGTCTGTCGGTATTGGAGTACGAGGTGAGATTTTCCCGACGGATTTCATCTGGTATAGGTTGTTTTTGGTGTGGTGAGCATGGGAACTTTACTAGGAATTGCCCTAGGATTGTGTATCCCAGACAACCTGGTGTTATCATTGTGGAGAGATTGGTTACCTTTATAGATATTGTCCCCAGCGAGGGCCGGTTAGGCCTTTAGTTTCGACTACTCAGTCTAGAGTTAGATTTCATCAGCTTGATGCTTCTCTTGGTGGGCCAAAGGTAGCGGTTCCTGATATTATTGCTGCTGGTTAGGGTTTTGCTACCTTCGACTTATGTTAGTCCCGCTCGTATTGCGACTCTATCCCTTCTGTCGTGTAATTGCTTATATGCCTACCTGCTACTTGTTTAAGTTTTTTGGCTACTCGAATTGTAGTATCCATATGTTGTTTTATTGGTAGTTTATTCTTTAGTAGTGGATAGGGGTAAGTTAGCCTTGAGAGGTGTTTTCCCGGAGTTGTAGCTCGTGGGTAGTTCTTGTTAGTCTATTTCTAGTTGGGTTATCCCTATTTCATTGTGATTTTGGACTTGTGGTTGAGTTGCCCTTGTTTTTTAGCAAGGTTGTATGAAGGTATTTGAGTATAAGGCAAGGTTTCACGAGATGGTTAGGTGCACTGCTAGGACTGTGCCTATAGAGTTTGATAGAGTTCAGAGCTTTGTTGGGGGGGTTTGATTTCACCGCTGTGTTTGGCGATCGAGCACTTGGTTACAATTAGAACTAGCTTTCTTCAGGTGGTCGATCATGCTTGGGCTATTGAGGGGTTGTGATGTGAGGCTTATCGAGGTAGTGCTAAGAAGAATCATTGTCAGGGCAGTTTTTGAGGTTCCCAGACTTGAGGTAGGGATTTTCTTCTATGGATTGGTTCCATTGCTTCATATCTACCAGACCAGTTTCAGTTGCTCTACAGGTTCCAGAGGGCGGTTTTATAGAGCATATCGAGCCAAGTAGACATGGTACAGGTCAGGTTCTTCGAGGTTTACATTTAGGGTATGTAGGCCATGGTGGCTAGTCAGGTTCAATGAGATCTTCTCGTTTGACTTTATTCATTGGGATTTGCTTTTAGTTCAGTGAGCATGGGCAATTTGCTAGGGATTTCCCCATGTTTACGTATCCTAGTCATCATGGGTGTTATGATTGTGGAGTGGGTTGTCACTTCTTTAGAGATTGTACTCAGTGAGGGATGGTTGAGCCTTCAGCTTTGACTACTCATTCTAGAGTTAGACCCCTTAATCTTATGCCTCTCTTGGTGGGCCCAAGGTAGAGGTTCCTGATACCGTTTCTCCAGGTATGGCTTTTGTTACCTTTGGTTGGTGATAGCATTGCTCACATTGCAATTCTCCCCTTTTAGTGTATTTGCTTATATGACTTCATGTTCTCCTTGTTTAGTTATTTTACTACTTGAGTTATAGTGTTTATTCATGTGTTTTTCTCAGTAGATTATTCTTTAGTAGTGGATTGGGTAGGTTATCCTTGAGAGGTGATTACCCGGGGTTGTAGCTCGTGGGTAGGTATTGTTAGCCTTGTTTCCAGTTGGTTGTGGTTCTAGGCTTGCTTTGAGTCTTCCTTTTCTAGCAGTCCTAGATGGTTGTTGCCTAGGCCGTTATCTAGAATTTTCTAGAGGTTCTTTGGTTGGTTTGGTGTAATACCGGTGGTTGCATCGGAGATTGAGGTTCTGTATTAAGTCAAGTGATATTGGTTATGCTAGTGAGCATTGGTTGGTTGTATTTTCTTGTTTGATTAGAGTCGACCCTCCTTGTTTGGTTGGTTTAGGGGATTGGCAGGTATGTGGGTTGTTCCCATGGTTTTCTTTAGTTTTATGTCTAGTTGGGTTGTCTTCTTGTTTTCCCCAATCCCAGTTGGAATAAGTTTTGATCGCGGTTCTCTGGTTGAGTTTTTGGTTGTGCCATTATGATTGAGCTGTGGCTATAGGATTTTGGCTAAGTATTGACTACAATATCGTGGTTGAGATATGATCATAGTATTTTGGTTGGGTTAGGCATTCAACATTTTCTTCTCCTTCCTTATTGAGTGTTGCCAATATAGAAGTAAGGAGCTAAGGGAACAACTCAAGATCCTTCTGAGGAAAAACTTGTGGAATTCAGTGTATCCTTGGAAAGGGTTTCATTTGGTTTGCAAAGGGGGGTGATGACTCCTTGCCTATATGTATGTGTTCTAGTAGCTGATTGAGGTAACGACTGTGGGTTTGCTTTGGCTTGTGTGTTGGTGACCTGATTCGATTGAATGCAGATTATAGTGGCATTACCATAGATGAATTCGAGGTCAAATTTCCTTCTAGTATGAGATCGAGGTAGTGGTCATTTCCAGTACTACCTTTGGGATCTTGTTGCATCGACTGTGGCTTCCTTATTATACTCTTTGGAGGACCCAAGTTCCAATAGCATCTACGGATTGGGCAACTTGTATCTTCAGAGCCTAGTTGACTCCAGTTCCTAAGTGTTAATCGACAATGTATGGGTCTACTCAAAGGTTCGACATAGGCATTGATTTCAAATTACAGTTGGGTTTTAGAATCATCGGCTAGCAGACTACTTCAGACGGTTCATGGATAGTTCTCTTTGATTGCAGCTTCTTAGGTCAAAAGGTAGTGAGTTTGGACAACTTAACTTCCTTATTTTAGTTCTGTAATGGTAGTTGGCCTTGGACATCCCATCCTGGGCTAACTACTTGATTAGGCTGGACATTATAGCTCCCAGCGGTGTCCTTGTTAGTACGAGGTCCATTCCACCTTGGTTGGACTAATTCAGTGGCATAAGTTCGAGGATCAGCGGGTGTATGTTCTATGTGATCAGGTTGTGTGGGTTAAGACTAGTGGGGCTATTTCAGATTCTGATGGTGCATTTAGTTTGATGGTCGCCTTTGTATTCTAAGGGTTGAAAGCTTGATTTGGTGGGCTCTCCGAGTGGTGTTCTGTGTGTGGGATTACAACATTGGTTAGACTCAGCCATTATGGACCAGAAGTTTGGTATGTTGTATGCTTTAGAGTTGTTGGTTTGTATACGGGTACAACATATTGGATGCTTGCACCAGACGGTTAGTTGGGAGACTAAGACACTATCAATAGCTAAGCGGCGACCTTGGACTTCAGACCCCCTTTCTTTTGCCTATGGGGTGTTTTTGCTTGATATTCGTAGCATGGTGAACTTTGTTTTGAGGCAAGGCTAGTAAGGTGATCCTAATTTCCAAATGGTGTTCGAATGTTTGAAGCAACAACAATTTCTTAGATTTTGGAGCTTAGTTAATGGCTATGGAATTTGTTGTAGGCTTACCACATTCTTTGCGAGGTCTTGGTTTTGGTTTGGGTCTTTTGGGCAGGTTGCCCTGGTTCATTTTCTTTCAGTTGATTTAGACTTAGCACAGTTCATCGAGGTTGGTTTTGATAAAAAATTGTGAGATTTCTCCGTTGACATAGGGTGTTCATACATGCCTTTCCATCCCTGGTGTGCAAGCTTTAGTGAGTTCTAATGGTTGGTTCAGTTATGTTCAATTATTGAGATTGATGCTAGAAAAGGTATCCATTTGTTGGTTGATGGTCAGTCGGGGCAAACTACTACAGTTTTCGAGTATGTTCTTTGGGTTAGTATTTTGGATGTCAAAGGATAGTATGCTATAGCTTAGCTTGGATAGAGTTTGAGTATAAAGATGACTTCATTCGCAGTAGTGTACGAGCGGGAATAATAGATCTCCAGTGGATTAGTCGATGGTTCGAGGGTGGCTCGAGTGTTCTACTTATTTGAAGCTTCATGATTATGGTTTAAAGGGGTTCAGGTCAGAATAAAGGGTTTTGCGGATCAAAAGGTTCATGAGTTAGAGTTTTGGTTGGTGACTTTCTGGGTAATCTTGGTTGTGGTATCAAGGATTCCGGTTCTGTGTGTCAATCACCTTGGTTCTCTGGTTTCAGTGTTGTGTCGGTGCTTTCGATTGAGATTCTTGAGGGTCAGTTTGGTTGGTAGATCTTTGGAGTTTTGGAGTTAAAGATTGAAATCTAGCTTGGATAGTAAGGAGTTAAGACTTGTTTGCTTTTCTTGGTCTCATTTCGTTGGGTGCCATCCGATCAAGGAGGCTACCTGGGTTGTCCAAGAGAGTGGTGCCGGCTTTATATCCGCAATTCCTTAGTCTCTGCTGTTTCCTTCTTTCTTGACTTTTAAGCCCCAAAGTATTTTTAGTAGTAGATGATGTAATGACCCTTCCGACCATTTACGTGTTTTTGCCTTCTTTGTACTGTTAGATCTTTCCTGTAGAGGCCACAAGTCATTTATGGCTTGCTGGGACCGGTAGTTCGGTGCCCGGGCACTTTGCTTGGTCTTTATGGCTGTTTCCCCATTTTAGAGCTTTAACTTTGGAAATCATTGATTTCAGTCAACATTCTTAGCTATCATACTCAGAATTGAATTCAGATAATTTTGTTAGCTCCGAAGCATGGACGTTGGTCTAGTGGGACCTTTGGTCGGGATCCGAGAGCTTTTCAGCTTGGAATTCTCTCTTGTTCTGTGTTTTTAGGCCAATTGGGCTTGTTTGGTTGATTTTGGTCAACATTCGGAGAAGACAACCTCGGATAGAAATTCCACCAGCGCTGTTAGCTCCGGAATTGCCGAGTTTGTGTTAGGTAGTTTGTTGGTTTGAGTCCCGGGTGAGCCGGACTCATTTTAGATGTTTTGTTGGCGTTAGCTAGTGTTGACTTGGGTCAACATTCCTCAAGACGACCTCGCATGTAAGTTTCACCAATTTCATTGAGTCTGGAACGTCATTTACACTCTAATAGAATTATTAATTTTTGAGTATCGGGTTCTGATTGTTCCCGGAATGCCCCATTGAAGTTTTAGCATTTGATGGTTTTTGTTGCAGGATGGGCCTTCAGCGCCAATGGCGCCCAGGAAGCGTGATCGTGCTAGCCTGCGTGTGTCATCAATGCCGATGGTGCCGTGCCAGTGTGTTAGCGCCCCAGTGCCTGCCGCTCGCCTACGAGATTGCCCTGTGCTTGCGCGATGGCACCTCAACGCTTACCTCCTTCCAATGCTATAGCGCTCCTTTAGTGCCGATGGCCCTGACCTGCATCCAGCCCCTATAAATCTTTTCTCCTTTGTTTTTCAGCTCCTATTTCTTATATTTCCAAACTCCAAACACATTATTTCTCTCAACAAAATTTCTCCCATCAGTTCTGTACTTGAGGAATTCATCAAGTTGTCATATTTTTTTTTGGTCAAACAATTTTTTTTAACCAGTAGCAATATGTACAGCTAGCTTTGGACTCAGCTAGCACATCGACATATATCCTCTAAAGATCAATTTTGCAGCACTAGGTGCTTTCCCTGAATAGGCTCAGGGTAGCTACTAACATGGAAACCAATTTCAACTCTCTAGACTTGAGTTTCATTTACAATTCTTAATGCCTCCTATATGAACTAGCAGAATAATATCTCTAATAACAGCAGTAGTATGGCGTTTCTGGCCTTTGAATCTCCTGGCGTTCCTTTCTCTCCATAAACAATATACGACAACAACAAACATGAATCCCAGGATGGTTGTTTTAGGTCGCTTGTGTTTGACCCTCTTTGTTATCCAATCCACCTCTTGTCGCCAACAACTTACTTGTCTCTGAATCCCCAGCTAATGAAGTAGTGTGCTCCATATGTGGTTAGAATAAGGGCAAGCAAAAAAGAGGTGATCATGAGTTTCTATACTTGTTGAATCACACAAAAACAGTCGGTAGACACCTGAATGCCCCATTTACTTAGCCTGTCGACAGTAGATAATCGTTGATACAGTGCCATCCACATGATGAAGTGGTGTATAGGGACTAAACCTTTAAGTAGTTACAATGACTTCCATGGAACTTTAGAATATTGTGGGAGCATGTTTGAGTAGGCTAGACTTATGTGAAATTTGTCATATCTGCAGCAGCTTTGTAATGTATCCTGTAGATCAGAGCTTCCTCTCCTTACCAGCCATTGTCTGGCATCAAAAATCTTCATTACAATCCAGCTTTCCTGTTTTGGCGCTTCCATGACTTCCCAATTATTGCGTTTGATATAAAAACTATGTACCCATTGCACCCACAAGACATATTTTTTGAAGGCTATTGCCTATAGTAATTTGCAAAGGGCTGCTTTATTCCAAATAAAGAAATCTAAAATGTTCAAACCTCCAGCAGCTCTAGGTTGGCACAGGGTATTCCATTCTATAGGTGCTCTATGAGAATGTGTATCAGTCCCATTCCATAAAAAATCTCTGCAAATGCTAGTCACCAGTGTTAATATTTTCTTTGGGAGTAGGAATACCTGTGCCCAGTAGGTTTGCATTTCAAAGAGCACACTCTTGATTAATTACAGTCTACCCCCATAAGATAGAAATCTAGCAGTCCAACACTTCACTTTTGCTTCTATCTTGTTAGCTAAGGGCATGCACTGTTGAATATTTAATTTCCTAGAAGCAGGTGGAACTCCCAAGTATTTAAAGGGCATGGAGCCCATATCAAAAGGGAATTGTGCCAAGATTTACTATTTCAGCTCATTGGAAACTCCAGTTGTATACAAGCAACTTTTATCCATGTTTGCTTTTAAGTCAGACACCTGTGAGAAGTGATCAAAACAGTGCATCAACAATTGGATAGACTTCTTATCAACCCTGCAGCACATAAGAAGGTCATCGGCAAAATAGATATGGATTAGTCCTATCCTTTCACATCTTGGGTGGAAATTGAATTCTGGGATCCTTTGTATTTGCTTTAGGAATCTGTTTAGGTACTCCATCACCAAGACATTCCTGTTGAACTTGATCAAGTGTAGTGAGTTTCTTCCCATGTTCAGTATAAATGCTCGAGATCTTGTTCCTTGCTTGTCTGGTTTTCAGTTATGCATGTAAATACTTAGAATTAGAATCTCCTACTGATATCCAAATAGCTCTAGATTTCTGCCTCAAGACTACCTCATGGATCAGATCCCATTTCTCTAGTTGGTTTAATAATAATTTCTAAGGATTGATCAACTCAGCATTGAAATGGTCTTCATTCAGATCATCTTGCACTTTCCTCAGGTTGTCTCTTATGGTAGTCAGTTTTTTCACCAAAGAGGAGAACTGCTAATTCAACTCTTTTGATTTAATCTCCAACATTTGTAATCTTCTCCATACTCTATACATAACATATCCCTCCACCCTTTGCCCCCATATCTCATGCACAAGATCCTTGAAAGAATCCTATTTCAGCATTATTATTAACAGTCTAAAAGGTCGTCTTATAGAAGGAGTAGTGTCTGCAATGTTGATCATAATGGGAGAGTGGTTAGAACATCCTGGAGGTAAGTAATCTGCTGCTATGTGTCCGTAAGTATTGAACCATGTTATATTTCTAAACACCTAGTCTATATTACTGTAAACTCTGTTAGTTGCCTCTCTTTTGTTGCACCAAGAGTAATCACAACCTCTTCGAGTAAGTTTTCCTAGTCCTAAGTCATCAATACATTGATGAAAGTCCTTTGTTTCCATTAGTGTCACGTGCATACCATGTAATCTATCATGAGACGATAAAATAGAGTTAAAATCTCCCAGGATTATCCAAGGGCTTGTACCAATGGCAGTAACTGCTCTGAGTTGATCCCAAAGTGGTTGTCTATCCACAATTGTGTGCAGTTCATACACAAACGTAGCCAAACAACTAAAGTTTGAGTTTCTATCAATAATTTGACAATGAATCAGTTGTGATGTAATTATCAAAGGATTTACAATCACATTACATGTTTTCCAGCATAGCCAAATCCTACCATTCTCCGCATAGTCATAGTTTGTACAAAATTCCCAGCCAATGTTAAACTTATGTTGCACCTTTTGCATGTTAGGCCTCTTTATTGTAGTTTCCATAATTCCTATCATATCCACCTTATTTATTAAAAGAAAGTTGCTAAGTTCTTTCTATTTATAGGGCTTATTAAGCCCTCTAATGTTCCAAGATGTTATTATCATTTGAGGGGGTCACCAAGACTAGTGATCCCTTTAGAAACCTTAGTAAGTTATAGTCCAGGAGCGACAAGTGTACTCCCTGTAAGAGCTTAACCTATATCAGCCTGCAGAATCAGGTCCTGTTCATCATTGATTCGAAGTGGAGCATTTTCTCTATCACCAAGTATTGTAGGATTCAGTTCAGTGCTCGGTTATTCAATAGCCTTATGTTTCCCTTTATCAACTGGTGGCTGAGATGGTAGTTCATGTCATGGGATATCTGTCCTGTATTGCCATTCTAACCTCTCCTTCCTCTTTTGTCTTTGCACCACTTTTGTAGATTAATGAAACGCATCAATCCTTAAGGGGCAGTCAGCTGAGTAATGGCAAAATTGGCAACATTCAGGGCAAAATTTAGGTCTCCACTCATAGGCAATTGCCTGCCTCAACACTTCGCCAGATGGTTTCTGAATGTGCATCTCTTCAGTTAGGGGTTGAGTAATATCCATCTCAACTAGGACCCTAGCATAGGAAATGCAATCACTGTGTGCTATTTGTTTATCAGTGCAAATAGGCGTGCCTAGATAGCTCCCAATTCATCCTAGATTCTCTTGTGTCCAGTATTGCAAAGGTAAGCCCTTGGCAGCCTCTTGGAGCTTTGGATTTTGAATTTGGAATCTAGCTTGTCTAGTTAGGAGTTTAGGCTTGGTTGCTTTTCGTGACTTCATTTTGTTGGGTGTCGTCCGTTCGAGGGGGCTACTCGGGTTGTCCGAGAGAGTTGTGCGGGCTTCGTATTCGATAATCTTAAATCTATAGTGTTTCCTTCTTTCCTGACTTTCGAGGATGAAAGTCTTTTTAGTAGTGGATAATGTAATGACCCTTCCGGTCATTCCCGCACTCATGCTTTTCTTGCACTGTTAGAGCTTTCCTGTAGCGGCCCCAAGTCATTTATGGCTTGATGGGACCGGTGGTTTGGTTCCCTGACCGTTCGATTAGTTGTTATGATCAATTCCCTGTCTTAGAAGCTGAGTATCAAAATAGTGCGATGGTGAATTGCGACCGTACGACCTTAACCCCCGTTCCGTAGCAAAGGATTGCGAGCCTACATTTAAGAATTTTACTAACATCGTGCGTATTTATAATATTTTTATTTAAAAGTTGTATATGATAAAAAAAATATTTTATTGCCTTCCTAAAATATTTTAAAGGTCTATGAAAAATACTTTTGTTATGATATAATTGTGCATGTACTTATTTTACAAGGTTTTTATATATTGTAATATTTTAATGGAGATAGTAAATTTAGTTATGTTAAAAAATTACTATTATAATATAGTAGGTTTTATTGAAAATGATTTTCTATTAGTTATGGTATATTTAAAAAGTTATATATATTTTACCACGAACCTATGCAATACCCGAGTATGTATATAACGGGACCAAAATATTTTAGGGGTGTGTCACCTCCACTTCCACGTGGAAAGTGGAGGGAGTGTACACCAACCCTTAATAAGATAGTGACAACATGTGTAAAGATGATCATTAACTCATCTTGCCAGCCTTTTGTTATCAATAGAAGTAGTAATATAATTGTGAGAATAAAGAGATTCTCTTGGTAAAATGTATATTTTGGTCAAACAGTTGGTGGAAATTGTGGATTTCTCTTCTCTAATTGGCAGAATGTTTGAGATTTGAGCTATCTTCATTTTTATAGCCAGCATGTATACGGACCAATTTGGTAGGGATATACTTGTAGCGTTTGTACATATTTGTTTATCACGATAAAAAGAACCTCGCGGGAAAAGAAATTTGTTTGATGCAATATTCGATCATCGAGAGAAAATCAATTATCTACATCAAGTATTCAAGCCTAGGTTCGAGTTTGATTTTGTTTCGGAGCTCCCCGGTGCAGTTCGAGCCTGAACGACATCGTTCTCGTAGCTAGTCATCAGATAATAGGTAGGTTATGGATTTACCTACCTAGATTCTGCTTATATAGGCTATAACTGCATTAATTAACATCCTTGGGTGGGTTATTATAGGTTGGTACCCCAGACCTTGTCCGCCTTGTTCGTCCGCTATTTTATGCGTTATTTATAGTATTCGTGTAGTATTGTATATTACCCTTGTGGTCTTGTGTGGCCTTGTATTGACTCTGGAACATAGACGATGGGTTATTTGGGGAATTTCCGCGAGACCCGGACATAGAGATGATCCTTTTAGGCTGGTTATGTCTGCTGAGTAGTTGCTGGGCTTGTGTAGGGCTAATAGGAGTTGTTGTGAGCTGTTGGGCTACTTTTATATTTGTGTGCGAGCATATCATCTATGAAAAAGATTTTCCCCTGCATGTTTTACTACAGTTTTGGCTGCGAGCCACTACCGACAGTTTTTTCTAAATCTGCATGGCCTTGGGGGCCCATTTTTGGTATTGTTGATGATAGAAAAGGGGATTTTTGGATGTTTTCGCACTGATTTTATTACTGGTACTAGTCTCTACTGGGCAGAGCACCAGACTTGATTTTTAATACTGGTACTAGTCTCTGCGGGGCAGAGCACTAGACTTGATTTACTACAGTTTTAGACCCGGTTATGCCCGGGCACCCTTGGAGGGGTTTTTTAGGCATTTTCTACTACTTTAGTCCTGGACAGGGTATGGGAATGCATATTTGAGACTGAGTCTCTATCTTGATCCCAGACTTTCTTCCGGATGACATGTCTTGATACTGAGTTTTAGTATGGGGTCGGGGACCTCCATGGACCTTGTCGCTCCGGGCCTGGGGCTTCGGGTTGCGTGTGCCGGAGGGAAGGGTATACAGTGGAGTAGAGGCATACTGGCTGAGTCCTTTCATGGAACCTACCTGCTGGGCCCGATCGACACCGAAGGAGGTACATACAGAGGTTCTACTTCACACATTATATCATATCATGCATTGGATTCCACCCTTGTTTGCTGTTTGTTGATTGTACGCTCCGGTTGTATGGGATGCCGGAGGGTTTGCTTTCACTTGATTGTGTTCCTCGGTTGTATGGGCAGCCGTTGGGACTGTAGGTAGACTATATTTACTCCTGTATTTATTTAGAGCTTATCTTGGCACACGGTTAGTGAAGGATTAGTGATGGTTAACCTATTGAGGTTTCGATTGTGGGATGTCTGATTATTGTGAGGGCTAGGGAGTCCTATCTTATTGAGGCACTTTTGTGTGGCCTTCTGAGCAGAGTGTGAGACTCTGGTTCTATTCTTGTGGGAAGCTGAGTGGTATCTCTCGATTATTATGGTCTAGTTATTTCATCCTAAGGTGGTACTTGTGAGGTGATTCCCTAGTTATGGTATCATGTGATTGGATTGGTGTTATGATTTCCTTATACTGGTTGATTCCATTTTGAGTATGTTAGACTGCTCTCCATCTTTTCCTTTTACTTGAGGTTACCGGTATACCGCTATTTTCTCAACTCTCTCTCTACTTACTTATGTTGTTGTGCAAGGACTCCAGGTGCATTCTCCTTTCCTTCACCTGTGATTCATTTTAATTGTATCTCTGTTCTAGCATGTTTTACTTATAGCTTTTTGTTATCTATTCTCTGTGCTAGCTCCTTACGCTCCCTTTATTGCTTCAGTGACTGCTTTCTTGCTATCTGTTACTTACTGCTTTTATATCTTATATGCGCTCAGTCGGCCTATGATACCTACTGAGTACCCATTGTTTTGGTGCTCATACTACACTTCTGCACTTTCTATGCAGATCTTAGTTGAGTTCTTATCGTTGATCGCATTGGAGACTCGTGCAGATTTTGTGGGTATATTCGAGACTAGGGTAAGCGCCTGACGGTCGGGGCTTGACCACATCTCATCTTTTATACCGTTACTCTCTGTATATTCGGAGACAATTGTACTTATCATTTTGTTACCTCTAGCACTTGCATTCTATTAGAAGCTTCTGTTCTGTTGATACCAAGTCTTGGGGTTGGTGTAGTTTCTTTTTGTATATATTCAGGTTATTGCTTCCGCTTTGTTCTATCTTTATATTCTGCTTTTGCTTATTGTGAGCGTTGGTTAGGTAGTAGCCCATTACTAACCGTTCTGGGCTATGGAAATTGGTTCAATTACTGGGGGTTGTAGGTGCCATCATGACCTGAGAAATCGGGTCGTGACAATTGGTATGGTTCGTATCTTTCTATGACTCCCAGAATAAGAAGTAGGAGGATAGGCAGAGCAAGAGCTTTCTCTCTAATACTTGAAGTTTGAAATACTCCTGATAATAAATCGAGCAAAAATGAGCCACATTTATCGCCGAATTGAAATTTTCGCGAACAAGGGCAATACAAACTATGCGAGCCTCTCAAGGAAGCCAACATAAATCCGATACACCTAAAGAGGTATAACACGCATGGATTCCTGTTATAGTTGAAAGTCTGGCTCCCAATCTGTGAGTACCATTGGTCTATCATGGAAAGTATAAGGGCCTTTTGTAGTGATGGCCAGTTTATCTTCCATTGATTCAAAATAGAATATGAAATAATCATCATCATAAAGATATACCTTAGGAGCCTTCACACTATTCAACACACCATAGACAAAATCCAGCATCTCCTTGAAGTCTGGGTTGCCTCCAATCACATACCAAATAAAAGCTGTTTCCCAGATCTTAAATTGAGATTGAACTTTAATTTGGTTAAGTTTAACTATTTTGACCCCATCCTTCAACTCAGGAATATAGAAATTAAGCTGCATACCTTGTTGGGTTGCTTGATTTCCTCGAACAACATTGGCATGTGATGGTGTCGGAGCACCTCTACCAGCTGAGAAAGTGAGTTTTCTCACCGCAGTGGCTATATCCTCCATAGTCTCCGGTAGTGTACGCACTGGTGCCGTCATTTTTGTTGGAGCTTGTGTAACAGTCGAAGATTGCACTATTCTCTATGGTTGAGATTTTTTTTTAGGGTTGTCTCTTCCTGATAAAAATTGGCTTAAATGGACTGGTGGGAGGTGTTGAGGAACCCCCCATTCTGGTGTAACCATTCGAGACTCACTAGTATTTGTCAGCGGTGTCACAGTCATCACTTGGGGTTGTCTTTTCCGTCGGGCCATCCTGAAGTGTATGTTAGCAAAACCTCTCTTAGCGTGCACCTATAAATCCCCTCACTTAGCATATGCCCCTCTTATCTACTTTTCCAAGTTGTCGGATTTTATCGCTCCCTCGTCGTTCGGTAAGTCTCCTTCTTCCCCAAATGTTGCTCCTTCTCCATTTGCAAACCTACATTGTTGGGTTTTCTTAAAGCTTGAGTTTCTTGGTTGAAGCTGCCCAAATTGGTGTTGATTGTTCGTAATTACGCGGATTTCAGTACATTAGCTTGTTTCTCGCATCGTAGTAAGTATTCCTGGCTTTAATTTCCGGTTTTATTCTTGGAATTTTCCCTCTTTAATTCGTAATTTGAGCGGGCTGTTTTGTGCGCTTTTCCTTGGCCAAATTCGCTCAAATTTGGGGCATGCACTCTCGGGAGTAATATGTTTATTGTGCTTCTTTTCATTTTTGATTTCAAGTTATGGGCCCCGCCAGCCCGCTTCTGACCCGGATTTTGATCCGGCTATTATTATAGCAATACGGGTATTGATGATCTTATTTTGACACGTAGATTATTGTGTTGATAGTGTTTTTGCAAATTGGGACTTCTCAGAGCATCTCGAGCTTGGACGTCACTGTTTCTACAGCTAGTCATCGGACGACAAGTAGGTTATGATTTTCCCTACCTAGACTCTGCGTATATAGGCTATACTTGCATTAATTAGTATCCTTGGGTTGGTTTTCTAGGTTGGTACCCTCATACCTTGTCCGCCTCTTCTGTCCATTTATTTCATGCGTTGTTTATAGTATTCATGGTAATGTTGTACTTTTTACCCTTGTGGTCCCGTGTGACTTTGTATATGCCTCTGGACCATAGACGGTGGGATATTTGGGAATGTCCACGAGTCCCGAACATCGTGATCTTACTTTAGGTTGGATATGTATACTGCAGAAGCGATTGTGCCTGTGCAGGGCCGATAGGAATAGTTGTGAGCCATTTTGGGCTAATCTATTATTTGCGAACATATCATTCACGTCACGACCTAATTTGTCGGTCATGATGGCATCTACAACCCCCCAGTAGGTGAACCAATTCCCGTAGCCCAGAACGGTTAGTAATGGGCTACTATCTAATAAGCAAGCAGAAGAACAACAAGAAAAGACAGAAGCAAGGGCGATAAGTAAAGAAAGTGAACAACATGAATATACATAGAATATACGGAAGCTAAACCAAACCCCAAAACATGGTATCATAGTATAGAGTCAGAACTACATAAGCAGAGTGCAAAGGGAACCAAAATAATATATACAAATGTCTTCGAGTAGTAAGAGAGTACATAATACAAAAGATAAACTAAATCTAATCTCCAGTCGCCAAGAGCTCACCCTCAGTCTGGGACAGTCCAAAATCTCCTCGCATGAGTCTCCATGAGGTAACAACGATGGCCCACACTAGGATCTGCACCAGAAGATGCAGAGTGTAGTATGAGCACCAATTGTTAAGCAACCAATACCTAGTAGGTATAATAGGGCAACTGGGCACATATAGATAAAAGAGCAGTAATAAACAGAGTAGAACCAAATAGCCACAGAAAACAACGAATGAGTACACGAAAGCTAGCACGGAAGGAATACAAGTAGAAAATAACATACATGGCTAGCTACTAGAATATATATCACAGACACAGGTGAAAGAAAGAAGTAACACACCTGGGATTCTCGCAATAACAACATTTATAGAAGTTTTTAGAAAAAGGGTGGTATACCGGTATCCTCAAGTAAAAAGAGAAGGAGGAAAGCAGAATAATGATAGCATGCTCGAACACAGGAAATAATAACCAAGCCAAGATACATAATACTAGTCTTAATATCCAGTTACAATAATAAATCAACATAAGGAATCATATCTCAAATAAGCAAAAATAAGTCTACCTACAGTCCCAACGGGTGCCCATACACCCGAGGAACACAAATAAGTGAAGACAAACCCTCCGACATCCCATACTATAGGAGCGTACACTCTGTAAATAGCAAACAAGGGTGGAACCTCACACAAATGAATGGTATAATGCATGATAAAACCCGGGTGGAATAGTAACCCTGTATGTACCTCCCCCGGCGCCTAAAGGCCCAGTAGGTAGGTCCCATGGAAGGAAACTTCCCATACACCTCAACTCCACCGTATACCCCTCCTTTAGCACACACATCCCAAAGCCCCTAGTCTAGATCGTCAAGGTCCATGGAGGTCCTCGACCACATACTAACTCTCGTAACCTCAAAGTAACAGTCCGGGGTGAATTAGAATCCAAAGTAGTAACCCAATCTCGAAAAATGCATGTCTGGAACCTATCTCGGTCTAAATCGGTGAAATAAGTCTCAAAAACCCCTACAGGGGTGCCCAAACATAACCAGGTCTAAAACAGGAGTAAAATAAGTACCAGGTCTAAAACAGGAGTAAAATAAGTCTGATGCTCGGCCTAACTGAGTCTAGTACAACCTTTTTCAACAGTAAAATAGGTCTAGCACTCTTTCCCCGCCAGGTCTAGAATAAGTATGAAAACAGTGGTTAAATCATCCTTTTAAATTTCTTACCCCAAGAAGATCCACGTAAGTCAGTTCTAAACTATTTTGAAGTCATTTTAGCCGAAAATGGACCCTCAAGGCCATGCAAAGTTTAGGAAAACCATCAAAGTAGGCCCAAAGCCAAAACCGTAGTAAAACATATGAAAAATCCCTTATATGCATGAAAAATGACATGCTCAATAACAATCACCAGCCTAACGGCTAACAATCAACCTATCGGCCCTGCACAGGCTCTAGTCGTTCTACAACACAGATAACCAGCCTAAAATAGTGATATCAATGTCCGGAACTAACGGACATTCCCATATAACCGACCATCTATGTTCCAGAGTCAATACAAGGTCACACAGGACCATAAAGGTAATAATATCATCTATAACAAATACTTCAAGCACCAGAGGAAAAAAATGAGTCAGACTTGAAGAAGCGGTCAAGGTCTGTGGTATCAAGTTAATAAAGCCAACCCAAGGATGCCAATTAGTACAATTTTATCCCACATATGTGAAGTCTAAAGAGTTAAACCGTAACCTACCTGTCATCCAACGACAAGCTGCTGGAACGACGATATCCAAGCTCGAACTGCTCTGAGAAGCTTCAAATGGAAATCAAACGATCAAGAACAGAAACTACATGTTAAAATGAGACTAACGATACCTATATTTCTATAATTATAGTCGGGTCAAAATTTAGGTCAAAAGCAGGCCCGCGAGGCCAACAACCCAAAATCAAAAATGGAAAGAAGAACGACGACCATAATAATAATAAGAAGGCATGCTCTAAAATTGAGCAAATTTGGCCAAGGGAAAGACACAAAATAGCCCGCTCAAGAAGGAGTTTAAAGATGGAATTTTAAGAATGCAAAATCGGAAATTGAGCAAGAATTACTTACAACAACGGGAGAAAATACGCCAAGGAAGGGAAATCAATGAACCCACGAAGCATGCAAACCCTAGAGAACAGATTCTTCAAGGAAATCTAAGTTTTAAGAATCAACAATAATGGAGGGAATTTAAAGAATGAAAATCAGAAATTAGAAACAAACTTACCGAATTAATGATAGGAAAATGACCACGAAGCAATGGTGAATTCACTCCAAGAAATTAATGGCCAAAATTAGAGCAAGTTGGGTTTTAGGAGCTATTGGAGATGGAGGAAACAAAGTATGAAATGTTTGAGGAGAGAAAAAGAAGAGAACCAATTTAAAAGATGCCAGACGACCCTAGGCGAATGCGGCCAGCCTGTTGCCTACGCGACCATGCATACGCGGGCGTCGAGCACGTGAAGGCCAGGCGCTGGCTGGCCAGGCGATTGCCTAGCGCGCATGCATCTAAGGCAGTGCCTAAGCGAAGGCCAACAGAGGGGCAGCTGTCATATGCCTTACGCGTAGGCGGCCATACCCTGCGTAGGCGAAGGCATGCCGATTCCATGACAGTACCAGCTGCCAACAGCCAACTCCAACTTGGAAAGATTCTCCGACAGACCCTTGGGAACACATTCGGTGTCTCGCGAACTTATTTGACTAAAAATGACATTCTGTACATAATAGAATCAACAAAAATCCCAACAGAGGTCGATACAATAAAAAGTGGGCCGTATGCCCAAGAACCAACTGTAGGCCAAACTTTCCAAAACAGAACCCCATGGCATAAAATGAGTCTGGAAGCCTCGGGACCCGAACAAAGGTCCCCCTAGCCCAAAATTGACATTCCGGAGCTAACAGTGCGGTCAAAATTTCCATCTGAGGCCGTCTTCTTTGAAAGTTGATCAAAGTCAAACTTCCAAGTTCAACTTGGCTAGAAACACCAAAACCAAGGCAAAACTAAACCAAAAGCTCCCAGTCCCCGGTCAAGGGTCCACCTAGACCAAAAACCACACTCCGGAGCTAACAGAACTATCAGAGTTCAATTCCGAGCATGTTTACCAAGAATGTTGACCAAAGACAATGAATTTCTAATTTTAAGCTCTAAAATAGGGAAACAACCATAACGACCAAATGAACGGCCAGAGCACCAAACTACCAGTCCCAACAAGCCATAAATGACTTGGGGCCACTACAGACAAGCTCTAATAGTACAAGAAAAGTGTAAATGCGAGAATGATCAGAATGGTCATTACAATTCATGCAAAGGATTTTCTGCATGTTTTACTACTGATTTGGCTTCGAGCCACTATAAACAATTTTATAAACTTTGCATTGCCCCAAGGGACTATTTTTGGTAAAATAATTATGAAAGGGTTTTGGTACTGACTTTAATAAAACCTCTTTGAGTAGAGGGGATATTGCGATGATTTTATCTTCAATTTTTATACTGATACTAGGCTCGGTTATGTTGTAGTGCTAGACATGATTTTTTTATGTATTTAGACCCGGATATGTGTCCGGCACCTTTTTTGATAAATGCTCAGATGTACTCTCCAATTAGGAGGTATCGATGATCGTCAAGAAAAATACATTTATAAGTACCCAACGGATGTCGTAGTCGCCACAGAGACTTGTAGATAGCACAATAATGATTGTAATGAAATGACTTACTAAGAGAGTAAGTGTTTAAATGCGAGAAAGTAAAGGATTGGGGGGAATTCGGAATTCTGTCACATAAATCCAATTCTAGCAAGATGGTAAAGTAAAATGGTAGTACAAACAAGAGTAGACGACTAGGGATGTGTGTCCAATGAGGCTCTAGTTTGGGATAGGATGATTGCTTATTCACGCAAATTCTCGCTCATTGACATAAGTAGCCTTGGTTCAAGATATGATTGCTCATCTCTTGATCAACAACTATATGTCCGGCAATCTCGATTAAAGAACTATCGATTTAACAACAAAGAAACCAAGCTAAAGCTTAGAGATGTCATATTATTTCTAGCTTAGACCCTTAAATGTGTGATTCTGTTGATATGAGCTATTTCTAGCCTCGAATCTAAATGGAAGCCTAAGTTCCCACTAGTAATTTCACATCCGAATCTATGAAATTCTCTTTCAAGCAACAACATAACCAAGTAAGGAAAATCAATGTTTGCAACCACCAAATTTAGGATTAAAACTTGGTGAAACTACTAGACCCATGTCAAATAAGTAATTATAAGCGAGAATTAGAAACACCCACACCCATTTGTCAAGCACCCATTATCAACACATCCCTAGACAATAAAATTAGCCACTCGTACTAAAAGAAAGAGATATACCAAGTGGGTAAGTCAAATTCCTCTTCATTCAAGTGTAATTTCAATATCTAAGCTCAGGTTTATACACAAATGGTGAACTAAGAAATGGAAGAGAGAATTGGTTGAAACCCTCTTCTTATTCTTAGAGAGAAAACTTGTTCTCAAAGCTAAAATTACTCAAGAGTATTCAGAGTTGAAGAATTCTTTTTTTACAATTGTGCCCAAAATGGGTTTAAATACTTTCCCAAAACATCGCTAAATTTCTGGACAAAAAAAACCCTTCGGGTGGTGTACGGCGTGATGTGCGGTTTGCACGTTGTGATGTGCGTATTGCACACCCTCTTCAGTTGAACCAGTGGTTTCAGCTGACTTGGGAGATGTCATGCAAATGAGGTGCGGTTTGCACCATGAGTTGTGCGTGTCACACAATGACCACACCTCGTAACAAATTTTTTAGTCGATGCAAGGCTCCATGCGGTGAGAGGTGCGGAACTCACCAAGGCTTGTGCGTGTCGCATAAGTGCTGAATCTCAAGGCAGAATCTTCATCTTTTTCGATAACTTCACACTTCATTTCTTTTAAGCTCTTTTTGGGTCCATTTCCTTATTTTTCATTTTTGATCACAAGTACCTACATAGACATCAATAAAGGCTATAAAAACCTCTAGATATATTCAAAACATAGCAATAATTCATGAACAAAGGCTCAATAATTTAGTAGATTACCGACTTATCAAACCCCCAAACTTGAACTATTGCTTTTCCTCAAGCAAGATACTCACAAGGCAAGGAATGAATTATGCTCTAGACTCAATCAAGGTACAAAAGACTAATTTATTCTACAAATCAAGAAAAAGAATAAATAAAAAGACTCAACTACAATGTTTATCAATTTGAACCACCACAATCTTAAGGCAATTGGTCATTTCAAAATCTTTTCCAAAAGGACTTCATTTCTCATTCAAAATTAAGGGAATTTTGTCATTCAAAACAAGACATTTAAGCTTCTCAAATAATTTTCATGGACCATTAAAGTTGGCCTCGAGATTTGCCACACAACTTGTCTCATTCATTCCTCTCAATTAAAATAGAGACTTCATGTTTCAAGTCGAGTTCATGATTCCACTCACCACAAGAGAGAATCCTAGTCACAACTATGCAATTTCCAAAACAAAGGGATTATAGGAGAACCAACAAGACTCTCACTCTCTTAAGGAAGTTCAAGTGCACACACGTCGAACCATAGGTTTGCCCTTCATGTAAATTGCCACTAATGTAGGGTAGCCAAGCTCGTAATCACCAAGGACTTATGGGTTATGATGTTGGCTAGGGTTAAGGTGAGGATTTCATTTGGTTCAAGTGACTACACCTCCCTAATTCTCTTTGTTGTCTTTTCGAACACCGCTCACATTTTAAAGTTTCAACTTCACCTTATTTCTCCCTCACACAACCCAAGCTTCTCCTTTTCAATTAGGATCATTCAAACTCCTTGTATCACCTATATTTGGTAGCACCCATTCTTGATTTTCATTTTGCTCATTGGATTAAACTTTTGGAGAAATTTTCTATTCAAACTTAAGGTGCTACCTTGCACTTGAAGTGCATTCCTTTTCTTCTCATTATTAGATCACATGCACACCCAAACTTAGGTATTTGCCCATGTTGTCTTTTTATTCCCCGTCCCAAACTTAGGCATTTAGCCTACATTTCACTTCGAAGCAATTAGGGAGGATGGGTTCCACGATAGAGGTTCCAAAAAGGTCAAGGTGTTAAACAAGGTGCCAAAGAACGGTCACAAGCTCAAAGGGGTTTACTAGGATTGATGTTGAGGGAAGTCATTTGAGTGAAGTGGCTATAAAAAAGGGTCTAAGGTCATCTTCCAAGCTCGGTCACACCTAGAATTTTGCCTTGAATCACATTCGGGGCAAGTTCTAGATGACACGCATGTACGAGAATCAAGGTAAAGCCTCACCACACAAGGCATCATACCACAAGGCTTCTCTCATTATCTCAAAATAAATTGGGATAAATGACTTTTGACAAGCTATTCTTAGTTCATTACACACTCGTTTGTGAGTCAATCAAGCCAAATTAGGAGTGTGCAAGTCATGACAAGAGTATGCTTTTCCTCAAAAATTCATTTCCCTTCATCCTTTTATTTCCAAAAACAACTTACCAAGAAATATTTTTTGGTGGGCCCATTTTGAGACAAACAACTACAGACTCAATTTTAAACTAAAACTTGGCATATTCCCTTAAAAAGTCTCCTTTCAATCTATCATAGGGAAACACCAACCCGGTTTGATACAAAAATAAAAGAAAAAGAAATTAAACAAAATTTTTGCTCTTTGGGAAAGAACCGTGGTATTAAGAAAACCCTCGAAGTTTATTTCTAAACTATTATTAACAAGGCGATAACCAAATTGTGTGCTCATGATTTATTTGAGAAATAAGCCTCGGTGTAGGATCTTAGTGCATTTGCAAGGCACGAGTAGCAAGACAATAGAATCATGCTAAACTATCCCGGTACACAACCAACATTAAAAATCAAGCCCGACAAGGGCACAATTAAGCTCAAAACAAACTAACTTAAGAAAAAGGCCCGAAGAGGGCAATGTCATCACAACAAGTCTCACCAACAATGTAAATAGTTACAAGCTCCCCAAAACTTAAAGCAAGCATAGCCCCGATGCATAAAAAGTTATACAAATAAAAAAAGTGCCAAAAACTCCCTGAATAAGCTAATGTTGATGAAAACGCCTCCTTGAGTAGAATTGATGTAGTGCTGGTGGGGCTTGTGGTGTTGGTGTTGGTATATAGGCATGTGCTGGGTCTATCTGAAACCCCTCCACTAATGGAATCGATAGGTCCCACCAGACTTGAATGAGTCCAGATGTCTCCACAACCCACTTGTCTGAGCAGGTCATCAACTCATAGTATGAGAAACTGGGTAGAAGTCCCCATTCTCTTACATATTTCATGGGAGGTGCCGGGTGATCTTGGATGACTGACTCAAAAATCTCAGGGGAAGTCTCGACCGGTTCCACTTCCTCCCGTACCTCAGATATTTCCTCTTCATTAATTGGGTACTAACCTGTGTACCAATCATCGGGAGGGCTAGAACACCTCAGAGGAGAATTTGAACATGGAGCTGGTAGATTAAGATCCCAATTTGGCTCAGCATGCAGGATCACTTGCTTAAGTTCATCGAACTCTACTTCCATGGTGTCCAATCTACCACAGAGTTTGCTCACACTTGACTCCACCGGTTTCAAGGCCGATTTGATAGCATTTTGAATTAAGGTTGGAATGTCCTCGGCCAACTTTCATAGGAGCTCCTTGTTTTTGTTAGTAAGTTGAGAAAGTTTTAGAAAGTTACCTGAGGAAGAGGTGGCTTAGGATGCCACATGTATTTCCCCCGATGCTCCTCGAGATAGAGGTGAATTCCCCTCTTGATCATTCATAATGTGCTCAACTTGTGCTCTGCTTGCAGTTGCAATTGGTATTTGAGTAATGTGCTTTCTTTTGACATGCGGAGCATCTTTATCCCTCTTTGTGTCTAAACAAACCATGCACATAGCTTGGCTAATTATGTCTAATGATCTAAACAAAGGGCATTCAGCTTGGGTGCACAACAAACTAATGAGGACTGGAAAGGCCATGGAGGTGGAATCTTGTCTAGCTTTCCTCTTGAGGTGTTCCGCTATGATTTCGCCTTCATTCAATAGGAGGTTGTCCATGATGTATGAACTGAGGATGTCCATATCTATGGTCACTTTAGTGGTGTGACTGGTTGGAATGAGTCTTATACTCACAAAGTCAAGCCACATGCGAGCTTCGAACCTGAGATCTGAATGATAGATTTGCCCCTTTGAGATGGCCCAAAAGGGGTTCTCTTATGCAATTACACTAGCAACCCACTCGTATTGATCTTCCTTTTTAGCCACACACTCAAGGTACCTTGACTCTGGAATTGGTTCATCATCCCAAATGGAAAAATGGATGGATGCAGGGGTGATGTTCACCTCCTTACCTCGGACTAACAACAACTTGAGACATGGTAACTTTCGTAGCGGACCCTTGTGTTTTAGCATGTAAAGTTAGGCCCGTTACGAAGCATAGAATTCTCATACTAACTCAGGAAAAATAAGGACCTGGAGGCTTGGAAAAATGTTCCCAAGCTCTTATGCGGATCTGTTTTGGCATGTTCGAGAATTCCTCTTGAAAATCTTCCACATCAATCCCCTTCTCTTCCAAGAATGGTCGCTTTTCCTGAAACTTAAGGTAGTTGGCTTCCATCCCCTCAAGCCCAAATCAGATTTCTGATTCATTAGGCCGCTTCCTTTACATAGGAACACCTGCATTCTGGGTGTGTTTTGTGGCACGCCTCTTTTGATGGAGCCTGGTAAAAGACATTTTCCTGCGACTTGAGGTTAGTAGCAAGCACTATGTATCTATATATGATCTAAAAGAAACTAATAATTAAGACAAAAGGAATGTAAAAGAGTACAAGACAAAGTCGGTGACTGTTGGCTGATGCGGACCACGTGCGGATCGCACCAGACAAAGTGTGCATTGCACGTGGCATCACATGAGCTAATAGAAACCTGTAGTGGCTTCAGCTCTGATGGGCAAAGTTGGTGCGAATCACACCTGACAAAGTGTGCATCGCACTATCCATCGCACATCCAAAAAATGACTAACCATTCTTTTCAAGCATGGTGCAATGCCTTGTGCGACTCGCACAGGAAGATCTATGCATCACATACGAAACGCATAAAGGCACAATTGGAATTTTTGGTTCCTTGTGTTCTTGTGAGTTACGCATATGGTCCATAGAGCAAGATGTGCTTAGGCACTTAAAACCCCACAACAAACCAACAATATTTGAAAAAAGGGCAAAGGATATCATGACCACGAATATCCGGGTACTCAGACTTCCCCGGATTTCCATTGACAAAATCAACAAGCAAGTAAATAACTTAACGACTTTTCTTAATATTGACGTTACCCCATCTATCATCGAGAACATAAAGCCCTCACTTGCAACAATGGGCACCAACAAGTTTAGCAACAATTAACCCCTCCATGCACAAGATTCATACACCTAAAGATAATTTTCAACAAAGAATCATGGGCATATAAGTAGAAGGATTAAGCCCAACAAACTATTCTCAACAAGATCTCATGACAAATGATGATTTGTCCTTAAGAACGATGTCACCTAATCTATTATCTGGACAAATCATGCATCAGTCATGAGTGGGTTACTCAAACTTCATCCCAAACACAAAATTAAAGGCTAAAAATCACTACCAATCAACATGCTTTAACAAAATTCAAGTTCTACCAAGTTGACACTAAGCAAAATTATCAATACAATTCAAAATTGGGGACCAAATTTTTTTGGATCTCACCCAAAATTAACATGGCAAATCTATTAAGCATGTTTCACAATATGAGTTCCCAACCTTCATAAAGACAAGTATTTAACATTGGGGAACTTACCACAAGTGAAGATTAGGTGGAGAGAAGTAAAAATTGAAGCTTTTGGAAAGTAACAATGGTGACCCTATCAACTCTCCTAGAGAGACGAACGGCAGTGACAGTGTTGGATAGAGGAGATGGTTGGGTGAGAGAAGGAGAAGATTTTGGGAAAGTTTTAGGGATTCGAGAGAATTTGGGAGAGAGATTTAGAAGTTTGAAGAGAGAATATGGAGAAAGTGAAGGGGGTGGCAGTTTAAAAAGAAAAAGAGGAAGAATAGTTGGCTGGGTCATCTCCGGGGTGGGTCGGTCAATGGGTTAGGCCAATAAAAATTCAATTTTACCTTAGGTGTGCCACGACATGCGATGTGCACAAGCCCTTGTATGGACCGGATGTCATTTCGCACCTCACCTTTTTCAGCCGTGGCCTTGACCAGGATTCTGGTTCACCATGCGGTGGAGGTGCAATGCGTACTTGGGCTCGTGCGGTCCACACGGCCCAGCGCACAACCTATTTTTTACCCTATTTTAACTTGTCCATTTTCTTCTCCATGCATTCCCTAAAACACACCAAAAATAACAAAAGATACCTAATAACAAAGTAAAGAAACTTGGGTTTCCTCCCAAGAAGTGCTTGATTTAACATCGCGACTTTACGAAAGTACCTCAACCTCAGTCATTATCGGATAGCATGCCAATCTAATTGGCATGGCCCCATCCCAAAAGGGAATTTCTCCATAAACGACGTAGAAACATAATCTTGTTTCCCAAGTGGAAACATCTCAAATGTGGGCGCCTTGTCCAGTATACTCTCCTTAAGGGTATCATCAATTTTGCCCTCCAAACCTATCATCGATATTACCCTCAAGTCATCCGGAGGTCTTGTGGTTTGGCATATGTTGAAAGTCACTACTTCATCCCCCACTCAGAATTTGAGTTCTCCGAGTTTGACATCAACAAGGTCCCTCCCTATAGCCAACAGTGGTCGCCCTAAGATAAGAGGAACCTCAATATCTACGTCACAATCAAAATTGACAAAATCCACCGGGAGGATAAGTTTATCAACTTTTACCAATACATCAAATAGGATTCCTATCGGGTGCTTGATAAACTGATCAGCCATAAGCAATTGCATAGATGTAGGCTTGGGCGTACCCAATCCTAGCGTCTTAAAGATCACTAGGGGAATCAAGTTGATTCTTGCCCCCAAGTCACATAAGGCTTTGTGGAATACAAACATCTCGATAGTACAAGGTATGGTAAATGCACCTGGATCTTCTCTCTTTGTAGCCACATTGCTAGTCATCACAGCACTACAACTATGTGAGATCTCAATGGTGCCCACATTAATAACATTCTTCTTTTTAAACAATTCCTTCATAAATTTAGAGTACCCTGATATTTGCATCAATGCCTCCACTAAATAAATGTTTATTGAGAGTTTGCTAAACATCTCAAAAACCTTGCTAAACTTGTGCTCCTCCGTCTTCTTGTTAAGCCTTTGCGGGTATGGAGGAATTCCCTTCGGAAGTGTGGTTGGCACATTTTGCACGAGAGGGGGATTCTCCTCAACATCGATGGTTACCTGGGGAGGGGGTTCAACTTCTTCCTTCTCATCATCAATTTTAACATTCACCGGGGCGTTGGTTGCACCAAGCTTCACCCCTATCCCTGGGTCTCCATCAATATTTTCATGTACAATTTTTTCATTCGTTCCACTTGGCTCCATGATAGTTTCAACAATGGGTTCAATTGGTTTTACAACTGGCTTCACAATGGGTTTTCTTATTGCACCGCTTGTTCGTCCACTCCTAGTAATAATAGCCATAATGTGCCCGTCATTTTTATGATTGGTTGTGGTGTTACTAGGAAGTGGCACCTTCATCCCCGTGCTCATATAAATAGAGAGATGATCCATTTGGGCCTCCAGATGTTTGATTGAGCTTGAATGAGAGTTTACAGTTTGATAAAGTGTTGAGACTTCGCTTTTAAGCTCATTCACCCCGACTTTTGTTGTTTCCACTTTTTTTAGCACCAAGGACATCATGTACTCTACCTTAGAATGCCCGGGATTGCTTGTGGCCGGTTGATAGAGAGAATACACTTTGTTTGGGGGAATATAGGGGCTCCACTGATTGTATCGATCACCATACTTGTTCCGATCATCTCATATCCAACCTTGATTCTCTCCCCTTAGGCAATAATACCTTGGATAAGAACCCGCCGACACAAATCATAGTTTACCATCTACCACTTTCATCAACTCATCATCGCTAGCTTTTATTTCCAGCGTATTCACAACATTCACGCCTCTAACACCCATCATATTCTTTCCCAAGAGATCAAATTGGGTCATCATCCTAGCCATGGTCTCATCTTGAATTTAACCTTTTTTTCTTATTTCATTTGTTAAGGTGGATAAGGCTGCTCCTGAAGTTGGCACATCCGCTTCTCTTGTATACCAAGCTTGGTTGGTCTTGGTCATCCGCTCTAAAAAAGCCAAGGCAATGGAAAATTGCAAGTCCATAAAGGTTCCACCTCCAAGGTTGTTAGCCATCGACTTATTCATAGAGTTCAACGACCGATAGAAACTTTAGAGCAATATGTTGTCTGGTAACTCATGGTTTGGACATAAGACAAGCTTCTTTTTGAACCATAACCAAACCTCATATAGAGGCTCATCCGGGAGCTGCCTAAAGTTGGTAATCTCATCTTTTAGCTGCATCATTCGAGATGGAGTAAAGAATCTCGATGTAAATGCCTCAACCAACTCGGCCCCAAGATGTGATAGATCCATCCGGCAATTCTTCCAACCACGCCGTGGCTTCCCCCATTAAGGAAAAGGGTAATAGGCGTAATTGGATGGATTCTTGGGAGATATTTTGAAATATGAATGGTCGACAAATCTCCACAAAATTCTGGATATGCCGATTGGCATCTTCATGTGCTGCTCCACCAAACATTCCTTTTATTTGGATCAAGTGGAGCATGGTGCTAGTAACTTAAAAGACAGTATTTCCCACCGTGGAGGTAGGCAGATTGCACCCACACCCCCTTGCAACATAGGCTCAGCTTTGTTTGCATCCATGAAGCCATCAATGCTCTCGTTATTGTCTGCCTCACTCATAGGCTATCTTGCTCGATCACAACACAAATAACAAACAAAAGTAAAATAAACAAGCACTCTCTAAGTGATTTCAAATCTATGATAAAAAATAGCTATCAAATCAAGTCCCCGACAATGGCGCCATTTTTTGATAAACGCTCAAACATACTCTCTTATTAGGAGGTATCGGTGATCGTCAAGCAAAACATATTTATAAGTACCCAACGGATGTCGGGGTCGTACCCACAGAGACTTGTAGATAGCACAATAATGATTGTAATGAAATGACTTCACTAAGGAAGTAAGTGTTTAAATGCAAGAAAGTAAAGGATTAGGGAGAATTAGGAATTCTGTCAAAAAAATCCAATTCAAGCAAGATGGTAAAGTAAAATGGGTGTACAAATGAGAGTAGATGACTAGGAATGTGCATCCAGTGGGGCTCTAGTTTGGGATAGGGTGATTGCTTATTCACACAAATTCTCTCTCATTGACATAAGTAGCCTTGGTTCAAGGTATGATTTTTCATCTCTCGATCAACAATCATATGTCCAACAATCTCGATTAAAGCACTATCGGTTTAACAATAAAGCAACTAAGCTAAAGCTTAGGGAGGTCATACTATTTCTAGCTTAGACCCTTAAATGGGTAATTTCATCTATATAAGCTATTTCTTGCCTCGAATCTAAATGGAAGACCAAGTTCCCACTATTATTCTCACATCCAAATCTATGAAATTCTTTTTCAAGTAACAACATAACCAAGTAAGGAAAATCAATGTTTGAAACCACCAATTTTAGAATTAAAACTTGGTGAAACTACTAGACCCATATCAAATAAGCAATTATAGGCGAGAATTAGCAACACCCACACCCATTTGTCAAGCACCCATTATCAATACATCCCCAGACAATGAAATTAGCTACTCATACTAAAGGAAGGAGATATACCAAGTGGTTAAGTCAAATTCCTCTTCATCCAAGTGTAATTTCAATATCTAAGATCATTTTGTACACAACTGGTGAGCTAAGAATTGGAAGAGAGAATTGGTTGAAACCCTCGTCTTCTTCTTAGAGAGGAAACTAGTTCTCAAAGCTAAAATTACTCAAGAGTATTCAGTGTGATGTGTGGTTTGCATGTCATGATGTGTACATCACACACCCTCTTCAGTTGAACCACTGAATTCAGTTGACCTGGGAGATATTGTGTGAAGGAGGTACGGTTCACACCATGAGTTATGCGCATCGCACAACGACTGCACCTTACAACAAATTCTTCAGCCGATGCATGGATCCATGTGGTGAGAGGTGTAGAATACACCAAGTCTTGTGCGTGTCACACAAGTGCCGCATCTCAAGGAAGAATCTCCATCTTTTTCAATCACTTCACACTTCACTCCTTTTAAGCTCTTTTTGGGTCTATTTTCTTGTTTTTCATTTTTGATCACAAGTACCTGTATAAACATCAATAAAGGCCATAAGAACCTCTAAATCTATTCAAAACATAGCAATAATTCAAATATAAAGGCTCAATAAGTTGGTAGATTACCGACTTATCAGCACCCTATTTAGGGATTTTGAGACTTTTACTGATTTAGACCCGGATACGCTCTGGCACCATTTATAAGGATTATTGAGATTTGGCTACTATTTTAGACCCAGTTCAATTCTGGGCATGTACTATGAGGTTCTAATTCATTGAGATTCTGCGGTTTTAGTATGTGGTCTATGAGTAGACCTCCATAGACCCTGTCATTTCTGGGCCAATGAGTGTGCCAGGAGGAGGGGTATATGGCGTAGTTGAGGTATATGGGCCATGTCCTTCCATAGATCCTACCTGCTGGGCCTATCGGTGCCGGAGAAGGTATATACAGGGTTACTATCACACTGGATTCATCACATCATCATCATCATGCATATTGCATTCCGATTCCACCATTGTTTGCTATGTGCTTAGTGTACAATGGGATTCAGAGAGTTTGTTTTCACTTGATTGCATTCCTAGGTTATATGGACGGCCGTTGGGACTATAGGTAGATATTATTGCTTACCTTATATTACAGAGCTTGTTATGGCCTTCGGTACTTGGTGATTTAGTGGGTTCTAACGTGTTGAGGCTCCGATTGTTAGATATTTTGATTGTTGATGGATTAGTAGTTCCCTTATTGATTTGAGGCACTATTTATGTGGCCTTCTGGGCGGTTGTGAGCTAGGGATTCCTATCCTTTTTCTTGTGGTTCTGAGTAATGGCTTTAGGTGCTTTGTGGTGTAGTTTATTCCACCTTAGGTTTGAAATTGGGAGGTATTTATTTGTTCCTCTTATATTGAATGGTGTTTTAGCATGATTATGTTCATGTATTACTTTTGGCTTGAATATGTTGGCTTGCTTTCCTTCTTTTCTTTTTTAGTTGAGGTTACTAGTATACCGTCATATTTCTAAACTCTCTCTTCATATATACTGTTTTGCAAGGATTCCAGGTGCGTTCTTCTTTCTTTTACCTGTGTTTCTGTGTTATGTATATTTTATGTGCTAGCATTGTATCCTTATAACTCTTGGTTGACTATTCTCCGTGCTAGTTTTCATGTGTTGTTCTCTATTGCTTCAGTGACTACTTCTTTGCTATATGCTATATTACTGTTTTTATATCTTATATGCACTTAGTCGGCTGATGATGCCTACTGGGTACCCGTTTCTTAGCAATTGGTGCTCATACTACACTTATGCATCTTTATGGTGCAGATTAGTGTGAGTTTTTGCCATTGATCGTGTGGAGACTCGTGCAACTTTTGGATACTCAAAACAAGGATGAGCACCTGACGACCGGGACTTGACCACATCTCATCTTTTGGCACTATTACTCTTTGTACTTTTGGAGATAGTTGTACTTATTATTTTGTTACTTTTAGCACTTGTATTATATTTAGAAGCTCTTGTACTATCGATACCAAATCTTGGGGTTGGTGTAGTTTCTTTATGTTTATATATATTCAGGTTATTTGCTTTCGCATTGTCTTTATCTTGTATGTGCTTCTGCTAATTTCTGCTTATTGTGCATATTGGTTAGATAGTAGCCCACTATTAACCATTCCAGGCTATGAGGATTGGTTCGCCTACTTGAGGATTGTAAGTGCCATCATGACCTGAGAAATTAGATCGTGACAATATGAAATAAATTGGCACGAAATAAATTTAAAGCACTCAGTTACTAATACAAAGGATAAGAACAAGTATCCTAAAATATTAGCAAAGAATAGTTATGAATGATAAGTAGAATCTAGAATCAACAAGAAAGTCATTGAAAGTCACCATCAAATATATCAACACCCATTTCGAATCATGTTTGCCCAATCAATAAAGAGCATTTCTAAGCATCACCCAATAGTTTTTGAAGTAAGAAATCAACTCAAACTTCAAAATTCTCAATAAAATTCGCCCAAGGGAAATGACCCAATTTTATATGAGGCCAAAATTTGCACCAAAAAAGCTCCAAACCTCAAATTTTCACACTTTAAATAGTGCAGAAATTCATCTGCGAAAATGGAAAATAAATTTGACACAATCAACTCCAAATCAACTCTAAGTTCTCTCAAATTTGATATTCAATCACTTAAGAGTATTTCCACCAAAGCCCAACAACACCCATTCGAATATTGCTCCAATTTTCAATCCACTCTTTTTTTCTTTTTTTTGGATTCTTTTAAAAATAAAATAAAATCAACAATTAAGAATTTTAGGAACATTCTTTAGCCTTTATCTGATACCAATTGATGTAAAACGAGGTACATGATAGAGAGATTCAAGAGATAATCAAGAAATTGAGAGATAGAGTAAAAAGAAAGAATAATTCCACAATTGAAGTAACCAAGAGACCAACAAATATAGATTTGCAATTCTCTAATTTAAACAAAAAAATGCATGATTAAATTCAAGATAGAAGAGAATTGAACTCATACATGAATAATCTTACTAAAATATATTCAAGAGAGATCCAATGTAGAGATAAAAGGATAAACTCACAAAATTCACCAAGAGTGTTCACCTAAAAATATTGTCTAAGCAAATAATGTTCATCCTATTCTATTTATACTACTAGGATTTATTTAGATAAGAAAAGACATAAATTTTCTTAATTACATGTATATCATACTATGATAAAATGAACCCAAAATATAATGTTAATCTTTTCTTGGATTGATTCTTGGTTTCCATACTCTCTTGAAACACTCTAAGCTCTTGATGTCAAGTAGAAATCCGTCCATGTAATAAGTACTTTTCGAACTTGCATCAGTAGCCAACTAACGGGCTAACCTGTTCTAGGCTAACAAGACCCAACTTAACAATAAACAACCACCGGATAGAAATAAATAACAATAGGGACCGGTAAGGTCCAACTCGCGATGAAAACTAACACAACCTAAAATATACATATACAATGACCGGCGAGGCCAAGGTTCACCATAACAACTATACAGAAAGGCCGGCGAGGCCAACAACATAAAAAAAGACAACTGTGATAGTTTGCGAATCTCTACGAATGTGAAACTAAAATAATAGTGGGATAAGGCCCCAACCTACCCACAATAGCCTAAACATAAAAATAAGATACTACAGAAGGGACCCGGTAACTCCTGTCAACTGGAGCTTACTAAGTAGCTGGAGAATCTCACTGCTATCAAGAACTATAAGATGCCTGTCGATCAATACCTGCAGACATGAATGCAGCGCCCCCAGGCTCAGGACATCAATACAAAATAATATACTGAATATATAAGGTGGAAAGTAAATAGGAACAAAGGTAGCACAACAAAATCAATGAATTCCACACAAAAATCACCTTACCTGCCCTTGAGTCAAATTCTCGTGATAAGATAACCACTAGTTAGCCAGAAAAATCATAACATAGGAATACAATACAAGGTGAATAACACCAATCAATCAACCCTGCCAGACACAATCACGGTCAAAAGGGTGCACAATACCTAGGCTCAACATGTAGAACAAACTCACGCCTTACGGGAGAGCAATACACAAGAAAGACCATGTGAAAAAATACTCACACCTTACAGGTCCTCATAATTCTATGGGATCGACCATATAAAAAGGTATCACACCTTATAGTTCTCACAAAGCCACAGGCTCAACCATGTAGAAGAGTCTCATGCCTTACAGGTTTTCGCAAGTCCTCTAGGTAACCACAATCATAAAAATACACAAAAATAATACAATATGTAACACACAATACAAGCTTAAAAATTTCAATAAACACCACCACGAGAGTAGAATATCAACATGAATTGAGGAAAGCGATAAACATGCCGAAAACCCCCCGGAAGGCTTAACATACCTAGGATTTTGAGCTCTAATAGATTGACGTCGATAACTAATTTTTTCTCGAGATTAAATATATTGGCAGAATAATTTTTAGCCCCTCTCAAACGTATAAAATCATATAGGTACAACACATACAAACTATGTTTTTAACTACCCGTAAAGAACGAACTAGAAGAACTGTAGCACAACATATGTATATATCTGTTTATACTAGATGCAAGAGCCCGTGCAAGCACGTGCCCAATATATGCTACTTTTTTTGTCTTAATTTATGTGACATAGATGAAATTTGGAGAGCCAATCAAATCTTTTGTATGATTTTTAAATATTTTAAGTTGTTAATTATTGAGATTTATAATACTTGTTATATAATTTTTAGATAATATATGTTACTCTCGCCGTCCCAATTTATATGACACTGTTGGAATTTGGAGAGTCAACCTAATTTTTATATCGTTTTTAGATTTTTGTAATTTTTAAAAATATTTTAAGTTGTTAATTATTGTGATTTATAATACTTTCACATAATTTTCAGGTAATATATGCTACTCTCTCTGTCTCAATTTATGTGACACTGATGAAATTTGGAGAATTAACCTAATTTTTTATATTGTTTTTAGATTTTTGTATGGTTTTTAAATATTTTAAGTTGTTAATTATTGTGATTTATAATACTTTCACATAATCTTCAGATAATATATGTCACTCTCTTTGTTCCAATTTATATGACATTGATGAAATTTGGAGAGTCAATCAATTTTTTTATATAGGTTTTACATATTTTAAGTTGTTAATTATTGTGATTTATAGTACTTTCTACGTAATTTTTGAATAATATATGTTACTTTTTTTTATCCAATTTATGTGATGTCGATAGAATTTGGAGAGTCAATCAATTTTTTTATATGTCGTTAAATATTTTAAGTTGTTAATTATTGTGATTTATAATAATCTTTACGTTATTTTCAAATAATATATGTTACTTTCCATGTCTCAATTTATGTAGCACAGATAAATTTTGAGAGTCAACTAATTTTTTTATATATTTCTAATTATTATAATTTATAGTAATTTTTATATAATTTTTAAATATATAATAAATTAAAAAATAGGACAAACAAATTAAAACGAAGATAGTAAATTACCAAGAAGAGGCTTGACGGCAAGCTGGCAGGACAACGGTCAGCAGCTTGCCAAGCCTCTTCTATCTATTAATATTAGTATTAGTAATATGTAATAGGGGGAGGGGTGGCAGCCTTATTAATTATCTATATCATATTTATCATATGAAAATAATACCAAATAGACAAGTGTAGTGACAATTAATGCCAAAATAATGTTGCTATTACCATTTCCCACTTCCAAGTGGAAATGGGGTTGAAATATTAAAATACGTTAATCGCATTACATATGTATTCAGGTATTGTGAAAGTTCGTGATAAAATATATATAACTTTTTGAATATGCCCTAATTAATAAAAAAAATTATTTCGAATAAAGTCTACCACATATAACTGTAACTTTTCAACATAACTATACTGATTACCTTCGTTAAAATATTAAAAATCTTATAAAACAAATACATATACCAATTTATATCATAACTAACAAGTTTTTCATAAATATTTAAAACATTATTAGGAAGATAATAAAATATATTATTATTATTTATTAAATTCAAATTTAAATCAAATATTCTCGAATCACGTGCACCATTACAATAAAACCATCAAATTTAGGCTCGTAAGCCTTCGACATGGGATGAAGGAAAATCTTAAAAACCCAGGGTGTTACAGATCCGTAACACAACAATTATGGAAATTAACATGCATCTCAGTTTACATAAAGAAACCACCTTTAGCAATTAAGCACACAAATCCAGTTCACAGGATTCCTTTGTCCAGAATAAGGAACCAATATAATAATGGAAACACATAATCCCTGATTCACTTAAGAAACCGTCACACACACTAATTACCTGTACACACATGGTAAGGGTCTTATGGTCTCCCACTAGACATGACCTATAGGGGACGAGCTCTTGTCCATGTACTAAATCACAAACATCAAGTGTCTGCCAATATTATATCAACCAATCCCGTGGAGATGCCCAAATACATGTACATTCCACAATACTGACAGATATAAATACAATCACAACCACAATTATAACAGAAACAACACTTGTAAAAACCAACAAGTTTTTATTAAACTCATTGCATATGATTAACACTCAGGATATTAAACTGTCATTCACTTTTTCTTGAACATGCATTGTACAAGCAATAATAAGGAATAGTTATCATACACATAACACAAATTGGATTTCAACTACATTTAAATCGTCACCTACCTCAATCCAAGCCTGAAATACTCTAATGAACATGGACTTTCCCTTTTCTTGCAACCTCGGCTTGATTGTGGTCTAAAAATAGGAATTTAAACACATAATCAATTAAATGACCTATAATATCGAGTATTACAGCCTAATCCCAAACTCTAAGCACAATTTCATGATAATCCCACCCATTCTAGGGCTTTCCCACCATAAAATAACCTTAAAACTACCAATTTCATGGTTACATTAGTGAATTATAGTCATGCAAGTGTAAATAATCGGCCTTTAACTAAAAACCAAAAGTTTTACACCCAATTTACCATCTTGCACAAGAAATTACATTTAGGTCAAGTTAAACCCTCTTCAAGACTCGTAAACTAATGTTTTATGGTCAAGGAATCAAATTCCTAATTAATGGGGATAAATAACTTACCTTTTATCACGACTCGATTTCTCAGGTCATGATGGCACCTACAACCCCCAGTAGGCGAACCAATCCCCATAGCCTAGAACAATTAGTAATAGGCTACTACCTAAACAAGCACACATAATAAGAAGAAAATAAGCAGAAGCAGAGATAAAATAGATTAATGTGGAAGTAAACAACTTGAATATATAAACATAAAGAAACTAAACCAACCCAAAGACCTGGTACCGATAGTACTAGAGCCTCTAATAGAATACAATTGCTAGAGATAACAAAATGGAATATACAATTGTCTTCCAATAAACAAAGAGTAGATGTGCCAAAATATGAGTTGTGGTCAAGCCTCAGTCGTCAATAGCTCACCCTAGTCTCGAATATCCAAAAGCTCCACAAGAATCCACGCGGTCAATACTAAAAGCTCACACTAGAATCTGCACCAGAAAGATGCAGAAGTGTAGTATGAGCACTAATTGCAATGCAACGGGTACCTAGTAGGCATCATAGGCCGACAGAGCACACATAAGATATAAAAGCAGTAAATAGCAGATAATCAAGAAAGCAGTCACAAAAGCAACAGAAAAAAGCACATGAAAACTAGCACGAATAGAAGACATAGAGAATACAAGCATACTATGCTAGCACAGAAGATATATATTACACAGAACACATGTGAAAGAAAGGAGAACACACCTGGGGTCCTTGCAAGAACAATATATATATAAAGAGAGGGTTTAAGAAGAAGGGCGGTATACCAGTAACCTGAATAAAAGGAAAGCAAATAACATAGTCATGCTCGAAACAATAATACAAACAAATCCATGCTAATAACACCACCTTAAGGACAAGAACAATCGGAACACAATCTTACAAGTACAACCCTAGGATAGAATAAGCTACACCCCAAACAACTGGAAGGCCACTAGTTAGTGCCATAATGAGATAGAACCCGCTAACCCATCCATGATCAAAGTCCATATAATCAGAACCTCAACAAGCTAGAATCCACTAATCCACCAATAATCCGAAGCCTCTGACAAACACTACAATAAGATAGTAGAAAAATAATCTACCTATAGTCCCAATGGGTGCCCATACACCCGAGGAACACATACAAGTGAAAACAAACCCTCCGGCATCCCATACTACCGGAGCATACACTGAGAAAACAAAAAACAAGGGTGGATCCGAATATAATATGCATGATGTGATATAATATAATGGAACCGGTGTGATAGTAACCCTGTATGTACCTCCTTCAATGCCTATAGGCCTAGTAGGTAGGATCTATGGAAGGACTTCCCTGTATACCTCAACGGTACTGTATACCTCTCTTCTGGCACACTCAGCATGTGGCCCCTAGTCTGGATCGACAAGGTCCATGGAGGTCTTTAACCACCTACTAAAAATGAAAAATCCAAATATGATTGCCCGGAGTGCATCCAGGTTTAAATAAGTGATCGAAATCTTGAAATAATTGCCCGGAGTGTATCCAGGTCTAAATCAGTAAAATTAATCTCAAACTCCTATAAAGGGTGCTCGGAGTGTGTCCAGGACTAAATCCGTAATCAAAGTCTCAACAACCCTAATAAATGGTGCCTGGAGTGTATCTGGGTCTAAATCCATGGTAAAAATTTATGTCCAGTGCTACGGCTGAGTCGAGTCTAATATCAATGAGAAAATTAGTGGTAAAATTATCATATTATCTCTTTTACTCCAAGCAGGTCCATAAAGTCAGTTTCAAATCCTTTTATAATCATTTATACTGAAAATGAGCTCTCGAGCCATGTAGAGTTTAGGAAATCAGTTATGGTAGTCCCGTAGCCAAAACAATAGTAAAACATGCAGAAAAATCTTTTGCATGAATGAGATGATCGCAAATAAACAATAGCTCAATGGCTCACAATCAATCTATCAGCCCTACACAGGCATAATCAACTCTACTAACATCGGGATGTACGGGACTCACAAACATTCCCAAATATCCCACCATCTATGGTCCAAAGGCTTATACAAAGGCCACACAGGGCCACAAGAGTAATTTTACAATACTACAACAAATACTACAAACAACATAAGAAATAACACGAACATAAGAGATGGAAAAAGTCTGGGGTACCAACCTAGAATAACCAACCCAAGGATGCTAATTAATACAATTATAACTTATATACCTAAAGTCTAAGGTAGGGATGACCATAACCTACCTGTCATCCGATGACTAGCTGCTGGAACAACATTGTCCAAGCTCAAACTGCTTTGATAAGCCCCGAATCATGAAACACTATAAGCACAATATACTATGCGTCAAGACAAAGCCAATGGTTCCCATAATGCTAAAATTATTGTCGGGTCAAAATTCGGGTCACAAACGGGCCCATGGGCCCTACAACCCAAAGCTGGAAATGAAAAATACCATAGTGTTCCCAATAATCCCGGGAGGACATGCTCCAAAAATGAGTAGAAATGGACCAGCAGAGAGGGCTCGAAATAGCCCACAATCAATAAATTTAAGGAGGGAACTAAAGAAGAAGAACCAGAAATTAAATTGGAAACTTACCGGATTAGAAGCCAACAAACGACCAAGAATCGAAAATATACAAGCCTCCAAGCTCTTGGAATGATCAAGGTAGAAATATGGATGTTTTGGAGATAATTTAATGGAGGAAACGAGTTTGGGAAATTAGGAAATGGAAGGAGGGAAGAAGGCTGGCAAGCTTTATAAGGCTGCCAATGCCCAGGCGCTACAACGGCCATGTAGGCGCAGGCGCACTGGCACCGAGGTGAGCTGGCATGGTGCAGAGGTGCTGGCATGCCAAGGTGAGTGGGCATTCAGGCATGGCACCCAGGTGCAGGCATGGCGCCCAGGAGCAGGGGTGGCCCAGGCGCGCGCTACTGCACCACACCAACAACCAAGCTAAGGAAAAGTTTTTGGGGTCCCCGAGAATGCATCTGGGGTCCTACAAATACAAACGAGCTGAGCTATTCAACTAGAAATGGCATTTTGAACTCAACCAAAATTGATGAAAATCCCAACGGAGGTCGATTTAACAAAATGTAGGCCCCACGCCCAAAACCAACCTTTAGGCCAACTAAAACCAAAATGGAACCTAAGGCCAAAATTGAGTCCGTAAGCTTCGTGACCCGAACCAATGGTCCCTCTAGCCAAAAATGACATTCCGGAGCTAACAGTGCTGACAAAATTTCCATCCGAGGCCGTCTTCTCTGAATGTTGACCAAAGTCAACCTTACAAGCACAACTGGCCTGAAAATGCAGAAAGGGAGGGAATTTCAAATCAAAAGCTCCCAGATCCCGACCAAAGGTCCAACTAGACAAAAGACCACGCTCTGAGCTAATGGAACTATCGGTATTCGATTCCAAGAATGATTTCTAAGAATGTTGACTGAAGTCAATGTTTTTTTAAGTTAAGGCTCTAAAATAGGGAAACGACCATAAAGACCAAATGATCGGCCTAAGTACTGAACTACCAGCCCCAATAAGCCATATATGACTTAGGGCCACTACAGGCAAACTCTAACAGTATAAAGAAGGCAAAAATACGTGAATGATCAGAAGGGTCATTACATCATCCACTACTAAAAAGGACTTTCATTCACAAAAGTCAAGAAAAAGGAAACACCAGAGAATCAACAACTTTGGATACCAAGCTGGCGCCACTCTCACGGTCTCCTGGGTAGCCTTCCCGATCGGACAACACCCAATGGAGCTAACCCGAAGGAAAACTACCAAACCTTAACTCCTTACTAGCGAAGCTAGACTCCAACCTATAACTCCAAAACTCCAAAAGTCTAACAACCGAACCGAACTTTTAAGAAACTCAACCAAAAAGCACCGATACTACACTAAAACCAAGAGAACTAAGGTGATCAACACACGGAACTCAAAACCTCGATACCACAACTAGGTCAACACAGAAAACCACCAACCAAACCTCTAACTCATGAATCCATAGATCCGCAAAATCCTTCTATCCAACATGAACCCTTTGCACCGCAACCATGAAGCTTCACATAAGTCGAACACTTGAGCCACCCTCTAAACATCAACTTACCCACCGGAGATCCATTGTTCCCGCTATACTCAACCTTAAATGATGTCACCTTTAAACTCAAACTCTATCCAACGTCTACTAGCCTCTGATATCTAAAATTCCAACCCATAGCATATCCTCGAAAGATGGAGTAACCTGCCCCTACTGACCACCAACCAACGGATGAATACCTTTGCTTAGACTAACCTCGATACCTAAACCCAACTGAACCAACCATTGGAGCCCAACAAAAACTAGCATACCAGGGTCACGAATGACATGGATGAACACCCTATCAATTAGAGATCCTACCAGCTATACAACAAAATCAACCTCACTAAACCGTGCCAAGTTTGAATTGACTGAAAGTGAATAGACTAGGGCAACCTGTCCAAGAAGACCCAAACAAAACCCAACTTCCACAAGGAGTGTGGTAAGCCTACCACGAAGTCTGTAGTCATCAACTAACTCCATATCCTAGGAATACCGCTGCTGCTCCAAATCCTAAAGAAACACCATTTGGATTTAAGATCACCTTACTAGCCTTACCTTAGAAAGAAGTCCACCATGTCGAGAATACCAAGTCAAACCAATTGGTAGGCAAAGGAAAAGATGCCTGAAGTCCAAGGTCGCCACCTAGCTATTGAAAACTACAAAATCTATCAACTCGCCATCTGGCTCACAACACCCGCTTTGATGTACTAGTACACAAACCACTAGCTTTAAAAGGAATCAATATCTCATAACTCCTGGCCCATACTGGCAGAGCCTAACTAACACTGGAATCCTATGCCACATATAACCCTCGGAGAATCAACTAGTCAAACCTAAAATTCTCGAAACACAAAGGCGACCATTACTCTCAAAGTACCATTGGAATCCAAAGTAGCCCTGCTAGCCTCAATCCACACAACCTGATCACATATAACATACAACCGCTGATCCTCGATCTGACATTGCTGAATCTGTCTAACCAAGGTAGAATAAACCTCGTACTAACAAGAACTCCACTGGGATCTGGAAAGTCTAGCCTAACCAAATGGTTAGCCAAGGACTAGATGTCCAAGGCCAACGGCTACTGCAAAACTGAAATAGAGAAGCTAAGTTGTGACCACTCACTGCCTCCCAACTCAGATATGCTGCATTCGAAGAGAAACTCTTATGAACCATCTAAAGTAACCTCCTAGCCCATGATTCTGAAACCTAACTCCAATTGCCAAATAATGCCTTTGTCAAATCCCTGAGTAGACTCATATGCCACCGATGAACACTATAGAAGCTAGAGCTAACTAGACTCTAAATATATAATTTGCCCCAATTCATAAATGCTACTAAGACTAGGGTCATCCAAAGAACATAACAAGGATAATCATAGCTAATACAACAAGCTCCCAAAGTTAGTACTGAAAAATCCTACCATGTCGATCTCTACTAAATGGAATCCTGACCTTAAATTCATCTAAGAAAAATGCCATTGTACTCTGTAGTTGGTCGAATCAAGTCATCAATACACCAAACCAAAGCATATTCTCAGTCATCACCTCAGCCGGCTACTAACAACCCATACATACATACAAGGAGTCATATCCATTCTTTTTCAAACCAAACAAGACCCTTTCCAAAGATATCATGAACCTGACAAACTATTTCTCATAAGATCCTGGAGCTATTCCCTTAGCTCCCACATCTTTACTGGCAACACTCAAAAAGGAAAGAAAAGAATAGGCCGAATACCCAACTCAACCAAAATACTACAATTAAAACTCAACCCAGTTGGAACTGAGGAAAACAATGAAAACTACTCATATACCTGCTTACCTCCCAAACCCATCAAATTAAAAGGGACAACTCTAACCTTTTGAGAAAATAAAAAACAACCAATACCCACTTGCATGCCCAACACCATTCTTTTCAAGAGAAGGCAACCTTCCCCGATACGCATCTACCAGTACCACACCACACAAACAGAAAGACTTCAAGCAAATACTAGATCAGAGCCTAGGCAACAACCACTCAAGACTGCTAGAAATGGAGATACGCAAACAAACTCTAAACCCACAGTGAAAACCATAAATAAAGCTAACAAAACCTACTCATGAGTCAGAACCTTGAGTAATCACCTCCCCAAAGACAACACACCCCATCCACTACTAAAAAGAATCAACCTACCAAGAAATCATATGCACAAACACTATGAACTCAAATAGTGATACAACCAAATAAGAAACAGGTAGGCATATATGCATATACAAAAAAAAGAGAAGATTCGCAAAGAAAACAATGCCAACACTAGCTGATGGTAGCAAAAGCCGTACCTGGAACAATGATAGCTGGAACCTCCACCTCTTTCCTACAAAGAGGGGCATCAGATTGTTGGTGTCTATTACTAGACTGAGTAGTCAATGCTAAAGGATCGATCATCTCGTGCCAAGGATAATCTCTAGAAAAGTGACCAATCACTCCATAACTATAGCAACCCAAGAAAGTCCTACTTTGACGCACGGTGCCTGTCGACTCTGGATGGAAATCTAAACCATCTGACTGACAACCACCTCTATTCATCTGAGGACCACCTCTACAACCCTGTACAATACCTCTCGCTGCTTGGGGACCACCCCTACTACCCCGTATAATACCTCTAGCCGATGGCACTAGATCCTTGGGAGATAAAACCTGTTGACCCTGCTGACTGGAAGGCATGATTATGGGGTAATCCCTAGCAAGGTGCCCACACTCACCGTACTAAAAACAAGCTCTACCAGATAAATTTTAATGGGAAAATATCACTGAACTTGACTATCCACGATGGCCTACACACTCTGAATGCAAACCTCAAGAAACCTAACCTGCACTATGCCTACTCTGCTCAACATGCTCAGTACAACCACCCTCTGAAACTTATGGAGCCACTAAAACTGGACTGCTAGATAGAAACCAATGAAATCGATCCCTACCTACAGATTGAGAACCTTAGAAACTTCCCTGACAATGATGCCTCTTACCACTACCTCCATATGCCTCGCGACATAACCCATCTTAGAACAAGAATGATCATTCTCCTAAAGAAAGGTAGTCCTAACTGTCACCAAGTGCTCTGTAACCAAATGGAGCGGTGAAATCAATCCTCCAACAAAACCCTGAACTCTCTCAAACTCTTTAGGCACAGTCCTAGCAGAGCACCTAATCACCTCACGAAACCTAGCCTCATACTCCAATACCAATATACAACCCTGCTAAAGAGTTGGAACCTCAAACCATTGAAGCACAACTCGATGAACCAGATACTGCCCCTACCTGGAGTACTGATACACCCATCTAAAGACTCAAAGTCCTAGCCATAGTGTCTTGAAGAACTGTGGTAGCCATAAATCCTATCGGAGGCTGGGCTAGCCCCAAACCCCCTAATTGATGCGGTATACTATCACTCTGACATCCTAGCACGAGAGGAAAAATTGAAGCAACAGGCGTAGATTCCTTGATGTCACCCACTATTGCACTCATCCTAGGCATCTGAGAAAGGATGGAACAACGAAGTTCAGAAGTCGATAGAGCCGTGAAGGCATAATTAAGAATGCACAATTAAGAGCCAAGAATAGGGAACTTTTCCTAATAGTGCCACATAGCCTCCCACAAATAAGATACAAATGTCATCATATTGATTCGCGAGACTCTACTTAGACACTTGCTCTTGAACCAACGACAGTGGAGAACCTAGGGCTCAGATACCAAGATGTCATGGCCCAATTTCTTAGGTCATGATGGCACCTATAACTCCTCAGTAGGCGAACCAATTATCATAGTCCGGATGGTTAGTAATGGGCTACTATCTAAACAAGCACACATAATAAGCAGAAAATAAGCAAAAGCAGAGATAAAATAGATTAATGCAGAAGCAAACAACCTGAATATATAAACATAAAGAAACTAAACCTACCCAAAGACCTGGTATCGATAGTACAAGAGCCCCTAATAGAGAACAAGTGCTAGAGATAATAAAATGGAATATACAATTGTCTCCGAATAAACTAAGAGTAGCAGTACCAAGAGATGAGATATGGTCTAGCCCCAGTCGTTAGGAGCTCACCCTAGTCTCGAGTATCCAAAAGCTACACAAGAATCCACACGGTAAATGGTAAAATCTCACACTAGAATCTGCAGCAGAAAGATGCAGAAGTGTAGTATGAGTACCAATTGCAAAGAAACTAATACCCAGTAGGCATTATAGGCCTACTGAGCGCATATAAGATATAAAAGCAGTAAATAGCAGATAATAAAGAAAGCAGTCATAGAAGTAACAGAAGAAAGCACATGGTAACTAGCCTGGATAGCAGATAAAGAGAATACAAGCATGCTATGCTAGCACATAAGATATATACATAACACTAAACACATGTGAAGAAAAGGAGAATTCACCTGGGGTCCTTGCAACAACAACATATATATAAAGAGAGGGTTTAAGAAGAAGGGCGGTATACCGTTAACCTCAATAAAAAAGAAGGAAGAAAAGGAAAGCAAACAACATAATCATGATCGAAACAAGTATACTAACCAATCCATGCTAATAACACCATCCTAAAGACAAGAACAATCGTAACAAAATCTTACAAGTACAACCCTAAGATAGAACAAGCTAAACCACAAACAACCGGAAGGCCACTAGTCAATGCCATAATGAGATAGAACTCGCTAACCCATCCATGGTCAAAGTCCATATGATTAGAACCTCAACAAGCTAGAATCCACTAATCCACCAATAATCCTAAGCCTCTGACAAATACTAAATAAGTAGCAGTAATATAATCTACCTACAGTCCCAATGGGCTCCCATACACTCGAGAAACACATACAAGTGAAAACAAACCCTTCGGCATCCTATACTACTCGAGTGTGCACTGAGCAAATAGCAAACAAGGGTGGATCTGAATACAATATGCATGATATGATATAATATGATAGAACCGGTGTGATAGTAACCCTGTATGTTCCTCGTCCAGCGCCTATAGGCCCAGTAGGTAGGATCCATGAAAGGACTTTCCTGTATACCTAAATTGCACTGTATACCTCTCCTCTGGCACACTCAGCACGTAGCCCCTGGTCAGGATCGGCAAGGTCCATGGAGGTCTTTGACTATATACTAAAAATTTGAAAACCAAATATAATAGCCCAGAGTGTATCCAGGTCTAAATCAGTGATTGAAACTTTGAAATAATTACCCGGAGTGTATCCAGGTCTAAATTGTTAAAAGTAATCTCAAACCTCTATAAAGGGTGCCCAGAGTGTATCTAGGACTAAATCCATAATTAAAGTCTCAACAACCCTAATAAAGGATGCCCAGAGTGTATCCGGGTCTAAATCCATAGTAAAAATATATGTCGCTACGGCTGAGCCGAGTCTAGTATCAGTGAGAAAATTAATGGTAAAACCATCATATTACCTCTTTTACTCCAAGCAGATCCATTAAGTTAGTTTCAAGTACTTTTATGATCATTTTTACTGAAAATGGGCTCTCAGGCCATGCAGAGTTTAGGAAATTGGTTATAGTAGGCCCGCAACCAAAACAGTAGTAAAACATGTAGAAAAATCCTTTGCATGAATGATATGTTCGCAAATAAACAATTGGCCAATAGCTTAAAATCAACTTATCGGCCTTGCACAAGCGCAATTAACTCTACATCATAGATATCTTGCCTACCCTAACATCTTGATGTACGAGACTCACGAATATTCCCAAATATCCCACCATCTATGGCCAAAAGTCTTACACAAAAGCCACACGGGGAGACAAGGGTAATATTACAATACTACAACAAATACTACAAAAAGCGTAAGAAATAATACGGACAGAAGAGATGAACAAGGTCTGGGGTACCAACCTAGAATAACCAACCCAAAGATACAAATTAATACAGTTATAGCCTATATATGCAAAGTCTAATGTAGGGAAGACCATAACCTACCTGTCGTCCGATGACTAGCTACTGGAACAACATCGTCAAAGCTCAAACTGCTTCGAGAAGTCCCGAATCATGAAACACTATCAACACAATATACTATGCATTAATACAAAATCAATGGTACCCATAATGCTAAAAGTATTGCCGGGTCAAAATTTGGGTCACAAGCAGGCCTGTGGGCCCTACAACCCAAAGCTAGAAATGAAAAACACCACGGTGTGCCTAATATTATCGAGAGGACATACTCCAAAAATGAGCAGAAATGGACCAGCAGAGAGGGCTCAAAACAGCCCACAATCAAGAAATTTTTATGAGGGAATTAAAGAAGAAGAACCAGAAATTAAAGAGGAAACTTACCGGATTAGAAGCCAACAATCAACCAAGAATAAAAAATATACAAGACTCCAAGCTTTTGGAATGATCAAGGTAGAAATATGGAGGTTTGGGAGCTAATTTAATGGAGGAAATAAGTTTGGGAAATTAGGAAATAGAAGGAGAGAAAAAGGCTGACAAGCTTTATAAGGCTGCCAATGCCCAGGCGCTACATCGGCCATGCAGGTGCAGGCGCGCTGGCACCGAGGTTGGCTGGAACATCACAGAGGCGCTGGCATGCCAAGCTCGGTGGGCATGTAGCCGTGGCACCCAGGCACAGGCACGGCCCATGCACGCGCTGCTGCGCCACACCAGCAGCCAACAATACTTGCAACAAAGCTAAGGCACATTTTCAAAAGATGGGCCCCCGGCAATGCATCTAGTGTCCCACAAATACAAATGAGCTAAGCTATTCAACTAGAAATGGCATTTTGAACTCAATGGAATCAATGAAAATCCAAACGAAGGTTGATTTAATGAAACATGGTCCCCACGCCCAAAACCAACCTTTAAGCCAACTAAAACCAAAATGGAACCTAAGGCCAAAATCGAGTCTGAAAGCTTTGGGACCCAAACCAATGGTCCCTTAGCCCAAAAATGACATTCCAGAGCTATTAATGCTGACAGAATTTCTATCCGAGGCCATTTTATCTCAATGTTAACCAAAGTCAACCTTACAAGCCCAACTGGCTTGAAAATACAAAAAGGGAGAGAATTTCAAATCAAAAGCTCTCGGATCCCGACCAAAGTTCAAACTAGACCAAAGTCCACATTCCGGAGCTAATGGAACTGTTGGAATTTGATTCTAAGCATGATTCCTAAGAATGTTGACTGAAGTCAATGATTTCCTAACTTAAGGTTCTAAAACAAGGAAACAACCATAAAGACCAAACGATTGGCCTGGGCACTGAACTACAAGTCCCAATAAGTCATAAATGACTTGGGGCCACTACAGGCAAGCTCTAACAATATAAAAAAGGCAAAAATGAGCGAATAATCAGAAGGGTCATTACATCATCCACTACTAAAAAGGACTTTCATCTGCAAAAGTATAGAAAAAGGAAGCACCAGAGAATCAACAACTTCAGATACCAAGCCCGCACCCCTCTCACGATCTCCTCGGTAGCCTCCTCGACCAGATGGCACCCAACGGAGCTAACCCGAAGGAAAACTACCAAACCTTAACTCCTTACTAGCCAAGCTAGACTCCAACCTTTAACTCCAAAAAAACAAAGGTCTAACTATAGAATCGAACCTTTAAGAAACTCAACTAGAAAGCACCCACACTACACCAAAATTAAGAAAACCAAGGCGATGACCATACGAAACTCAAAACCTCGATACCACAACTAGGTCTACACAGAAAACCACCAACCAAACCTCTAACTCATGAATCCATAGACCCATAAAACCCTTCTATCCAACCTGAATCCCTTGCACCGCAACCATAAAGCTTCACTCAAGTCAAACACTTGAGCCACCCTCAAAACATCAACTAACCCATCGGAGATCCATAGTTCCCATTATACTCAACCTCAAACGATGTCACCTTCAGACTTAAGCTCTATCCAAGCTAAGCTCTAGTCTACTAGCCTTTGACATCTGAAATACCAGCCCGTAGCATATCCTCGAAAGCTGGAGTGACCTGCCCCTACTGACAATCAACCAATGAACGGATACCTTTGCTCAGATTAACCTCGATACCTAAACTCAACTGAACTAACCATTGGAGACCAACAACAACTAGCAAGTAAATAGACTAGGGCAACCTATCCAAGAAGACCCAAACAAAACCCAACCTCTACAAGGTGTGTGGTAAGCCTACCACGAAGTCTGTAGCCATCAACTAACTCCATATCCTAGAAATACCGCTGCTGCTCCAAATCCTAAAGAAACACCATTTGGATTTAATATCACCTTACTAGCCTCACCTTAGAAAGAAGTCCTCTATGTCATAAATACCAAGTCAAACCAATCGGTAGGAAAAGAAAAATATACCTGAAGTCCAAGGTCGCAACCTAGCTATTGAAAATTGCAAAATTTGTCAACTCGCTATCTGGCTCACAACACCCGCTCTGCTATACCAGTACATAAACCACTAGAGTAACACCTCAAAAATTAAACCAGCTATCTAAGTTAAAAATCATAGAAAACTCCATGTTTCAGGAATGACGGGTCCAAACCACAGACCGTGGTTTGAACCATGGGTTGTGGAATGGAATCGTGATTCCTGTCAGTTTGGTTCAACCTCTGGTCTGGAACCACAAATGGGTTCTATGGACCATTGTTCAGACCACGGGTCCATCCTGTAGACTTGTGGAAACAGATCAGAGGGATGGCAAGTTCTCCAGGTTCTACGACTGTGTTTGATGACCCATCATGTGAATGATGACCCGTCGTCCTGAGTTGTGGTTTCACCGGAGGTCAACTAACTTCTCAGGAATGATGAGTCCAGTTGATGACCCATCATTCAAATGACAAATCCATCCTGTCGAGTTGTAGACCACCTTCTGCAGACTGTTTAGTCGACCAGGTTCCATGAGTTAGAACCATGAGCCGTGGTTCAAATGACGACCCACGGAACCAACCTGTAGAACCTGAAGCCGACCCATTTTCCAGATTTTTCTAAATTAAATCCCAGGGGTATTTTAGTCATTACCCACTATTTTAACTCCTAAGTAAGGTCGTTTTGACTATTTCAAGAAGGGTTTTCACCCTTGTTATCCCAAGTCTCTTCTAAATCCTTCATTCACCTCCTAAAAAGGAAAAGAATTCTTCCAAGCTCAAGGTCTCAAGGTTCAAGTTCAAGTCTCCTAAATCTTTCCAATTTAAGTGGGTTAGCTCTAATCAAGTTATGTGGGTATTCAACAATAAGTTCCTTTCACCCTTGTACCCCAAACCCCCAATTCTTATTTTGAATTATGAACTTGAGAAATTAGGATTTTGATTTAAATTGGGGAAAACTTATGAAATTAGTTTCTATGCATCAATTAATGGTTTCTTATGATTTATCTATGATTTTATTAAGATTCCTTAATTGGTTTCAAAAGCCCATGCATTAACGTTGAATTATAGCATGATTCCATTGAATTGCATGATTTCAAGTGAAAGTTTATATGTTTAGGTAACATATCCTTATGTATTTTATGAAATTGCATGCCCACCTATTCAAGTATGAATTTAGAAAGGAAAGGCATGATTTGAATTATGGCTATGCTAATTCCTTAGATGTATGATTTTGAATTGCATGACATCAAATATGTCTTATTACTTTTCAAACAGTTTTGACATCAGATATGTCACCAGTTATGATCAGTTTTGGCATCAAATATGCCCCAGTATTATATGAGATATAAGTATGTTTTGAGAGTAGTATTTAGCACCGAGTTGGACCGGTTGAGAGTACCCTTAGTCCCAGAACTACGTGCCCTTGTAGGTTTACAAGTCCTCTCTATTGGGTATCAGTTTTAGTGATCACGCCACAGTCATGCCTTTATACCCGGGCAAGGTATATTGGGTCCTCTTGATGGGGCGTATACATTGGATTCCATGTAGCTCACATGGTGTATGTCAGTTAGAGAACCTCCCACAACAATAGTTTATGCTTTAAAAATGTACTTGACTCTTAGTTAGATTTCAAACTCTTGTTTATGATTATGTTTTCAGCTTATGGTGTTTTATAGAGTCATTTGCATTTAGTTTTACTTTTAGAGTATGATTTTGATTGTTAAAGCATACTCGACATGTTTTAAACTGTTTATCATGTTCATGCATCGCTTACCTACTCGGTACATCATATAGTACTGACGCATATCTTGCGCTGCATCCTTTGATGATGCAGATTCAGGTGCCCACTCTCAGGCACGTGGCTAGAGCTTCTAGGCCATTCCATCCCGTAGCTCTTGGTGAGTGCTCTTAGGTCGAGGACTAGTCATGTTATTAGTCTGTATTAGCTTTTCATTTCCGTACTTTGAGTTAGCTAGGGTCTCTTCCTAGCAACTCCTTATGTCATGTAAAGGTTTTTCAGACATAGACAATATTTGAGTCCTCTTATGGATCTTGTATTCCTATTTGACTTGATTCTATATGTATGCTATTCCGACTTTATCTATTATGCTTCCGCTTATCTTTTGTTATGCTTGAGAATTCTATGATCAAGGGTTAGCTTAGGATCCTTGGGGTATACGTCTCGTGTTACGTCTAGGGGGTAACCTTGGGGTGTGACAAACTTGGTATCAGAGCCTCAGGTTCAAGAGTCCTAGGATGTCTGAAAGCCGAATCGAGTAGAGTCTCCTTCATGTGTGTGAAGCACGCCACACATATGAAAGGGAAGCTATGAGATGTCTTAGAAAGCTTCACTTCTTTCATGATCACATGGTGCGATAGAGCTTAACTCTTATGTTCCTCTAATCCTCATCTAGTACATTTCAGATTATGCCTCTTCGATGTGCTATGCCTCTCTGAGCTGCTCAGAATGTTGTTCCTCCCATTCTGATCCTCGATGTCACGAATGAGGAATTTAGAAATCCCATCCATTTGCTAGCCCAGACTTTGTCCACTCAGTCAAATTAACAGTCTCCTACCCTGGTTCATCCTCAAGGTGGGGTAGCGGCTCGAGTTCATGACTTTATCCATATGAATCCGCCTGAATTCTGGGGTTTGAAAGTGAGTGAGGACCTGCTCAACTTTATTGATGAAGTGAAGAAGATCTTTGAAGTTATGCAAGTGGTTGGGGTTGATTGTGTGGAGCTTGCATCCTATCAACTCAAGGATACAGCTCATATTTGGTTCACATAATGGAAGGAGGCTAGGGTGAGGGACGCGGTTCCCATGACTTGGTAGTGTTTTGAAAGGGCCTTTCTTGATAGGTTCTTTCCCCGAGAGTTAAGGCAAGTGAAGGTGGAGGAATTTTTGAACTTGAGACAGAGTTCGATGTCGGTTCAAGAGTATAGTAAAAAGTTCACTCAATTATCTAGATATGCTCCCTCCATGGTAGCGTACCCGCATGATAAAATGAGAAAGTTTATCTATGGAGTTTCTGATTTAGTGAAGAAAGAGTGTAGGTCTGCCTTGTTATTGAGCGACATGAACATTTCCCGACTTATAAATCATGCCTATCAGATTGAGGGTGACAAGCTTAGGGAGATGGCAAGGGAGAACAAAAGAGCTAGATCTGAGGGTTCGAGATTTAGCCATCAGAGGTCCGGAGGTGGACATCGCTCCTTATTCCAGAAGAATTCATCAGGTCCCATTCATTCTTTTGCTAGTGCTCCTACCCAGGCCCAAAGGCCTCGTCATGATCAGGGTGGTAAAGGATCTGGTTCCCATTCCCAATTTCAAGGTAGTGTTGCTAAGGGATCTTCCTACCCAACTTGTGTTATGTGTGGGAAGAATCACCCCGGTGAGTGTTTGGCTGGTAGAGAGGGTTGTTTTAGGTGTGGTCAGACTTGGCACCGTATCAGAGATTTCTCTTCAGCTAGGAAGGGATAGGGAGGTAGGACTCAGCCTACCCCAGTAGCTTCAGGAGGTAGACCAGCCCAGTAGGGTGCAACTTCTAGTTCTGGTGGTCAGCGCCAGAACCGTCTCTATGATATGTCCTCCCGTCAAGATTAGGAGAGTTCTCCAGATGTTATCACTGTTATGTTGAAAGTCTTCTTTTTCGATGTATATGCTTTGTTGGATCCCGGTGCTTCCTTATCTTTTGTGACCCCTTTTATAGCATGCAAATTCGAAGTATGTCCTGAATTGCTTTTAGAACCCTTTTGTGTTTCTACTCCTATTGGTGAGTCAGTATTAACCAAAAGAATCTACCAAAATTTCCCTATCTCAGTCTTTCATAGAGTCACTTCAGCGGATCTAGTAGAGTTGGAGATGACTGATTTTGATGTCATTCTTGGTATGGATTGGTTGTATGAATGCTATGCTTCTGTTGATTGTCGTACCCGAATTGTTAGTTTTAAGTTTCCAAATGAAACCGTTTTAGAATGGCAAAGTAGTCCCCCCTTCCTCGAAAGGTCGCTTCATATCTTATCTTAAGGCTAGGAAGATGATTTCAAAGGGGTACGTTTATCACATAGTGCAGGTTATGGACACGGAGTCCAAAACCCCATCCCTTTAGTCCGTTCCTATTGTGAATGAATTCCCATAAGTGTTTCCCGATGATATGCCCGGAGTCCCTCCCGAGTGGGAGATTGACTTCAGAATAGATCTTCTCCCAGATACGAATCCTATATCTATTCATCCCTATAGAATGGATCCCGCAGAACTTAAAGAGTTGAAAAATCTGTTGAAGGATCTTCTTGATAAAGGTTTCATTAGGCCTAGCATTTCTCCATGGGGTGCCCCAGTTTTGTTTGTTCGGAAGAATGATGGTTCTCTTAGAATGTGTATTGATTATCGTCATTTGAACAAAGTCACAATCAAGAATAAGTATCCCATTCCTAGGATTGATGACTTGTTCGATCAGCTTCAGGGTGCTAGATTCTTCTCCAAGATCGACCTTAGATCCGGTTATCATCAGCTTCATGGACAGCCTTTAGGACTCGGTATGGTCATTATGAGTTTGTTGTTATGTCTTTTGGTCTAACGAATGCTCCTGCAACCTTTATGGATTTGATAAACCATGTGTTCAAAAAATATTTGGATATGTTTGTGATTGTTTTCATTGATTATATCCTCATCTACTCTCGGAGTGAGGAGGAGCATGCAGGCCATTTGAGGGTTGTGTTGCAAACTCTCAAGGAAAAATAGTTGTTTGCTAAGTTTAGCAAGTATGAATTTTGGATGCAGTCTGTTGCTTTTCTGGGTCATATTATGACTAAAGATGGTATTCGAGTTGATTCTCAAAAGATTGAGGCAGTAAAGAACCGGCCTAGACCTACTTCCCCGTCTGATATTATGAGCTTTTAGGGTTTGGCTGGTGACTACAGGAGGTTTGTGGAGGGATTTTATTCCATTGCTTCCTCTTTGACCCGATTGACTCAGAAGAAGGTAAAATTTCAGTGGTTCGACTTGTGTGAGAAGAACTTTCAGGAATTGAAGACTACATTGACCACAACTCCAGTGTTAGCTCTACCCGAGGGCCTAGATGATTTTGTTGTTTATTGTGATGCTTCTAGGATTGGATTGGGTTATGTTTTGATGCAGCGTGGTAAAGTGATTGCTTATGCTTCGAGATAGCTTAAGACTCATGAGAAGAACTATCCTACTCTTGATCTTGAGTTGGCAGCCGTGGTCTTTGCTTTGAAGATTTGGAGACATTATTTGTATGGGGTGCATGTGGATGCATTCACCGATCATAAGAGTCTTCAGTATGTGTTAACTCAAAGGGAATTGAATTTGCGACAAAGGAGATGGCTTGAGCTTCTCAAGGATTATGATATGAGTGTGCTTTACCATCCGGGTAAGGCCAATGTCGTGGCAGATGCTTTTAGTAGACTGTCCATGGGAAGTGTGTCTTCCGTTGATGATGGGAAAAAGGAATTGGTTAAAGAGGTTCATAGGCTAGCTCGGTTGGGTTAGAACCTATCATACCAGGATCTTGTCATAAGCCACAGAGGGCACCTACGGTGGCACATAGTTCTGGGACTCAGGGTACTCTCACCCTGCCCAACTCGGTGCTAAATACTACTCTCAAAACATATACATATAGCTCACATATACTTGTGACATATCTAATGCCAAATCTATTTGAAAATCATAAGGGCATATCTAATACCATGCAATTCACATAGCTTAGGTAGACATATCTAGATGCCAAACCTTTCATAAAACATAGGGACATATGTAATGTCATGCATTTCATACTTCAAGATCCTTAAAACTTAGCATAGCCATAATTAAAAACATACTTTTCTTTCTAAATTCATAACTCAAAGAATTAGGCATGCACTTTCATAAATATGTAAGGCCATGTTATCTAAACATGCCAATTTTCACTTGAAATCATGCAATTCAAGGGAATCATGCTAGAAAACATCTTTAATGCATGCGCTTTTGAAATAAATTAAGGAACCTCAAATAAATCATAGATAAGTAATGAGAAACCATGAATTGATTCTTAAAAACTGAACCCGTGAGTTTTCCCCAATTTGGGTAAGAATCCTAATTTCACTATTTCATAAATCAAAGTAAAACATGGTGTTTTGAGCATAAGGGTGAAAGGAATCCCTTATTGAATACCTACATACCTGAAACTTGAAGAACTTCTAGCTAGAACTTTGGGGATGAATCTTGGAGAAGAATCCTTAAGGTTTGAGGTGGAGACTTAAAGAAGAAATCTGAAAGAAAACTCTTGAGAGACTTTCTAGCTTGAGCTTCTATGATCTTGGTTGCTTGAAACCCTAAGTATCTTGCCTTAGAGTCTTGAGGAAATTCTTTAGAGATAGATTGATGTTCTTATGAGGAATAAACCCTTTTGGTTGTTTAAAATATGAGGGGAAGAACCTGAGGAGAGGAAAAGACCAAACTACCCTTAATTAAACTCATAGGAAAAGTGCAGAAAATCGTCGGACGACGCTTCCCACGGGCCGTCGTGGCTCCTACGGGCCGTCGGACCCAACTGTCGACCTCAAAGCGGTAAATAAACTCTTTGTACAGTTTCCATTCCCTGAAACCATGGGCCATCATGGTCACCACGGGCGTTGGGACGGCCGTCGGAGTTTCCCACGCCCGTCGACCAGCCCATCAAATTTTTGACAACTGATAGTGCTTCACTAAAATGCACATAACCTTTTACTCCGGACTCATATTAATGAGAGGTTGGTGGAGTTGGAAAGAAGATTCAAATACCTTTAATTTTATGGGTACTAGTCCACATAACTCTGTATATTCTAGGAGTTATTATCATTTGAAGTTGACAATGGTAAGAACTTACAAGAAAACTTAATCGATAGAAGGGCTGTCAACCTAACTTTTAGCTAGGGGTCCTTTATGACTTCAACTCACCACTGATACTCCTTCAAAACATAGGAATTGATCTTAATACTTAGATTCATAGAAAAATCATCTAGTTCGGGTCTAACAACAAATGAAGAACGGGTCGGATCTCGATTTAGAATTTCTAGTGTGTTACATAAATCCCTCGGAGGTTGGGCTGGCCTCAAACCCCTTAACTGCTGTGGTATACTCTCACTTTGACATCCTGACACTGGAGGAAACACTGAAGCAACAGGCACAGAAGCCTCGATGTCACCCACCATCGTACTCGTCCTACACATCTGAGAAGGGATGGAACAATGAAGTTTAGAAGTCAGTAGAGCCAAGAATGCACGATAAAGAGCCAAGAATAGGGAACTTTTCATAATAGTGCCTCATAGCCTCCCGCAGATAGGATATGGACATCATCGTACTGATCCATGGGACTCTACTTACACACTTGCTCTTGAACCAACGACACTGGAAAACCAAGGCTCTGATACCAAGTTGTCATGACCCAATTTCTCAGGTCATGATGTCACCTACAACTCCTCAGTAGGCGAACCAATTCTCATAGCATGGAACGGTTAGTAATGGGCTAATACCTAAACATGCATGCATAATAAGCAGAAAATAATAGGAATCAGAGATAAAATAGATTAATGCAGAAGCAAACAACCTGAATATATAAAAATAAAGAAATTAAACCAACCCAAAGACCTGGTATCGATAGTACAAGAGACTCTAATAGAATACAAGTGCTATAGATAACAAAATGGAATATACAAATGTCTTTGAATAAACAAAGATTAGAAGTGCCAAAAGATGAGATATGCTCAAGCCTCGGTCTTTAGGAGATCACCCTAGTCTCGAATATCCAAAAGCTGCACGAGAATCCACGCGGTCAATGGCAAAAGCTAACACTAGAATCTACACCAGAAAGATGCAGAAGTGTAGTATGAGCTCCAACTGTAAAGCAACAGGTACCCACTAGGCATTATAAGCCAACTGAGCACATATAAGATATAAAAGTAGTAAATAGCAGATAATCAAGAAAGCGGTCACAGAAGTAACAGAAGAAAGCACATGGAAACTAGAACAGATAGAAGACAAAGAGAATACAAGCATACTATGCTAGCACAAAAGATATATATATATATATATATAACACAGAACACAGATGAAGGAAAGGAGAATGCACCTGGGGTCCTTGAAACAACAGTATATATATATAAAGAGAGGGTTTAAGAAGAAGGGCGGTATATCCGTAACCACAATAAAAAAGAAGGAAGAAAAGGAAAGCAAACAATGTAATCATGCTCGAAACAATAATACAAACCAATCCATGCTAATAACACCACCCTGAAGATAAGAACAATCGGAATGCAATATTTCAAGTCCAACCCTAGGATAGAACAATGTAACACCCCGTACCCTTCAACACATATATGATTAAGTCAATATCAATAAAAGTACTTAAGCTCGGGGTGGTGAGTAGGTACTTTGGACTAGAATTTGAAATGACCAAATGTATTTAAGTGTTAAGTCAAAGTATAAGGATGAGGGTTTAGAAAATGAGATAAAACAAGAGAGGTGCTTCCTCGACTAACCTAAGCTCATAGGAAGTAGGTGCATCACCTACTTATGCTAACGAACTAAGTTACGAGGGCTGATAACAGGCAGCAACTCCATGAATTATTAGGCCTAACAGTAGCCCAAATAATGGTTAAAGTTGGCCCATAAAAGTTGAACCAAATCTGGCCCAAACAACTACAAAAGGTATCCACCAATGTTGACCACATTTTGACCCAAGAGAAGCCCAAAATCAACCACAAAACTTAACCCTTTTGAGGCCCAAGCAAAGGAAAATTTTTGCCCAAGTTTCTTTACCCATTTTGGCCCAAAATTACTCAAAAAATTGGCCAAAAATGCCCCTTATACAGACCCTTTTGTTGATCAATATTGATCAAAAAAAGCTGGATTTTTTTTAACTAGAACTCTCTCTTATTTTCTCTGTTGGTGGCAGCCTCTTATCTCCCTTAGGGTTCTTGGAACTCTAATATTTCTCCAAGTTTAAGGTATGATAAATAACTTATGATTTTGGTACTAATCTTCTACACATAGATAGATAGTCATGTGGTGAATATCTTGTGAAAGATGGCAGCCCTTTCAATAAGATTGTACACTCAAAAATTGTGTAACAATTAAGGGGTTTCTTCTTCTCTTGTTGGTGTATGTGTTGGGAGTAATTAAGCTCTTCAAGACATCAAGAAAAGGAGGATAAAAACACCCCTTAAAGTGTGATAAGTACTCTGCCCACAATCATCTTTTTGGATTAAAGTTTGGATGGACAAATGTTGTTGAATGGTTGTTAAGAACTCACGGGACGGTAATCGGAAGTCGTGGGTTCAATGTGTTGATATTGTATTTCGGTATGGTTAGCTATGTAGGGGATGTTTGATGATTTTTGTGGTTTGAAGTAGTAGGTTTGTGTGTTTGTGTTGTATTGAAATGGGGGAGAAAAGTGTGGAGATACACCATTTAACTAATGCCAATACGTAAATCTGCCCGAAAAATATTTAGCTACTATTTTGGCAAAGTTGCATCAGGTTCAAGAGCTAATATTAGCTTCATTATACCCTTGTATTATATATTAACATAATAAAGAAAAAGCCAAGTCATGGTAACCATAATCGTCGGAATCAACAAGGTATGTTAAGGCTTCTTTATTCCTTATCGGCATGAATCTAGAAATGGAACTCTAAATCTCCGAAAGAAGGAATTGGAGTATTTTGTCGTAAGAGAGCTGATTTGATAACTTAAAAAGTCTTAAGTAATTAAGTGATACATTATGGTTATTCAAGTCGCCTTCTTATTGATGTGACGCTAATTTACGTCACTTTCGACTCCTTTTTACTAAGAACAATCGTACATTTTCAAGCAACCATTGTTGTTTTTGATGTTTTTATGTTGTATTTGTAGGAAATGGAAACAAACACGGAAATGGAAGGAAATACGCAAAAAAAGACATTCTGCCTAAGGGTGACGGCCTGAGTGACGGCCCGTTACACATGTGACGGTCCGTCACAAGGGACCGTCACTCCAAGGCAGTAAAGGAGGCAGTGCCACTGCCTAAGCTGACGGCCCAGGCGACGGTCCATCAAGGCAGTGACGGTCCGTCAGCCTGACCGTCACGCTAAGGCAGTAGCTTAAGTCGGCGACCCGCGTTTTGGGGATTCCTAGCCCATTTTGGATTTGGTTTCTTTGACTCCTATAAATACCCTATGATAGGTTTATGTAATTAGAATTCACCCAATAGTTTTAGAATAGTTTTTAGTCATTTTTTGAGAGCAACAACACGTTTTCGGATTCGTGAATTCGTGTTCTTGAGTTCTTGGTTGTTCTTGTTCTTGGATTATTGAAGAGTATTATCATCATATTGTAAGAATCTTCTTTCCTTTATAATGAATTACTTCTTTTCTTCTTCGAGCATGAGTAACTAAAACTCCCGCAACTAGGGTTGTGGGAGCCATGGCAAACGTAGCAATATAGATTCCGGGTAGCGTTGGGTTCGATTTATGTATTGTCACGTTGTTAATCATACATTATGTCACGTTTTCTAGTGGTTTGCAAACATTAGAACATGCCTAGGTTTAATTTGCTTGAGAAAGAGATTAAAACCGAGAAACTTGATTAACAACAAGGATTCGAGACTACCAACTCTCGTCTTAAAGATTAATGCCGTAACTGGATTAATCTACTTGATGTTAGGATTGAGAGCTAAAAAGCACATCTTTTTGAGATCGAGAGAAGATAAAAGGAAATTTGTTTATTCGGTCGAGAGACGTTTAGACGATACAATTGACGCAATCACATCGTGACAAGCATAGAGAAAGAACCCGGTTAAGCCTAGAATCGACATTGTTACAACGCCATGGTGAACACGTCCCTAGTTTGCATTCTCTCCTACTGATTATTCTCTTACATTATTATTGCTTTTGTTCACGATTTGTTCACAACACCCCCCTTTTTATTTATCGGAAATAATTGATCACTAGTCATCTACTTCACTAAAGTCTTAATCTTCACCATATTCTCTGTGGGATTCGACCCCAACCTTTGTTTGGGTTCTTTACTTGACAACGATCGCTTACGCTTCATTAATTTGAGGTGTAGTTTGAGCGTTATCAAAAAGTGGCGCCGTTGCCGGGGAATACGGTTGATTATTAAGTCCGGTGTGTTTATTTGACTATTAGTCATAATTTCCTGTTTTACGTTTATTTGTTGTTTTTGTCGTTGACAGGGTACACAGTTGTGCATGCCAAGTACCCGAAGTTTGGGGGAACAAATTTTATCTTACGACCCCGAACTTGCTAGAACATTGAGGCGGAATATGGCCGCACAACTAGAGGCAGCGAGAATCGCTGCAGAACTGCTGGCCCAACAAAATTTAAATACTGAGGGTCGGCAAGACGATGTTATGATGAACGATGAGGATCTCGACTTAGATGGAGCTGGCGCTACAGGCGCCATTATTCTTCCACCGCTAGCGCCCGGAGCAAAGTTCTACATCACTAGCACGATGATCCAGCTGTTGAACTTGAGAGGAGTGTTCCGAGGTGCTGCTAGTGATGATCCAAACCAGCACTTGATGAATTTCGTCGGGATCTGCAAATCGTTTGAGCTGCCAGGCGTGAGTCAGACAGCGATCAGGCTCAGGTTGTTTCTGTTGTCTCTGTCTGAGGAGGCAGCATTGTGGTTGACGAAATTGACCCCCGACTCTATCGCAACGTGGGGCGAGTTGAGAGGAGCTTTCCTAGAAAGGTTCTTTCCTCCCTCTCGGATGATACAGTTGAGGGACGAAATCAGCAACTTCAGGCAGCAACCGCACGAAGCACTGCACGAGACTTGGTTGCGATTTAAGAAGAAGCTGATACAGTGCCCCAACCATCAGCTGAACAACGAATTCTTGATGCAGACATTCTACAGGGCACTAAATTCGGCTACCAAGCCAACATTGGACAACGCAACAAGTGGAGCGTTTATGGGTCGCACTTTTGCCGACGCCACAGCTATTTTGGACAGGCTCACCAAGACCAACAGGGCCTGGCACACACGAGATTCAGAGGTTGCAGCTAGCACCTATACAGTTGGTATGTCAGCTGAGCAGCGTAGGAAAGAAGAGGAGCGCGACCAAGACATGGCGCACCTGAAAACGCAGCTGGATCTCCTGACAAGGCACTTGACGTCAGGAAGTATAGAGAAGGTACAAGCTGTGGGTTCCCAAGGTATAGAGACTGAGGAGGCCAATTACTTGGGGGGTTTCCAGGCCAATGGCCAGGGAAACCAAGGTCGGAACTATCCAAACCACTATGAGAATGGTGGCTACAAAAATCGCGACCAAGGAAGCTGGAGGAACAACACCGAGAGAAGTGGGTTGTATATACCACCTGGTAATCGGGATAAGACTGGAAGCGAGGCTGAGACATCCAAACTAGAGAATATGATGGCAAAGATGCTGCTTAAGGTGGAATCGACTAACTCTGGGGTAAAGGCAATGCGGAATGAGTTATCAACATTGAGTCTGGTAGTGGAGTCACACTCAACCGCGATCAAGCAACTAGAGCAGCAAGTGGGTCACATCTCGGCATCTCTAAACCCAAGGAAACCAGGTACTTTGCCGAGCGACACCACTCATCCGAAGAATGATGCAAGCTGTATGGCGATCACCAAGAGAAGCGGAAAAGTATTACCGGAATCACATCCGGTAATTCATGCTCAAGGTGATATTGCGGATGAGGAAGAGGCGGTAGAGGAGGAACCTCCAAAGCCCGCGGAGAAATGCAAGGAAGCTGAAAAGCTTCCAACTATGATGCCTCGACCACCACCCCCGTTCCCACAGCGTTTGAAAAAGAAAGCTGACGATGGTAAGTTCCTGAACTTCATGACCATGTTGAAAGAGATTTCAATAAACATACCATTGGTGGAAGCGCTGGAACAAATGTCCGGTTATGCCAAGTTCATGAAGGACTTGATTACAAAGAAGAGGTCGGTGAATTTTGAACCGAAAGACAACCTCCATCACTGCAGCGCTATCTCCTCAAGGTCGTTAGTTGAAAAGAAGGATGATCCAGGTGCGTTCACTGTTCCATGTACTATCGGGAAGCTCAACTTCGGAAGAGCTATGTGTGATCTTGGTGCTAGTATCAATTTGATGCCGCTAGCAGTGTATAACAAATTGGGTTGGGGAGCTCCTAAACCAACGTCCATGAGAGTGAGGATGGCTGACCGTTCGGTAAAGCGACCCGTAGGGATCTTGTCTGATGTGCTAATAAAGATCGGTAAGCTTATCTTCCCAGCTGACTTTGTAATTTTGGATTGCGAAGTGGACTTCGAAGTTCCCATAATCTTGGGACGACCATTGTTAGCTACGGCGAGAGTGTTGGTTGATATGGAGAAAAATGAGCTGACCTTCCGATTGAACAATGAATTGGTCAAGTTCGATGTGTCCAAATTGATGAAGCAACCAAGTGACATGAGGGTGGTCGCGGTCATCAATGCTGTTGAGGAAGCTCCTGTGGATGTGCACCTTGAGGAGAAGTGTTTGGTCGAGACGCTAGCTGTTGTGAGAAGGATGCCGCGAAAAGAGAAGCATGTTGCGGAAAGCGGTGTAAATAGCTCAAGGAAACGAAAACACCGCAAGAGAATCTACAAAGAAAGAGCGAAGAAGCGGTTACGACTAGCGGCGGAGCAAATAAAAGAGGAAGTTGGAGCGCAACATGAGGTTGGCGCACACAAGTACTCCATCGAGTTCTCTTGTTTTGGAGACCCTGGCGGTCTCCAACATCATTCAAAAATTTGAGTCCAATCGACATCACAGGTATTCCTTTATTCTCAAAGTTTTTATGCTTTCGCATATATGCATTGGGGACAATGCATGAGTCTAAGTAGAGGGTGTTGGGAAACCTGTGAGTCACCACCGAGGGTTTTTGTTGCCGTGTTTCTTTTCCCTCCGGTGTGCTATCTAGTAGAACCGGCATGTTTAGGTTGTTGTTTTAAATTTTTTTTAGTGTCTATAGCAAGCATGCGTTGTTCTTGTCTAAAAACGAGGCCCCTTAAAAATTTTCTGGTTTTGAGCTTATGTTGAAACAATTGACTGTATGGATCCTTGTATGTCATTGTGTGATGATGAGTAGAATGAGTATGCTTAAGCCGAGCAGTTGTTTGATAGTTGGTAGCGATATAGTTTCTTGGTGCTAAGAGTGTGTGAGATTAATTGTTATAAATTCTTACTCTGTGCATGCATCTAGAACTTGCCCAGTCTATTTTGTTAAGTTTGAAGTTGGTTGCTTAGGAAAGGATCACAGGCCCTTTTTGTGTGCAGTCCACTTAACCTAAAAGACCGTCCAAATATAAATAATCCCTTGATCCCTGTTTGAGCCATAATTGACCTTGTTCTTTCAATAACCTGCCACCATTCCTGTTTAACTTTGAATCCCTATTTTTGGCCCTGGTCCTTCCTTGGACATCGTGCACCTCAACTCAGGCAATCAGCCTAAGTTGAGGGTGGCTACTATAGAGATAAACCCTGTTTGGCCCTGGTCCTGCATGGACATTGTGCACCTTAACGCAGGCAATCAGCCTAAGTTGGGGGTGGCTACTACAGAGGTGAATGATAAGAAAAAGATGATGGAGAAGATTGGTTTTTGAATAGAATGAAAATCCGGGTGTGCGCCTAAGAAAAAAAAGAAAAAAATAAAGAAAGATGAAAAAGATCGAAAAAGAAACAAAAAGAATTGTCAATAAAGAGGCCGCACCTGTATCTAGAATCAAGGAAATAAAAAGGTGAATAAGGATGGATAAAGTGAAGTTATGTGGTGATAAGATGTAAATAGTTCCAAGGAGGGCTTAGTCACTAACCCCTAAATGTATCATACCTGCACCCGAAGCCTCATTACAAGCAAATACAAGTCCTGTAGTGATCCTAAGTAGCTTTCTGAAGAACCAAAATAGAATAGTAAGGGCAAGCCTATGGTATCGCATGTGCATTGTTTGAAATCATTTGTGAGTGTGAGCGCTTACCTAGTCCCAAATCTTGTGTGTGGGATTTCTTTGTGGTGAGGGCACCAAGATGTCTATATTGTCTATTGATTGTTAGGATAGCTATGCGTGTGTATGCATAATGTTCTATCATATCGGAATGACATGTTTGGATCCTTGCAAGTTAGTGTTTCATACATTTGTGTGCTACGAGGGAGCTTGATTTAATTGAATAAGTTTTGAATGACCATGAGTTGCTATAGACACGAGTTTGGTTCTTAGTTGAGTCGTATTATTGTTTTATGTTAGGTTGCTTGAGGACAAGCGAACGTTTTAAGTTGAGGGTGTTGATGTGACGCTAATTTACGTCACTTTCGACTCCTTTTTACTAAGAACAATCGTACGTTTTCAAGCAACCGTTGTTGTTTTTGATGTTTTTATGTTGTATTTGTAGGAAATGGAAGCAAACACGGAAACGGAAGGAAATACGAAAAAAAAGACATTCTGCCTAAGAGTGACGGCCTGAGTGACGGCCCGTCACAGGTGTGACGGTCCGTCACTGGGACCGTCACTCCAAAGCAGTAAAGGAGGCAGCGCCACTGCCTAAGCTGACGGCCCAGGCGACGGTCCGTCAAGGCAGTGACGGTCCGTCAGCCTGACCGTCACGCTAAGGCAGTAGCTTTAGTCGGCGACCCGCGTTTTGGGGATTCCTAGCCCGTTTTGGATTTGGTTTCTACTACTCCTATAAATACCCTATGTTAGGTTTATGTTTAGAGAATTCACCCAATAGTTTTAGAATAGTTTTTAGTCGTTTTTTGAGAGCAACAACACGTTTTCGGATTCGTGAATTCGTGTTCTTGAGTTCTTGGTTGTTCTTGTTCTTGGATTATTGAAGAGTATTTTCATCATATTGTAAGAATCTTTTTTCCTTTATAATGAATTACTTCTTTTCTTCTTCGAGCATGAGTAACTAAAAC